>JABAKD010000009.1:6661412-7145829 GCA_012845835.1 Undaria pinnatifida | reverse complement strand
CCCCCCCCCCCCCCCCCCCCGCCCCCCTCCAAACCCGTTCGCTTTTGATCAAAACCAGGCCCCCCCTTTCCCTTCACAGCTGCCAGATTTTGTCCCCCTCAGAAACGGGTTTTATAGTTTCCGCGCACAGACTGACTAAAATCATCCTGTTGACCCTGATAGCTACACTGTAGCTGTAAGGGGAGTCGCCGACCTATATCCTTAATGAGGACACACAACTCGTAATGCGCGCGATCGGAGTATCACACACAGCTTGCAAAGATGAGTTTCGACGAAATCTTCGATCTCACAGCTGGAGTGTATTTTAATTTTTATAATATTGTGGAACATAGATGAATCACGCAGCTTGCAAAGCTGAGTTTCATTCAAGCGGTTGTACTCACAGCTAACGTTTTGCGATTTTTATAAAAACTACTTTACTGCTGTCATCGCACATGCACCAAACAAACCGAAACACAGACGACTGGCAACGTTTGTATGTGTTGTTTTAAGCGCGCGAACATGCGATGAGTGAAATACCAGCCTCTCTACGCTCTGCTGCTGCTCTTACCCCAACTCGCACGCCAACTCCCGGGGGCAGTACACAGCAAGTCTTGCGATCAAGCATTCGCGGGCCCAGGAGCTATATTGGCTGGGGGCGGAGCATTTAGGTCGATATTTCGGCTTTGCGGGGTAGGGCGGCCAATGACAGCTCTCCCGAAGACATGTTCTAATTGCGCCGCTTTTGCGGGGCCTTGCGCGCTGTGCGCCCTGTCAGTTCCGACAGGTAGTAGAGGGCCTGCTCGAGCTGCAGTAGTAGGCCAGCACACCACCGAATCAAATATGAGACGTCCGCTGGACCCTTGCAGGACCATGGGTTCTTTCGTCGGCGTGCAGATACACGTTGTCTGGTTGTGCTTTTCGCTCGCTTCTACACATGGCTTCGTCGTGATGCCTCATGCTCCCTTCTCCAGCAACTCGTTTCGCCAGTATCAGCAGCAGCACTACCACCTCGGACAGAGGTCTCAGCTGCGGCTGCTGCAGCAGAAGCAGCCGTCACCATCATCTCGGCATCGCCACCGCAGCCGACTGAGACTATCTATAGACGCAGACGGACCTCCTGCTCCCGAGGTCGGCACGGACGGCCTGGTCCTGGGCTTGAACAAGTACAGCCACGACTCCGCGGTCTGCGTCCTTCGATACGATGATGGAACCTGCCTTTTTGCGGGAGAGAAGGAACGCCTAACGCGATCAAAGCACGACGGCGGCGATACGGGAGAACTTGTATCTCACGCACTCGAGTCCGTCGGCGCGACGCTGGAGGACGTCCGCCTCGTGGTCTCCAACAACCATCACCACCGTGTTGCTCCGTTCGAAAAGCGGATACCCTGGGGCGTTGCTACTGGTGTTTACCCGGATAGCTACGCGTCGCCGGAAAATTTGCTCCCCGACGCGACGCACGCGGAGCTGTCGCACCACCTCGCCCATGCCTGGAGTGCTGCCGCCCTGGCACCGTTCGACTCCGGGCTAATCGTCGTCATGGATGGTATGGGGGAGGCACATGGGGCCATGGCGAAGTCTGAGGCGGCGGCCTTGCCCTTAAACAGGTCGAGGTTCAGCAGCAACATCAGCAACAACAGTAACACCAAAGGAGGCGGTTTGAACCAACGAGACGAGGCCACCAAGGCGCCGGGGGAGGAGGAGTACTACAACGATTTGCGACTCATGAGGGAGCTTGGGGCAGGCGGGGAGCTGGCCGGGGGAGCGGAGCTACCGGGGGACGGCAGCCCGGGATTCCAGCAGGTCCCCGCCGAGATGCTCCCCCACGAAGCCTACCGAGAGGCGGAGAGCGCCTACACTTTCCTCCCCGGCGTAGGTGAGCGTTGAGCGGGGAGGGAGAGGACCTGTGCCTGGGACAGACCATACAGGAGAATAGTGCATAAAGGGCATCATACGGATGCGTATGTTCCTGTTCGCGCTGTACCGGTACGTACGTGTGACCTCGAGTTTGAGAGATGAAACTCGAGGGAAAACATACTAGGTACCTGATAGCGATATCTACTCTGTAATGTACTGGACTCGGAGTGTATTTGGTACCAGTACTGGTACTGGAACTGGTACTGGTACTGGTACTGGTACAGGTACTGCTACTGGTACTGATACTGGTACTGGTACTGATACTGGGAACGGTACTAGTACCAGGTATCAAACTGGAAAGTACACTGGCAGCATGCTGTATGCTGACTGCTTTGATGGCTTTTAGCAAGTTTGGTTGAGGGTGATGTGGCCGGAAAGGATGTGCTTGTGCTTGCTTGCGTGGGGTGGGCGGGCGGGCGGGCGGGCGGGCGGGCGGGCGGGCGGGCGGGTGGGCTGTCTGCTGTCTGGCGGGGGGGAAGGTGAAGCACGGGGTCGCTGGCTGGCAATGACCGCGTTGAGAGCGAAGCGGGAAGGAGGTGCCGGGAGCGGTCATGGTTGCGGGATTTAGCCATTTTGCCGGGTGGTGATTAGACTGGCAAGAGCATGAGTGAGTGCGGTATGTGGTGCCGCAGTTGTGCATGGCGTTGGCTCGGACACGGACAATCTCACCTGTTTTTCCTCGCGCGTCTTGGCTTGCGGCAGCGTCTCGGCCACACCTACATAAGAGTAGTCGTACACATATCATATTCACACTGCAAGTGGACGTTGAACTGCTGTGCGCATCCAGTGCTGTACAATAATTTACAACATTGAGTGAAACGCTGCACGTTTAAAGGCCTGCTCACACAGCGGTGTCACGCAGCACTCGCGACTATACATCGGTGCGTTGTTGGGTGGTTGGTCTTGGTCTGGTTGTCTGGTCTGGTCTGGCCTCGCTATTGCCGTCGGAGGCGTGGAGCACGGCATGTGATGGCCCAGGGGCTAGGCCCTCGCACACACAGTTCATCATAATTGCTGAATAGATATACCTTGCAGTTGCTAGGACACTGCAGAGCACACATCGTGGCGAGATACGTGTACTGAAAGAAGACGACTCTGTTCTACGAGGCCTTGTGCAAAGCAAGACAGCAGTACATACAACACATACTGTCACACCAAGCCGATACAGACCCCCCCCAAGTAAAAGCTTGAACCCCCCCCCCCCTCCCATCTCCAATCGTCTTACGACTACGGCTGTGCATGAAATGAGTACGCCCCCCACCACCCTCGCATCTCCAGTGGTCATACGACTACGGCCATGCATGCTAACCCCCCCCCCTCCCTCACCACCTCCCACCTTGTCCTCATGGTTCGTTTTAGACGGTGGGCCGCCGACCTTAACGCCTATCTACAAGAGGTGGACCAGGGAGCGATCCCCGCCTGAGCTGTACAACCACGGCTTCGAGAACATGGAGTCCTTGGGCGCCGTGTACAGCCGGGTCAGCAGCCACATCTTCGGCGACTGGAACGCTTGTGGTGGGTGTCGGTGTTGGTAGATTTTTAAAAATGTCTCTCCTGCAGGTGATTCGTACTTTACCTGGACCGCGTGCGGTGGGTGTGGATGTTGGCGGGTCTAACATGATGCATGTGCTGTTGGTAGCTCGTATTTTACCTGGTGCCCGCAGTCCGTACGTAGCGTTTACTATTGGTGGTTCGTACCTGGTGGTGGTGGTGGGTGGTGTGGTGTATGTACCATTTGTGGCAGTACGAGGTACTTGGTACAGCAGTCGGTACGAGTAGCATCGGATGTGTGAGAGCCGCTTTTCCGATCGCGCGATAAGGTTACAGGCTGACGGCGCCACACGAACCTGGGGGTCACCGTTAATCCCGTCGGGTGTTGGTAGCCCGTCAAGATTAGAGCAAGCCCAATCTCCGTTGTACTCGCTGATATGCGACGCGCGGGGTTTTCATGACCAAGGCCTTATTGGCAAGAGAGCATACTCCGAGTTTGACCCCCCTCCCCCCAAGGCCTTATTGGCAAGAGAGCATACTCCGAGTTTGACCCCCCCTCCCCCCCCGGTTCCCCCCCCCCGTTCCCCCCCCTACCTCCTTCCCCCAAAGGAAAAGTGATGGGTCTGGCACCGTGGGCCCCTGTGTGGGCTTCGGGCGACCCGCCGCCGCCGCGGCTGACCTCCGGCTCCCTCTTGGCGGACACAGGAGAAGGAGACAAGTTTTGCGTCGACTGGGAGGCCGTAGAGGGGTTGCCTCGGCCGAACGAGCTCGGGGACAAGAGCTTGCGGCCGTTTTATGCCGCGCTGGCGGCAACGGCGCAGGGGGGTTTGGAGGAAGCTGCGATGGCGTTCGTCGAAGGGCTGAGGGAGAGGACGGGAGAGAAGAACGTGTGCTTGTGTGGAGGGGTGGCGCTGAACAGCGTGCTCAACGGAAAGATTGCCCGCGAGGTGAGGAAGAGTGCCCGCCTGCCCCTGACTTCTCGCTTTGCCTTGTACCGTTGGTTCTAAGATGTCGTACGGGTGTCATGTGTGTAGCAGGTGCAGCGCGCAGCAGTTTTTTTTGCGAGTTTTTTTGTGGCAGCAGGCAGATTGAACTGTTTCATTGGTGAAGCAAGCGGTGATTGGCAACGCTACGATGTTTGGGGTGTCTATATACGTTGTGTGTATGAGTGTGTGTCCTACGCGCTTCCGTACTGTTGCAGCCCCCCCCCCCCCCGCCCCCCCCCAATTCCTCACCCCCTCAACGGGCCCTCTCCCCTCCACGCCTGTCGCTGCCGCCGTTATCGCCGTTGCCGACACCTTGGGTTGCCCAACCGACCCGCCGTCCACTCTGCAACACCAAGTTAGGCTGGTTTCGAGCGCGTGTTCGTGCCACCCTGCCCCGGTGATGAGGGCATCGCCGTGGGCTGCGCGGCATTTGGTTGGCACCAGCGACACCTCCTCCTTCCCTCCACAAGCGACTCTAGCGGCCCCCTCGAGGACCGTTCGCAGTCCAGCAATTCCCTCGCTCCTCCCCTTACCTCCTACGCCCCTGCCCCAAACGGGGCGGATAGGTCTGCGAGAATAGCGAATGCCGGCGGCGGTAGCGAGGAGACTCTCGGGCACGGTGTTTCAGCGGGGATGGGGATGAGGGTGGGGGGGGGAGGGGAAAAGGCAAGGGTTGACGATGTGAGGGGGCTGCCAGGCGGGGTTGGGATTGGAGGGAGGGGGGTGGCATCGGGAGAGCTGTGCACCCCGTTGTGGGGTAGGGCATGGAGCGCAGATGATGTGGAGGACGAGATTGCAGAGTGTGGGGCGTGGATTGACGTCCGTGATGCTGAGGGCGTGGAGGTGGGTGGGGTTGCGTTAATGAACTGGCCTGCTGTTGTATTCTCATTCTATCTCTAGCCCTCTAGCCCTCTAGCTCTCTAGCTCTCTAGCTCCCTGGCTCTCTAGTTCTCTGGCTCTCTACCTTGCTACCTCCCTATTTTTCTACCTCTCTACCTCTCTACCTCTATGCCTATGTACCTCTGTACGTCTGTACCGCTGTACCTCGCTCCGGCTCTCTAGCTCTCTAGCTCTCTAGCTCTCTAGCTCTCTAGCTCTCTAGCTCTCTAGCTCTCTAGCTCTCTAGCTCTCTAGATCTCTAGCTCTCTGGCTCTCTAGCTCTCTAGCTCTCTAGCTCTCTAGCTCTCTAGCTCTTCAGCTTTTTAGTTCTCTTACCTCTTTACTTCTCTGCCTCTCTACGACTTCTCTACCTATCTACCCCTCTGCCCCGCTTCCTCTCTACTTATCTTCCTCTCTATCTCTCTACCTCTCTACCTCTTTATCTTTCTACCTCTGTACCTCTGTACCTCTGTACGTTTACCTCTCTAGCCCTCTAGTCCCCTCTCTCTAGGTTTGCGAGCTAGGCGAATTGTCCGTCGCAAACCCTGCCTGCGTGCTGTTTTAGGCTTGGTACCCGTGCGCAGTTAAACTCTCCCCGCTCCACTCCCCCCTCGACATTACTTTGGTCTCGAAACCCCCCTCGACATTACTCGATTTCAAGTTGCGGCACACTTCCCCCCCCCCCCCCACCACCACCCCCACAAGTGATGTTTCGTATCACTGGGATTGTTTCTCTTCTTACACCGATTAAAAGCATCAAAACTGGGAAATAAAATAATCGTGGGTAGATGGTTTTTTGAGATTGGGTGCGTTCTACGGTAACTTCAGTATAACGATCCCTAAAATGTATCATTTTTTTTTCCCCGTAAATCTCAGGCTGACTTCCTCAGTGCTTATCTTCTCAACAGGCGTGGTCATGTGATATACAGCTGTATATTCCGATCCGGATATTTCTAATTTCAGTTTCCTCGTTCGTGTTGTTGTTGTTGTTGTTGTTGTTGTTGTTGTTGTTGTTGTTGTTGTTGTTGTTGTTGTTGTTGTTGTTGTCGTTGTCACTTATATATGCCCCTCGTGCGCGCGTCCAGGAAATAGCCCAGGCCATCTCTGACGGCGAAGTTGTGGCTTGGTTCCAGGGGAGGGGCGAGTTTGGACCGCGCGCGCTGGGGTGCCGCTCGCTGTTGGCCGACCCGCGAGACCCGAAGATGCCGTCGAGGATAAATGCCGATGTCAAGAAGAGGTGGGATGCAGAGGGAGAGACGCGTTCTACGATAAGAGGTGGCACGTTATGGGTCATTTTTTTTTTCTGAACGATGAGGCACCTTAACCCGTTTCCAAGTCCTATTTTTTTCCTAGTCTCACTCCACGTGTTTTGTCCCCATGTCGGGACTGCGGTGTTAAAAGGGTCAACTAACCCCCGGTGGGGGACTTGCTTATATATTGATTATAGTATACAGACTAAGAAGCGACGAGCGCGATGTAATCGAGAACATCTAGGAAACAGCCTGAGGCAATCCAGGAATCGCCATGCCTCACGCTTACCTCACATCCCCCTGCGATGCAGTTCGAACACGTCTCCTACACCTGCAGCAGCTCGGATTGCTTCGTGTGGCCGATGCTGTAATCGGCGTTTTTTTTCGTCAGTTATTACGTGTGGAAGTCCCACAAGGGCTATAATAACCCAAAATCGTCAGAATGCATCCAAAATGACCATTTTATATACCTGGGCCACGGATTTGTTCATGGGATTGCGCTTTCAGTTTGCTCAGAGTCAGTTTTTGCCTCAGAGAGGTATAGAGAGCTTTTCCAGTGTGGGGTAATACTAGAAAATTATAGGTCACCTCTACCGTGTTATTGTGTGTCGAGAAGCAGAGCGATGGCGGGGGTGGAGGGCGGATGGAGGGCGAGGGGGGTTGCTATCTTGAGTGAGACGCGTGCTACGCGGTACAGGTGCAAACGACAAGTTGTGAGGCTCGCCTCATGTGACGAGCTCTTATGCCTCTTCTCCCCAAACCTGACTCAGGAGGAGGCGGATGGAGGGAGGGGGGGGGGGAGTCCGGTCGTGAATTGAGACGCATTCTACGGTGTAGTTATAGTGCAGTGCAAAGTTAAACTCTGTGAGGCTTCTCTCTTCTTGTCTTGCGGAGCGCTCTTGTTGCCTCACCCCAAACCTGATTTTTTTTTTAGGAATCTGAAATAGTGCAGTCCGATGAAACAGCCTCATGGCATGCAGTAGATCTACTACTAGCATGCATTTAGATGTATTTATTATTTTTTTCTTTTTGTTACACACTACGAAATTCTTGTTCAGATCCAAACGATACCCCAACGATTGTTTGGATTCTTCTTCGGCCCCCCTGCCCGTCATAAAATACTTTACGCAAAAATCTGCCGTCCTTATCGTAGGCCGCGCCATGAGAGCGCTGGAACTGGGTCGCAATCGGCAAGATTCTGCCTTGGGATTAAGAGTGTTGAGTCGGGGTTGTGTCGGGAAGGCCGCGTCTTGAGAAAGGGTGCCCTGTGGCGTGCCAGGAACCCCCTGCCTCGATCGAGGACGCTGAGCATGAACCGACGGCAAATCTGTCTCATCGGTACCCCCCCCCCCCCCCTCCGATGTGCCCTGGAGAGGGGGAGGCGTGCGTGTTCACATAAGTTGGGCGAGGGGGGGAAGGGGAGGGGGGGCAGCACGCCGGATGGAGGGGATCGCCGGAGGGATTGCGGCCACCTGTATTTCTATCGATACGTGAACCCGCATCCCCTTTTGTTGGTCGCCGGTGTGGCGGACTACGGGTGTTCAGAAGCGCGGGCGGGCGAACCAGCACGTTTCACGAATATTGGTGTGTTTGTCTGAGGTTTGGAAGAAAC
Organism: Undaria pinnatifida; assembly: GCA_012845835.1. NCBI lineage: Eukaryota > Phaeophyceae > Laminariales > Alariaceae > Undaria > Undaria pinnatifida. Next base: position 7,137,715 of record JABAKD010000009.1, on the reverse strand, counting down.
GCGCCGGTTTGATTTGTTTTTGCTCAACCATCCCGCAGACGAAGCCGGAGCCGGAGCCGGAGCGTTTTTTTTTTTTTTTTGGGGGGGGGGGGGAGGGGGGAGTTGATATGCAAGTTGACGTATGCACGATAGTGCAACAGTGTTGAGTCATCCTACGGTAGGGTACCCGTGCAGCAGTTTCTGAGAACTTTCTTCAATCTCTCTTAACATGAGGGTATCTATCAATATCAACACCATGACCATCATCACCACCTGAAACACGACTTGGAAGGCATTCGTTCGCGCAACCCCACCAATATTCTATGCGCTACACGGTAGTACTAAAAACGGTATACTCGTAAAATGATCCTCCTTTTATCACGATAGTGACACGTTTGAGAAGCTGGTCGGAAAGTGAAACGCCTACTGTGGGATGACTCTCGTGCTCCAGCCTCGTAGGAAACGGGATAGGCAGGCGGTTACCGGCGGGTCAGGAAATGCCCTGCCGGCTTGTCTTACGGGAGTTCGCGTGCTCCCTTCGACAACCATTCTAACAGCAATAGTTCGCCCTCTGCTAGTGATGGGAGATTTTCTGCACCTACATTTTTTCGGGACAAAGCAAAGCATAATATTTTGGTGGCGTCACGCTTGCCGCAGGAAAAGGTTTTGTTTAGTGAAGTTTTGCCACTCTGTCCAGAAGCGCTCGGGGCCGTCGGGGTTTGATGTGTACAACCACAAGACCTTTAGTTTTTCGGGTGGAGTGGTACTTGGCATCATGGTTCCGCCTCCCGCCTCCCTTCCCCCCCCCCCGCCGCCGTCTCTCATGGGATCCCACGCGGTCGGTTCCCTCAGGCGCGGGCGCTGTGTCCCGATGATTCCACCTCTCCCCGTGCGTGGGTTGGGGGTGCTTTCTGTTCGCTGTTTTCTGTTTTCTGTTTTGTGTTTTCTGATTTCCTTTTGCCGTTTGTTCTCGGTCGTAACTACAGGTACTCAGGCTGTGGCTTCGACCACCCTGATAACTAGTTGATGGTGTATACGTACGTCGTTTTTGTTTATTACTTTCGACTTCAGCATGGTCGATGCTCAGCTTTGCAAGCTGCGCGATACACCTCTTTTCTGTTTTCTGTTTTCTGTTCCTGGCTTCTGTCTTCTGTTTTCTGTTTTCTGACCCCCCCCCCACCCCCCGACCCCCCACGTGTGCTTTCGTAGGGAAGACTTCAGGCCATTCGCACCGAGCGTGCTGGCCGAGGAGGCTGAGGGGTGGTTCGAGGGCTTACCGCCGGACGGCTCGCCTTACATGTCGCTCACGGCGCCGGCAAGGGCCGGGGTGGTGGACAAAATTCCGGCGGTGTGCCACGTCGACGGCTCGTCGCGGTTGCAAACGGTGCGGCGGGATTTCAATCCGCTCTATCATAGGCGAGTTTTGGTTGTTGGTTCAGGTTGTTGGTTGAGTTTTTTGTTTTTTGTTTTTTGTTTTTTGTTTTTGGCTTTGGCTTTTGTTTTGTTTTGTTTTGTTTTGTTTTGTTTTTGTTTTGTTGTTTTGTTTTGTTTTGTTTTGTTTTGTTTTGTTTCGTTTTGTTTTGTTTGTTTGTTTGTTTGTTTGTTTGTTTGTTTGTTTGTTTGTTTGTTTGTTTGAGTTTTTGTTCTAGTTTTGGTTTTGGGGTGGTTTTGATTTCGTTGTGGTTCCGGTTTAGGGTTCAGGGTTTGGTGTGGTTTTGGGTTTGGTGTGGTTTTGGTGGTGCGTTTTTTTTTTTCAGCTTTTTGATGTGGTGCTGGGCTTGGTGTTTTTTTTTTAGTGTGTTTAGTCCGTTTAGTTTTTTTTTTTTTTCGGGTTTGCTTTTTATTTTGTTCCGGTACGGTTCATTTGAGATTTGATTTGGTGAATTTCGCTTTACAGTAGGCCTGGTTTGGCGTTGGCTTTGGTTTAGGCTTGTGGGTTGGTTTGGTTTGGTTTGGGTTGGGTTGGGTTGGGTTGGGTTGGGTTGGGTTGGGTTGGGTTGGGTTGGGTTGGGTTGGGTTGGGTTGGGTTGGGTTGGGTTGGGTTGGGTTGGGTTGGGCAGGGCTGGGTCGCTTTGTTTCAATTCGATCCTTTTCGTTTTATCTTCCCGTTGCATCGAGGAGAGTGCATGGCGCTGATGATATCTCACGACGCCCCCTGCTTCCCGAACAGGTTAATATCGGCTTTTTTTGCGCTGACGGGAGTCCCGATGGTTCTCAACACGAGCTTCAACGTCATGGGAGCACCGATTGTCGACTCTCCTCGAGGTGTGGCGATCATTGTGCCAACTGTTTTTTTATTTGTTGATGAAAGATCTTCGTTGGACGGCAAGGCGAGGTGTAGATAGAGAACGATAAATAGACAGGCAGGCAGGCAGGGAGACAGGCACGCACAAGGGAGACGAAGGAGTCGGTACGGATGACGTCACGCAACTCGTGGAATAGCGACGGGGTCATCCGTTGCTCTTTTTGTACGAGGGCAGAGCCAAAGGCCCTGACACAATTGAAGGGGCCTGGGTTGAAAGGGCCTGGGTGACGCACACATGGCTTGCCGTTAACGTGTGCGTTCGGTGTCGCGCAGCCAGCCGGTATCGCCCTTTTTTTGTGTCTTCTCCTTTTTTTACAGTTGCAACTGCACCCTCCCCAACGCGTTCGGTGTCGATGTCGCACAGCGAGCCTTTCGCGTCTTTGTACCGTTGCCGCTGCACCCTCGTTTTTTCGGGACAAACTACTTGGAATTTGTGTCGGAGAAGCCTTGCATAGCAGCCCAAAGTACTTGTTTTTGTACGTGTCCTTATGTATCCCGGCGTGGTCGTTTTTTTTTTTTTTGCGAAAAATCCGTGTCGCTCATTCCCTATGTGCCCGATGGTTCGTCGGAAGTTGTAACTATGCTTCGCTTTGCGCGGGAACTCCCTTGCACCGAAGTTGTTCTATGTACGAGGATAGAAGTTTGTTTCATTGTTTATTCCCCGAGCCTGTCTCCGATCCCCCCTTCGCTTCCATGAGCCCCCGTATCATTGTCGACCTTGCGCACCCCCCCTCTTCCCCCCCCGTGCTAGCCCTGCCCCGCTTTGCAAGCCCAACTGGCTGCTGCATCGTGTGCTTATCCTTTTCGTTTTGTTTTGCGGGTCATCCATGTACCGTACCACCAAAGCACCCAAAGATCGACACGAGAAACCGGCACATAACCATATGCTGTAGTGAACAACATGAACATACCTTGCTATAACATCGCACTACTATCCTCAAACAACGTACCCCGCCACCAGATGCTATCAAGGCGCTGATCGGATCGGCGGGGGCCATCGGCATGCTGGTGTTGCACGACAAGCTGGTGACAGTTAAACCCTTTCCCCCGGACGCGGCGCGGACCGCTGCTGCAAAGGCCACGGGAGACGACGCGAGTGGTAATGGCGGTGGTGATGACGGTTATGATGACGTGTGGGAAAAGCTTTGCCCGGTCCAGGCGACGCGTTTCTTGTCTGAGGTCACGGAGACCGACGGGGGCAAGGTGAGGAATGGGGAGGTAGGCGTAGTACTCGTTTGTCGTCTGCCTTAGTCGTTTGACCTATGCCCGCGTACCCCTTTTTGAGGCGGAGCGTGAGGAATGAGGGGCGGATGTACTCATTTTTTGCTTGTCAATTAACCATTGGCCGCGTATCCCTTTCGAGACGAAGCGTGAGAAATGGACGGCAAGCGTGAGGAACTGGCGGGGGGGGGGGGAGGGGGTACTCATTTGTTGCCTGCTTTAGTCGTTTGGTCATTGACCATGCATCCCTATTGAGACGGAGCGCGAGACATGCGGGGGTGTGTGTGTGGCGTACTTTGTTGCTTGCCGTAGTCATTGGACCATTGACCACGCACCCCTTTCCAGACGGAGCGTGAGGAATGGAGGGGGGGGGGGCGTACATTGATTGCGTGCCTTAGTCGTTGACCATTGGCCACGCATCCCTTTCGACACGGAGCGTGAGGGAATGGGGGGGGGCGTGTACTCATTTTTTGCTTGCCTTAGTTATTTGACCTATCGGCACGCGTCCTTTTCCAAATGGGGCACCTTTCCTACTCCTAACAAAGACATCTCCACCGTTGGGCGCTTAGTACGGCTTTCCATATCGTCAGGGGATAGGGGCTGGGACCGCGATTGAACAGGCGGCGGACCCATACGCTTTCGTGAATGCATGGACCGGGAGACATGGGTAGTTATTGTCGTTTGCCGGCAATAATCACCTGCAATAATCGCCGACCGACCGACTGACCGACCGACCGACCGACCAATCAACTAAGCACGAGTCACCGTTGAGCAAACGGATCTCTGTGGACCGGTGGGAAATCGTTATCTGAACCGAAATGCACTGAAACTGACGATTTGGAGAGGTTGAGGGCTGGCTTTGCCACACGGGCATGACGTCTTCACGTCTATCTCCGGGAGGCCGAGCGGGTTTGTAGGGTGGGTAGGCTGGATCGCAGCGTCATGTGTGATGTAATTGAACCATGATTATGGCTCGTAGGCATCCCCTTAATTGGGCTCGCGGTTGATATATGTTTTTGCTCGGAGCCCATACTCGTACACGATTCGGAATACGTGATTCCTCGCATTGGGTACATTTTTTTTGCTCTTGTTACCGTACATAGTTGTGTCTTAGGGTTTCCGTTCGTAGTTTGGGGTTTTCTGGAAACGAAGGTAAGCACGAGAGCAAGCTTCGATGAGAAAAGGCGTAGAAAATAGCAAGTGGCTAACTACCCACACCCTCCGCACCCCTTCGACTAACCGTAACCCTGACCCTAGCCCCACTCCCCCTTGCTCACTTGCAAAGGTCATCCGCGTGCGAGTGCAGCCACAACACGAGCAAGGCGGGTGGGTCGAGTTGGAGGACAGCCTCCACCTGGAAATTCTTGAAATGGCGGACCCTTCCCTCTCGCTCTCCGAGATGGTGGAGGAATTCGTAGAGGAACGACTGAGTCAACAAGAAGAGGAGGACGAGGAGGAGGACTACGCCGCTATGGTGGATGACGAAGAGATCGCTGCTTGGGAGAACACATCCGAGGAAGACGTAATTGAAGGGGAGGAGGAAGAGGAGGTGGATGAGGAGGAACAGGAGAGGAGGGCAGTGGAGGCGGTGACAAATGACGTGCTTAGGGGGCTACGGTCCTTGTATTTCAAGCGTCTGATAGAGTTTGTGGTACATGACTGATTGGAATGTACTAGGGGCGCTTCTTGAACCGGTTTAGTCTAACCGCGATGAGATTATAACCCGCGCTGATTCACGCTGGGCGGTTCGAACTCGCGGGTGAACCAATCTTCGGCCCCTCCAAGCGCCAGAGCGCGAGTTAGCAAAATCCGATGGAAATTGAATGCTGAACCTCATGCGCGGTTAAGCCACAGACAAGCATCGGAACGGGCGAGAAAGGAAGAAGAAACTGGTAACCGTGGCTTGTCCAGAAGGTCGCGGGGTGTTGCAATTCCCACAACAGGAGCTGGGAAGTAACGGGGGTGATCAAAATCAAAAGGAAAGGGTACATGCGAGCAGCGGTCCCGGGAAGGCGTCTAGAACTGCCGCTTTCTATATTAGGTTAATCGACGTGTAAAATATTTTTCTCCGACCCAAATGACGCAGGCTAGGGCTAGCTCTGGGCATCAGATTGCGGTGCGTTTTAGTTAGGCTTCTATTCACATTTACGTGGCCGGGCAGCAATCTCGATACCGCTGCAAGCACGGGTACGTTTTCGGCACGGCACCGCTTTCCTTCGCCTTTTCTTGACCATTTGGGATTTGTTTAATCAGTGTGTTTACTCCACCGTTTGCTCAACCATTTGAGAATGCTTGGCCATTTGAGATTGATCAATCGCTTACGATGGCGGAAGCAATACTTCAAAACTTGCGACACTGCTCGATTATAGAACTAGAAAAGGAGCAGGAGAACTAGTCCGAATTCGGCTCTTGTTGTGCCGCATGCAATCCAAGTATGGTTGTATCCCGACGCGCTGGCCGACGAGTTGAAACCATTTGATCCGCGCACCCATAGCAACGATCTTTCGCTAGCACGGGACTTTCGGTGACACTTGCACGCCGATCGCGGTAGGTCGCTTATCAGGGCTGTGACGCCCGACCAACGCAGCAGACGCGTGGAAGGGTTGCAGTTTTCTGCTTGCAGTATTAATAGGCATACCGAGTCTATTCGCTGCCTTCGAAAGTACTGTGGTTATTGACCTCTCGCGCCCGACCGTGGGTTGGGTACGTTGCTTTTCCCGCAGACCTTGCCGGGCACGACGCAGCCGTTCCGGTAGTGCCCGGTCTTACCGCAGTTTGGCACATTATTATGTGGGGTTCCAGTACTGGCTCTGCTAACGCGGTCTCCTACACTACTTGTTTTTTTGCGTGGAAGTTCATGAAAGCTTCCGTGGAAGCTGCCACCGCTTTCATGGAAGCTTCTCCATAGCTTCTATGAAAGCTTCCATCGCTTCTATGGAAGATATGGAAGCTTTCATGGGAAAAAAATGCCTGAAGTTTCCACGAAAGCTTTCACGAAAGCTGCCATGGAGAAGTAGTGGAAGATGCCGCGGAAGTCACTTCAACGGAAGCTTCGACGGAAGCTTTTACGAACGCTTCCACTTCCACGAAAGCTTTCACGAAAGCTTTCACGGAAGCTTCCACGAAAGCTTCCACGAAAGCTTCCACGAAAGCTTCCACGAAAGCTTCGACGAATGCTTCCACGGAATCTTCCACGAAATCTTCCACGAAAGCTTCCACGAAAGCTTGCACGGAAGCTTCCACGAAAGCTTCTACGGAAGTGCTTCCACGGAAGCTTCCACGGATTCGAAAGCTTCCACGAAAGCACTTCCACGGAATTTAAGGTTTTAGCTCCATGGAAGCAAGCGGCAGCTTCCACGGAAGGTCGGAAGCTCAGCGGCTTCCACGAAAAGTTGGAAGCTACATTCACGGAAATTTATGTTTTACTTCCATGGGAGCTTCCGCAGCTTACACGGAATCTCAGCGGCTTCCACGGCAGCTCCCACGGATATATTTGTATTGTACACTACTGTGCCTCCAGTAGAGCTTATCACTTTTTGGATAACATTTTTGACGCACACTATGTACGAGACGAAGGGGGTTTCACCGTACATTGGTTGCTGCGTTTCATTGGGTCAGGGTTAGGGTTAGGGTTAGGGTATATAGAATTTAAAGTCTATGTCAATCACATGTTGCAAGCTTTCACAAAAGCTCTTGTGGCGGTAATTTTCTTTCACGGAAGCTATCGCGGAAGCTTCCATGGGGTTTGTTTTTGAAAGCTTCCGTGGAAGGAAACTATTATTTATGATTTCTAAATTATTATTTACTCCCACGAAAGCTTCCATGGAAAAAAAATACTTTCACGAAAGCTTCCGTGAAAGCTTCCGTTAACGCTTCCGTGAAAGCTTCCGTGAAAGCTTCCGTGGAAAATTTTGTGGAAGTAACTTCCGTGGAAGCTTCCACGAAAAACTTCCGTGGAAGTTTCTTCCACGGGAGCTTCCATGGAAGCTTCCATCGCTTTCATGGAAGCTTCTTCCATGGAAGCTTTCATGAACTTCCACCTAAATACAAATAGTGCAGGTGGCCCTGCCAACGTGGCCACGCCACGCCCCCCGATACATCCACCCTCTGCATTGTTGCGTGGCAAATCCTCCGCGCCCAAGTACATATTACATTGCGGTCGCAAGTACAGACCGCATTGAAGTCGCCGGAGTTAAGATGGCACTTGGTAGCGAAATGTTTGGTAGGTCAGAGTCGTGGTCCTTTTGCGTCGTCGGTTTGATGTCCCTGTGCTTCTGGGGGAGGCCTTGGACGTTGCTGTCCCGGAATTTTCACTCGATGATATTCTCAAAATACTGTCATATGCTTTTTGACCAAGCAGTGCAGCCCACCGACGATGTAGTCGCTAACAGTAGACTTCCGAAGTATATGCAGTCCCAGGTCGCGGCAGCAGCTCCAGACGACGATGCTCTAGGCAGCTCTATGGTGACACTCACAGCGAAAACAACAGCTCGGGTATCGGGTCGTCTTCGTTTGACGTACCGCGTGGCTCGCAACTCTGCAAGACTGATGTGATCCGAGGCTCATAACCTACTAGCGTGATCTCCGTACGAAGCGTGTCGTGCGGGTTTTTAGGCACGCCAGACAACCTGCAGGAGGCAAGCACTTCCAGGCGGGATCCAACGACTGGTTACGCGAACTTTCAGCCCCGACGATTCGACAAGAGGAAGGCGCTCCAAGGTCAGCCGTACCGATTGTTAGTGTACACGGAGTAGAGAAGAACGTGAGGAGAAACGCAGTGTACTGGTACGCGTGAGGCCTAATCGATCACAATTGATCGACCATAACATGCTAAATGACGCGGAGATCAGTTGAACTCGGTATCGCCCTAAAAACGAAAACAAAACCGGCAGGAACGTTCGGGTGATCCATTAAGGTTCCGCGAATAGATACATGCGATTAATTGCTGAGTCCGCAGTCTGAGATTGCTTCGACAGCTCACGACACTGCTGTTGCGTTCTACGAGCTACTCCAGACGACTGTGTTGCCAAAACGACTCGATGGTTTACTTACTGACAATCCCTGATAGAGCATGCGGGTGTGCCAGCAGCGTCACAGAGCCGACGTTGCGGAACCGCCGTTGCCGTCTCTGCTATTTTGTTACGGCGGACACGGAGGCGTGGAGGTGGTTGCTACACAGCGATTACTGACAAAGGTGTCATAAAGGGGGGGGGCTCAGCATCGCTCCTGTTGACGCCGTTATTTCTTAGGGGGGTTTCTGCACCATCGCTGACTGCACTGTGTCACGATCGTGGTCGCTATGTCTCTGGTTTTGACTCCGGGTCCGGTACGCCACTATTGCTGGGGCCGCTTCCTTGTAGTGGTCGTGCTCTAGCCACAGTTGCTGACACTGTGGTCGTGTAGCCACCATTACGCTACTATGGCCGCATTGTTGTCCCCTGGCAGTTACCGCGTTGTTGCTGACACCGCTGAATCTTACCGTGGTGGGCTTAATACATCGTTATGGCTGGTACTGCACAGATGCACATTACTTAACTTTTTGGCGGAGGTCCGCGGCAATGACCACGAAACTTCCGTCGACTTGTCCGTGGGTGTTGCCACGGGCTACCGTGCGAATCCACGGGTTTCCACGGCAAGTACCACATCTCATGGCACTTCCACGGTAAGTGCCACGGTTGTGGCCACGGCACGTGCCGCGGTTCTGTCCGTGGCAAACCCCGTCGTACCAACCATGGCAACCCACGGCGTTCCGCAACAATTGCCACGGCAGTTTCCGCGGAAACTGCCGTGGCAATTTCCACGGCCATCCGCGGCCATTGCCAATGGCAACGCGGCAATCACCACGGAAATCCGCGGAAGTCCACGGCAATTTCCACGGCAGTTTCCGCGGACGTCCAACCGCAGCAATTTCCACGGCCATCCGCGGCCGTCCGCGGCCGTTGCCACGGCAATTCTTCGATAGTGATACACATTATTTGACATCTCCAACCATTTTACCCCAGTGATGTCATTAGGGGGCACTTCCACCGGTATTTCGTATGGGTTAGGGTTGGGGCAGGGTTGGTTACATGGTTTTGAAAAACACAATAATTTAAGACACCTGGTGTCCGTAGGCGTGGCCGAGGGTGTTTCCGCGGACCTATCCGTGGATGTCCGCGGACGTTCACGTGGACAAGTCCGTGGGTGTTTCCGTGGGCGTGTCGGTGGGTGTGTCTATGGACGTTGCCGTGGGTGCTTCCGTGGACGTTTTCCGTGCGTGACCGCGGCTTTGCCGTGGGTGCTGCCGTGGAGATTCACTTGGATATTGCCGTGGACCTTGCCGTGGAGATTGCCGTGAAAACTGCCATGGCTCGTGCCATAGGCCTCCACGGTGTTCCGCTACTTGCCGCGGCATTCCGCGGAAGAACGTGGAATGTCCGCGGAAGCCCATGGAAGGTCCGCGGTAGCCCGTGGAGTGTCCGCGGTTGTCCGTGGAACGCCGTGGACATGGCCGTGGAATGCCGTGGAGGTCCGTGGACACTGCCGCGGTGGTCCGCCAAAAAAAGACAAATAATGTACATCCCTGTGGTACTGCTGCTGACACCTCCTTCGGTAGCTGACGTTGCTGCAGAGCTGTTTGGCTAGCACTGCTGTCTGTGTAGGCGGTTGTCTCACTGTTCTCGCCGATACGACTGTTTCCTGTGGTGGTACGGTAGCTATATCGCTAGGTTGACACCACCGTGTCACATTGGTGGTCACTCCACTGATATTTATGAATCTGCGGTCGCTACGCCCCGGTTGCTGGAGCCCCTACCTTGTACGGTAATGGCAACGCTGTGGCTAGCGGACACTGCTGTGTCATAGCGACTGCTACACCGTTATTGATGAAACACTTGTGTCATAGTTGCGGTCTCTACGCCGCCTTGTGTTTGCACCACTACTACAGCCAACACCGTTCGCTGGTAGCTGCCGTTGCAGACACGGCTGTACCTGAGCGAAGATGGCTACACCGCATGTATTACGGACACAGCTGTTTGATTGTTTTGCAAAGGTATATGGCACTATCGACCTAGGAGCTGCCTACTGCTATGCAGGTGCCTCTGGCTGCTTTGGTCACTCGCACAAAGGTGCTTGACGGGTTGCTTGGATGTTGTATTTTGAACCAGTGGTACCAAGTATTATATTCTTGCTTGCCTGATGCCTTCTGAATGAAGGGGGCCGGTTCTTCCTTATCAAAGCAGGGGGGATCGTCTGTCAGATATAATGAGGGGACACTTGCTACAAATCAGGATGCCTCAACGGGGAAGAGGGGATATCATAACACTAGCCCACCCTGAAGGTCCGTATATGAAGGTTTATCCACTCGGAGAATTCAGAAAACTGTTCAAATCGGCGGCGCGTCACAACCCCCTCCCACACATCTAGCTTGCAAAACGCATAATGCGATTAAACATTCACAAAGCGAATCAGGCAACAAAGTCTTGAATAAAAAAAACGAACAATTTGTTGGAAAAAATATGACGCGGTTGGACGCAATACCGGAGACATCGAGCCGAGACGTCAGCGGTAAGGCATTGGGCAGTTTGGACCAAGATACCGACTACTGCTATGCAAGGTGCCACAAGCTTTGCTCTGGTCACTCACACAAGGCTGTTTGACGTTTTTTTTGGATCGTGTTCCTTGTGTCACCTTCTTGCTTGCCGGATGCCTTTTAAGCGACGTGGGCCCGTTTTTCCTTTTCAGGGCAAGTGACAATGCCTGCCAGGTATGATGAGGGAAGACTTGCCACAAATCGTACCAACTCAACGGGGAAGAGGAGGATTGATTCTACGATACCCCCCCCCCTAAAACCAGCGATTTTCTATAACGAACTTTTCATGGCTGGTCGACACAAGGGAGGGGTGCTATTAAAAATTTCTCCACATATTTTCTTCATTGCGAAGGACTATCGAACGATGACGTCGGGGTGGCAAAGGGCACCATTTTTCAGGAGGTACGGCCGGGAGCAGGTTTCAAAACCGGCGATTTCGTTATAGAAAAGTTGGGAGGGCTAACGTAGAACGACTCGGAGGTACCATAACAGTTTTCGATCGCTACACTATAGCGGCTAACATCGCTGCCTCGTAGCCGAAATTGCTACACAGCTGTGTTGCTCACATTTCTGCTTCGAGCATAGCTGCTGCTGCTACATCCACCGCTGTGTGCCCTGTCGGCGGTTGCTGTACGGAGATTGTTGACACCGCTGTTGCTAATACAGCTGTATCGGAGCCGACGTTGTCACACCACCATTGCTAACATTGTTGCGTTGTAATTGGTAATTGAGGTTGCTCAAGCGTTGCGGTTGGTATATCGTTACATTGAATTTACAGCGCCAAATATTCCCCGTCGGTGGTTGTACGAGCGCTAGTTCTCTAACCACCACAAGCTGTCGTTGGCTTTGTACCAAACATGGGCCCCGTTGGGGGGCACCGCAATGCTGTAGTGGCGCAACCAGTCAGCGCGCATCACGCAACCGTAGCCAGCTACCAAAAATCGCTCGCTATTAGCACGAAAAAGCTCCCGTTGTATAGCCCCAACGCACATCTGATGGTAGGCGGTTTGTTTTGGCGGTGCTGGTTCTAAGGGCCAGCCCAGTAGAGCAAGATCTGTTGTCGTGAGAGCTGGAGGTCCATCTCCGGAGCCTAGTCCAATGCGTCTCTTATATCACCGCGATGACCCCACCCCGGTCAAGGTCCAATTGGTGGCTGGTGATCTTGTCCATCTCGGGCCGCTGGAGGGGCGCCGACACGTCGTACTGAGTGACGTGAAAGGGCAGGGGGGGGCGTACTCAGTTTGTGCATGGCTGTAGTCGTATGACCATAGACCCTCGCATCCCTATTATGCCGGGACGGAGCACGTCGGGTTTTCACCGACCAGGCAGACATTGCTTGCACCAAGCACGAAAGCGCCGTGAGGTGTTCGGCGAACCGCATGAAGGGTGAACTGCATCCTTCCAAGAACCGCTCGTACGACGGACTACGTGATTGTTGTCGAAGTTGTTGGGCACATATTGCGTCAGCCCATCTGCAAGATGCTTCGGCAAGTCGCCGCAGTCATGGGGGTTGGTGCAGGGCTTGCAGCTCTAGACGGAGACACGGCGGTGCGTATCTGCGCCGGGCACATCTGTAGGGAGGTCCAAATAATGGAGCTTATCCCCGAGGGGGGAACCGTCCGGTGTACCGCTAGAGGGACTGGGGACGACCGACGAAATTCTTGTAAGAGCCCGTCCAATTGAGCGCAGATTTGGCCTAGAGCACCTTGGCGTCCGTGCCGGCCATCGCGCCTTGAAAAATAGCTGAGGTCGTAATATACAGCCAAGCCCAATTGCCTGCCACGGAGTTGGGGACCTGACACAAGCGCGCGAAAGGGCTGAGTTTCGCCGTTCCACACGAGAAACTATCAAAGCACGCTTTTTCTCGAACAGTATCGTTGGCGCGCTGTTGGCGTTGCGACGCCAGGTCGCGATATGTGAGTTGGTCGAGGGCCAGACTCTGATGGCCGGCGACCTCGGAGCGGTCGAACATAGTAAGGGGAAGGCGCGGGAGCCTGCCCATGAGAACCTCGTTGGGTGTCATACCAGCAGCGGCGCTGACCGAACTGTGTAGGCGAACTCCACGTGAGATACTCGCCCATCCCAATCGTCTTGGTAGTTGACGGCCCTAGTCAGCATTGGAGCCATTGCACGGTTGACATGCTCGAAACCACAGTCACCGCCCGGGTGGTAGGAGCTGGTGGCGACTTTCGAACACCAAGAAGCTTGTAGACGATGCGTGAAAGCTTGGAGCAGAACTGGAGGCCGATGTCCGAGAGGGTGCTACACGCGGGCACCCCCAAAGGAGCATGCATTGGTTGATAAGCGGCGGTGACAAACGAATCACGTCCGCGCGGCGGATAAAGTAGTAGGTGAAGAGCAAGATGTAGGTGCTATGCTGCTGCGTAATCTGCAGGGGCCCTACGTAGTCAACACTGACCGTCATGCCCGGTCTCGGAGGGAGGACAATCGATATGGCAGGCCAACGAACCGTCCATCGCAGTGTCTTCCGTGCTTGGCATTTGGGCAGTGGCGCAGCCACCAGATGGTGAAAATACTCATTACTATCGATCATCCAAGACGACGGGCCAACGAACCATCAATGGCGGCATCTTCCGCGCTTGACGCTTCAGGTAGTGGCGTAGCCACCATCGGGTGCAAACGCTCATTTCTATCCACCAATAGAAACGTTCGAGCGTGTAAAGTGTCCGTGCTGTGCCGAGATGGCGGAAAGCAGTCGAATGGCAGGCTTGCATGATCGAAGGGCGCATGAGAAAGGGCCCATAAATACGAACGGGCTCGTCACCCAAAGGGCAAGCCACGCGTCCCAGCGGTCGTAGGGAATAGGGGATCGGGGTTGAATTACGGACGAGGGGGACAACGCCCTCGTCGGTAGTGTGGAGGCGGCCTTTGCCAGCGAGGTCCTAAATCTCCGAGAAGGAGGGGCGCTGGTGCGAAGGGAAACGTGCCAAAGCGCCGGTGGGTAGAGCCATTGGCCGGCCGAAAAGAATGTGTTGGATTGCGGCGTAGCACGCAGGCTCTGTGTGTTTCCCCCTCTCCCAGTCGGCGTGGGAATAACACGCAGAGGAATCGCCAAACTGTAGTTAGGCAGCAGCACCGAGGGGGTTCAAATCGGCCGTTGGGTGCAGGGAAGTTGCAAAGGGGTGGAGAGCCTTAAAAACGGAGCGTTTAAAGGCTTCGCTCGGTCGCGGTCAGACGGGATGGGTACCTTTGGGACAGCCACGGGGGCTCGAAATGTGCCCGGGGCGACGGGCAAACACGGTCGAGGGCGCGGAACGCGCGGCGGAGGGTTGACCCAAGAAGAAGACGACCGAGGGACCCTGCCGGGTCCGAAACCATAATCAACCGCAGGCTGGGCGGCGCCGGTGGCGCCGGCTGTTTTGCGGCGTGTCCGAGTGAAGATGCGGATAACACACACCGAAGGGTAGCACTGGGAACTATATGGTGATTCTGTCTACACCTAGTCTACAGCAGTTGTTGGTGTCGAACAAAGCTCGTCGTGGTCTGGTTGTTCGTCTTCGGGCTCCGTGACGACAATTCTTCAGCAGCCAAACAAGTCGCGGCTTCGTGTCATCGTGGCTGTTAGGGAGTTTAGGCCCACCCCTGGTATTAGAAAGTCGATTTTATAGATATTTTGGATGCTTCGGCGAGTACAACGGATATAATCCATCTGCAGGGTTTCGTACGTAGCGTCTTTTTTTTTAATGATCCACGCCGCAGGGTAGCACCGAAAACAACATCGTGACACTTTCTGGATGGGTGATGGCCTGCTACTGTAGCCTGGTTGCGAGTGTCAAACAAACCTTGCCCTGGCTGATCAATCTCGAGTTCCGTCTCAACAACCGCTGTACTTGGTTTCCAGCCAATCAAGTCGCGGCTTTGTATTATTATGGATATCACCAACTGAATCTAGGTAGATGTTTCGCGGGTGGGTATAACGGGCACGGTCTATCTGGGGTGCTACTATAGCTATTCGTAATCCACATCGAAGGGTGGCATTGGGAACTAACTGTAGTATGTCGCGGTCTGTCTGGCTGGATGATGGACTATTAAATAGACTAATTATAGGTGTGGACAAAAACTTGCCCTGGTGTGACTGGTTATCCTTTGGTTCCGGTACAACACTTCTTCTGCAGGAAAATAAGTCGCGGGTTCTTGTTGTTGTGAGGGATTTCGCATCCATCCCTGGTACTATGAATCACATCTTATAGGTATTGGAATCTTGCGACGGGTTATAACGGACACAATCCTTTTGCAGTTCTACGCAAACAGCATGTACCATATATGACCATGTATGTCACACCCCCGGTGAGAACATTTAGAACTCATTTTTTTCAATCACTTGGTGCGGTATTCTGCAGGAGTGTGACGTGCAACGCCCCCCGGCAATAAGTCGGGTGGTCGTTTTTCGTGTGATAAAAGCGCCTTACCGAGCGAAATGACATACTCTATAGGGGTTGTGATAACAGTGACTTCGACACCACAAGAACGTTATAGAATCGCTCGACTGCCGCCTCCGACCTCGAGCCTCCCAAAGGGTTTGGGTTAGGTTTAGGGTTCGGTGTAGGGTCGTGTTGGTCTGTGCCGACGTGCAAGATTGAAATGGACCGCACACGACCGGTAGGAAGGTTGTTGCCGTGCCCAGCCTCTTTTTCGGGGGAGCAACTGTCTTGGGAGTGTCATCCCGAACATGAGGCATACTAACGAAGGGGTGTGGTATACCTGGTACAACGTGCCGGGATGATAAATCAGGCGGTTGTTTTAAGATATCAAATTTGTCATCATCTGGGTGGTATAATCCAGGAGTATGATGTGCAATGTCCCCCGGGTGGGATACACCGTCGTTCGTTCGTCTATTCGTAATCCACACCGAAGGGTTGCAGTGGGAACCATATCGTCATCTATCTCGCAGGGTGATGATTTACTTTAGGCTGGCTGGGGATGTCGAACGAACGAAAGCTTGCCCTGGTCTCACTGGCTGTTCTCGCGTTCCATCACAACAATTATTGTGCAGGAAAAAGTCGCGGGTTCAATTTATTATGGTAGTCAGGGTTTCGGATCATCCCGTGATATCACCAAGGACATCTTAAGGTATTCGGATATTTCGGCGAGCGTCGCAGACACAACCCTTTTGCAATCTTCAGTGCTTCGTACCCAGCACTTAAGTTAGCTTTGTTCGTTGATAATCCACACCGAAGGTCAGCACTGGGAACTATATAACCGTTCCTTCGTCGGTTCTTGTTATAGCGTGCTCTACGTAGATGGATAGTCTATGTATTCGATATGAAACCATGTAATGGTTGCGGTAAACCCGGTGATGGTGTTATAGATGTCACGTTCACGTCAAAGCCACCATGTACTTGTAGAGGGCGAGCAAATAATTGACGGTGATGCTCTGAACGAAGTTCTGAACGAAGCATCCCGTTGCCCATCGTCATTGTTCCATATTGTATCGTATCGTCGCTGTATTGCCGATAACTGTGAACCAACGGAGAAATGAGTTAACAAGAGGCGCCACGAGCCATGAGGAAACACCTACCCAGCGCCGTCTACTCCTGCGTCCCCACGGGGACGTTCCATTACACATGGCATCGTCCGCAGTCCGTCGTGTTCGTTTTGGTCGTGCCCGAATAAAACAGTGTCGCCACGCTACTCATTTTGATTCCACGTCGACAGCAACAGAGCGACCACAAACGCTGCTTTAATGGGCGTCGCTGATGCGCATCTCGTAGGATTCGCTTCACACGAACAACGACTCTGTGTCAGAAACATCAACGCGCACCGCTCATACCCATTTCATGAAATTGAAATAGTAATATTTACCTTGCGTTGTACGATGAATTTTATTTGTTATGATACGAGCGCCAGTACTCTATATCGAGCAATTCCACTATTACGCTATATCGGTATTATACTCCAAAACTCTTCCCTAAATCAATATTCAACTCGAAAAAACTCTGTGTGGGTCAAACCTCAATCTGCCGAGAGCTTTGGCCATGTGCTAAATACCCCAAGCGCGTTTGAGCTATGCTTGAATGGCTTCCGCGTTTCCTCCTATGTACACCCAACATTACAGGGTGGGGTAGACCCAAACTGTGTTGGATCATTCGTGAGCAAATTCTGTTGAGTACACTAGCACTCCGTGTGCTATCTCCCCCGCATGTCCACGAGTATAGCACGCGCATTCCACGGAACTCACCCAGAAACTTGAAAACAGTAAACCCCAGAAGCGCAACGTCGTTTGAGGCCCCGATAAAGTTTTGGAAGATCTCCAATAGAAGTTACGTAATCGACGGGTACTAGAGCTACACATAGTTCCGTGTCGTAAGGTCTGATCTTGTTTTGTTTTCGACAAGATACTCGGCGCGGTTAGTACCATCTCCCGAGCACCCAAGCTCCCTCCCCCGGGTATATCTGCAATCTCCCATACTCCACGCCTCTTCGGCGGCCTTCGAAAGCTACTTGTACTGCACCCTACCTTGCTACTCCGGCGCGTGCGTTACCCCCGCATCCCAACCCAGTCCCTACCTAACATGGATCCCTTCACCTGTTGCAATGAGCAGTATGTTCTCGCGTTTTGGATGTGGCCATGGGTGGCATGTTTACGGTGAAAGACGTAGATATTCTGTTTGAGCAAACTGACCAAATGACCCAAGCGCATTTTGTGGCCGGGGCTGTGACCGTACTGCCACCGCCGCCACTGTCCCCGACCCCTTCAGTCGAACCGGATCCATCGGTGTTGGTACAGCCATCTTACACGCCGAGACTAGGATGACCGGTCCACCTACGAGAGACGCCCACCTGGCGCGAATGCGATTTGTAGGGCAAGTGGTTTTCTTGTACAGCAGAGGATCTCAACAGTGTGGCAAGTGCCGCGATGACTACCACAGAGTATGTCGCCGCAACGGCGGCAATGTAAACATGGCTACCACATTGTATGCCACCGTGACTACAGCCCTTCCTACGCCCTGCCCCACCGGCTCATATACTCAAGCTCGACCACTTCCTGCATGTCTACAACCGCTACACCCTTCCCTGTTGCGAACACCCTCCTCCGTCTTCACCGCCTCCCTGGCGACGCCGAAGCCTCGGGGGCATCAGCCACTCCCCTCCCCGCCTACTTCGGCGACGCCGACCATTGGGGAAGAGCGACCGCCCCCCCGAAACCGCCGCCTATTTAAAGATAGGAGCCGCACCCCTCCCAAAGGTCTGGTTACCTCTTCTTTTTACCAATGTTCGAGTCACTACCGCCCCCTTTCACGGCTACCCCGGCCCAAAACACTCGCTTTTACAAGACCACCAACGAAACTTTCCGACCTAGCTTTTCAGTTCACCAACCCTCGGACCCAGGCCAACGACGACCCTTCCGTTCTCCCCAACGACAAAAAAAACATGGTTTACTTCTCCTGACCCAGCTTCTTTGTTGCCTCCCCATTGATCGGACCCAAACCACCAACGACGCTTCAGCCTTCCTCGACGATACATCCACGGAGGATCTTTCCTACTCCGAATCACCGGCGCTCGCGCGCCTTGGCTCTGCCTGCACGGTTTTCCTTATCCACCTCGGTTTGCCATCACGGCATACCTCTTTCCAGTGGATTGTTGTTTACTCCGGTGATACGTTTTGTTTATTCACCGATCGAATTTTTATTTTGCCAGGCAGCACGAAGTAGTTCCTCTCCAACGCAACGGTTCCGGATCTGTTGATTGCATGCGTGGATGTGATACGGATATGATGACGGTTGAGTATAGTAGGGGTTTCCAGTGATAAATCGGCTACATACATGATGGCGGGATATCGGGATGGTGGAATTATTGTGGCTATTTCACCGTCACTCCTCGTTGTTCTTTTTCTACCGAGTGAGTCTTGTTGTCTCCACGATGTGCCTTGGCTAGGAGCAAAGTAATTTATATATTCGATTAATTACTTTTCTTCATACCGGTGACTCCACTACCCCACTACTGTTCGACCAACGGGTAAGCCCTCTACGATTTGTAGGGATCAACAAACACGATAATTATCGCGGATCGTACTCTGTACTATCCCAGTCCGAAGCCAAGGGTGTTGAGTGACGTGGGCTCTTCTGCGGAAGATAGCTAGCTGGACATACCACAAAAACCGCCCTCCCTGTGAAAGGGAGCGAGCTGGGTGCCTTATTTGAACCATGCCTGAGGGCGAGGTAAAAATGAGCGTTGTGGACGTGAGAGCGTTGACAGAGAGAGCGGGGAGCTCTCAAAGAGTCAAGATGCGGGAGCTGGAAAAGCTGCTCGCAATAAGGAACCAACTCGAGAAATAAATCGAGGGTGGTTTCCGTTATGGTTTCCGGACCATAGATCAGATTTCTGCCGGATGGGATGCGTTCTACCGAGTCAAAGGTCGAATTGAGGAAACCGAACTCATCATTCGCGAGTACTCGCAACCTCTCCTCGAGCTCTCTAGCTTCTCTACGACTGGAGCAAATGCGAGATATTTCACAACCTCCTCAGGTCCCAGAGAGGGGAGCGGGCGTGGCCAGGTCAGGGTCACAGCTCGTAATCCCACTACTTGAGACTGGGCGTGAGAGCACTACGCAGCCGAAGCCGCCGCCGCAGAAGCAGGAGCAGCAGCAGCAGTTCAAGACGGAGGAAAATTGGACGGTGGTTGAGGCTTGCAGTGAGGTGGAATTATAGACGAGGGGGCAACAGCAGGAGGAGCTCTTGCAGCTGCCATTGAAGCAGCAGCAGCAGCAGCAGCAGCTGCAACCTCCGGTGGCACCACCCCCTGTTTGGACGTCACAACTCTTATTATCCTCCGGCGGATGGGGAAAAATAAAGCTTTAGCTCACCACACACTCGTAATCCCACTGCTTGAGACTGGGAGCGAGAGCACTGCACAGCAGCAGCCCCAGGGGCAGCAGCAGCAGTTTGAGACGGGGGAGAAGGGGTGGCTCAAAGATTGGTTGGGAAACTAAATGACGAGCGATTTCTGTCGTGCTCCGTGGGAGCGCCGGCTGCTGAGCCCGTTAATGTGTGAGCCCGCGTTGGGGTCGGCACAAGGTGGCTGGTAGCGGTGGAGGACGCTGGGTGTGGGGGGCACGGACGCCCAGGCGGATAATACTTTCCACCGTTTGCAACAGACTAAGGCAACAATCACAGGTCATGTCATGAACAATTGTTCATGTCTGGGCTTCGTCTTGATTCTAGAGTATTACAGCAGGGAGTGGACTTTTGATGTGTGAAAATACATCATATGAACTGCTGTCGCGATATATGATACTGCTAACACTACAACATCAGTATTTGACTGACGTAGCGATGACATGTTATTATTTGAGGCGGAGACGATCATTTTCGCATTCTTTGCGGTTAATACTTCGTTTTTCTCGTGAAATCATGGCAAAGGTCAGAGTAGCTTGGGCGGAGGGACGGGCGGGATAAATGCTTGTGCCTGTCCCCCAGCCCCTCTTGCCCCAGCCACCAGCACCTGTGATTGCTCGTGGTATAGTAGCTCTGCTGATCAACCGGTTACTAGCACAGGATGCAGGATGCTTGACGGGTTGATAATCGATGATGTCAGCAGCAGTAGCGAGCGCTTGCTTGCGCAGCCGTATTTTCTGTCTGTCGTACGTACAACAGTCTGGTACTTTGGTTCATTTTCAATCAACCATTTCCCCTCACGCACCGAAGAGGGACGGAATTGAGAACGAATTCGCCATGTCCGAAACATGATATGTGACTTCGGTTGTATGCCGTTTATTTTCCTAATAAAATACCTGGTCGATATACGTTCTTCTCTTTTCTTTCCTTTCTTTTCTTATTTGTTCTTTGTTTCTTTTTTCCAAAATTTTTTGACTTGCGTCTGTCGTGCGTATGCGTAATGATAGATACTACGTGTAATATATACGTGGTAGTCTTTCTTGGGTGGCAAGCGGTATAGTCGGTTTTTCCAGCGCGAGTAATGAGACGCATGCACCAGGTATAGACCTGGCACATCGTAGACTGACTCCCGATTTCACTTTTATATGTTTCTGGTGGAAGCACGAATTGCATCAGATGTGATATACCAGGTATGCGTGTACCACCTTGGGTTGATTGTGTTTTTTCCCGAGGGTATTCCTCGGCTCCAGAGTGACTGGAGCCTGTCCTGTGACGACGGACTTGATTATGCGAGTTAATGTGAGAACAACAACAACGTCATCCGGTTTTACAGAGAAATTGGTGACAGTTGGTGGCTGTTGGGGTATGGTTAATACCAGTAGTATTATATTTCGGGTACGCACGAGAGATGATGCCACTTACGTGGTAGCTTGGCTGTCTTGTACAATGCTGACTACTTCCAGAATAGCCGGTTATCAACCTCAATAGCGATCTAGCATAGTGCGTTACGTGAAGAAACCGGTAGTGAGGAAACATAATAGTATTGCTCGCATGTTATAAAGCAATATGTCGTGGAAATATCGGGATATGTTCTTCTCGTCAAACTGAATATTACCCCCTGATCTTGTACCGGTTATTATGCCTACTGCTGTAGTATGAATATGACATTATTGTAGCCTGACGTGTTGTGCTTGACAACGATTGATGATAGGGCTTAGATTATGTTCAAGCCCCCTTTTGTTAGATCGCCCTTTCAACTCCCCCCGCCCTTATCATACGCGTGTGCAGAGTGTTATCGTAAGCGGTATCTATCTGCTGTATGCCGGACCGAAAATCATGAGCAGGGGGAATGGGGTAGATTATAAGGTTTTTATAGTCCACAGGTGCTCAAATATTTTATCTACGTAGTATACGAGCATTTCGAGTACAGAAGAAAATGGCCAATATTCCTGCGTTTTTTATGGACTTTACCTGATGTCGTATTCTATATACGCGTTTTAGTCAAGGTTCCCAGACAGTTTAAAGGATCGTTATTTCTTTATCACGGTAGCTTATCAAGTAGCAGCATGGATTAAAACTCTTGAAGCACTGTGATACTACGTGTCGCTCTTCCGAGAAGCAACATGCGGAATAACTTGACCCTCGGTATAACAACCTCGTCACGTGTAGCAAGGCGTTTGCGCTCTAATCTATCGGTACTCTGAATCAGGAAGAAACACGCGGTTGAATTCGTGCTATACCGGCATCAAGCAGTTGTCGAGTCAACTCTGAAGTGTAGTGACATATTGCGGATTTGATATACTTTTGCGGGGTTTGCGGTGAAAGATGATATATGCGTTAGTTCGGGTAGGATAAACCCGCTCGAGGAAGGTCTCAAACAGGCTGGCCTTTTTCGCGAGCTGGTCGGATGCTTGATTTGGCTTGCTAACCAGACACGTCCGGACATTGCGAACGCAGTGAGAGCGGTAGCGAGGTACACGAATTCACCGAGGAAGGTACATTGGAAGACTGCAGTTGGTATTTTCGGTTTCACCGGCATTTTGTGATGAACATTTGACTTTGGAGAATGGTAGAATGTGTCATGATTTAGTACGCTAGGTTCACTGTTTCTCCTGTTTGACAATGGAAGTATGATATTTTTGGGACTTGGCGACGGCAGCGATTTTGGTAAACTACCCAGGGGTCATCCATGCGTAATCAGTCCATGGTTTTCTCAACGAGCCCCGTAATGAGACCCAGCTGAGCCAAATAGTTTAGTTTATATCTTGCAAGGAGGGGTTACGCCCACCTGTTACCGCTTGTGCGGGGTAGGATTCGCTTGATTTGATACAGAGTATATTATGAGCTGGAAGTATGAGATTTTTGAGACTTGGGGACGGCAACAATTTTGGTAAACTACCTGGGGTCATCCCTGCGTAATCAGTTTTTTTTTTCTTATCTACCCCCGTATTGAGACCCAGCTGAGCCAAATCGTTTAGTTTTTATCATGCCAGGAGGGGTCACGCCCACCTGTTACCGCTTGTGCGGGGTAGGATTCGCTTGACCACTTCAGAGGATTAAGGCTCGTCAAGTAGGAAAAGGGTTTCAAACTCGACGAGTTCGATACATCTCAACCTGAGGGCGACTACCTTTTTCACGGGCTGATTTGAATTGTTTCTTGACGGATTATTCTGCATATATTAGCTGGATTTTGATACTTTGAAGAGTGCATGGTATTTAGGGAGGCAAGTAATTGTTTCTTAATTTTTGAAATAGGACTTTTTCACGATTGCGTTGTCTAGTATGGCATCATTTTGCTCTGAATTTGAGCATTTGGAATCTGAATGGGTTTTTATTATGTACCCCGCCGGGAGGCCTTTGTGTATTTCGAAAGTTAGTTAGATACTGCTGTCCGATCACACTTGCTGGCAGCCCTATTTTATGGAGCTGACAACCGTTTTACAAGGAAGGCTGAGTGCTGTTATAGGGGGCGATGTTTGAGTTTTCGGTCTATGGATTCCAGAATTCAGTTATAGTTTTTGGAATTAGAATTTTACGACTTAGATGTTAGGTTCGTGAAGATTGATGTTGGATACTGTCCCTGAGTTGTGTCTCTAGATTTATGGAATGCTTTTCAAGGACTATGGTGACTGCAATCTTTCTTTCTTGTCACAGTAGAACTGGGAGGATATTAATTGACCGAATTTTCATTGAATCGTTTTACCCTGATGATATGATACTATAGCATCGTGCCGAATCATTTACGAAACAGGGAGGCTGTTGAGTGTACGCTTGTATATGATACGGATATGATGACGGTTGAGTATAGTAGGGGTTTCCAGTGATAGGTTGGCTACATGATAGCAATATGTCGGGATGGTGTAATTATTGTGGCTATTTCGCCGTCACTCCTCGCTGTTCTTCTTCTACCGAGTGAGTCTTCTTGTCTCCACCATGTACCTCGGCTAGGAGCAACGTAATTTATATATTCGTATTTCACTTGTCTTCATACCGGTGACTCCACTACCCCACTACTGTTCGCTCAACGGGTAAGCCCTCTACCCTTCGTAGGGATCAACAAACATAACCCCTTATCCGTTCCTGAAAGCACGTCTGCGCCGTCATAACCGCCACGACCTTACCTCGAAGCCACCCCACTGTAGGAGTGCAGCAGAAAGTTTTTGAGCTCCCAGCACGAGCTCAACATTTCACCCGAAACTTGACTTCGAAGGTCATTCGTTCACGCACGACCAATCTTCTAAACCCCAGTCCTACAACAAATTCAACATGTAAACCGGTTAGACTAACCGTTAGTTCCTCACTTGAGGAGCTCAAACGGAAATGTATACTTTTTTTTGGCCCAAAAAGTGCAACCCCTACCGTGGAATGATTCCCCGACGTCCTTGTAGCTTCACCATGTGAACCTATGGTGTTGTACCTTTCCGATCATGACCTCTTCGAGTCGGGTATCGGCTTGGGTGGGCTCGTTTGCCCGCTCTTTTCAACCTACTGTCATATCCTGCCGCTTCTATCTTCTGAGTTGGAGTCTTCGTTATTCCGGTTATGAGCTTTTCGAACCGTGTATCAGTTTGGGTGGGTTAGCCCCTGCTCTTTCCCGCCCCACCTCTACCATTCCACCGCCCCCTTTTTTTTTTACTTTGCTATTTGTTTTCAGGTTCTTGGACCTTCCGAGCCTGGTACGGGACGTTTTTAGGCAGAATTCGGACTCTACCGCCTCTTCGCTGGAAACGTAGAAGATGCGAGCATTCCATACCGGGTATTGGTTTGGATGGGATAGTTCCTCCCCGCCCCACCTCTACCATTCCACTGCCCCCCTTTTTTTCGACTTTGCTATTTGTTTTCAGGTTCTTGGACCTTCCGAGCCTGGTACGGGACGTTTTTAGGCAGAATTCGGACTTCTACCTCCTCTTCGCTGGAAACGTTCAAGATACGAGCATTCCATACCGGGTATTGGTTTGGATGGGATAGTTCCTCCCACTTCCGACCTATCATCACCATCCGCCCTCCACAAACGATGTGAAAACCGTGGACCCCCCATGCTGGGCATCTACTTGGGGACGCGCGCTACGATAGAGGTGCACCACTTTTTTTCTTAGATTCCTTAATTTGGGAGCTTAAGATATCTCCCAAAAACTGATTTGGAGAAACAAAGCTGCCATCGGATGAAAAATCCCATGGACTAGGTATACGACGAGAATCATTCAAAAAATGGGCGAAATCCGACGAGTTTGGGTTAAGGAGCTCGTCATTCACAAAAAAAAAACGGACGAAAAGTGCTACCTCTATCGTAGCACGCGCCTGGGTGGGCCCAAACTCCCCTCCCTCTTGCCTCATGCATCACCATATTTCACTGACGAAGACCTCGGCATTTTCCGCTGTTACGGACCACATGCAAGGAAGCCATCAACCCGTTCTCCGCCCCAATGTTTTTGTCGGGTCTATTTCGGCCCACGGCATCGACTCCGATTCGCTAGCCAGCTTCAGAAAAGGCACCGTGGACACTGTCGCTCTTCCTAGATAGACTCTCAGGCCGTCCATCGTTTTCCCTAGCGCCCGGCATTGGCACATCTATTTTAGTCCTTCTTAATCCTTCGTCAAACAAGTGATTTTTGCAGAGCCGTCATCGCTCTACCGCCACAGCTGAAAACCGTGGGACCGCCGTCCCACCTACGGTTTGTCTTGCCAGAAACCTGTGGCCACAATTCCAAGATAATCGACCCCCCTACTGCCGTCCAACTACTTCGCGACCAGAGCTTTCTTGTCACCAGCACTCCATCTTAACCAGACCCCACCTTCACCTGAGCCTCACCGCGGTCTCCCGCAACCACAACCTTCGACTTTCTGCCCCGACCTCCACAGCCGCCTTGCCTGCAAGGCGCCATTTTCCTGGCCATCACCACCAGCCACGGGATCACCGTCACTGTCAGCGCCGACCAATTGAGACATATTTTAGCCGCCTCTGCAGCCATCGCTCCGATACGCCTACCCCTTCAAGTCATTACCACTGCCAAGGCGCCCTTTTCCTGGCCACTACTACCAACTCCGGCGTCATAGCCACCATCAGCGCCGACCAACTGGGAGATAGTTCACTGACTTCTGCAGCCACCGTGCCGATAGGCCCTCTTGTTCAAGCCGCCACCAACCGTCCCCGGCGTTGCCGTCATCATCGACTGTTTTGGGCCTTCTGCACCGTTCATTCCAGCGACCACACCGCCATCCACCCCTCGACAAACGCTAAATTCACCGCCACAAACACCGCAGGCATCTTCACCAGCCCACTTTTATGGACTACTACAGCATCAATGGCCGCGTCTACAGGCACGCTACGGAGCACGCACATATCACGGCCGCATCCGCGACCGACACAGCCTCGTCTTCTGCCGCCACAGTGCTCCTACCGCATTGTCCGCGAACACCCCACCGCCACCGTTTCGCGCTCGGAGCTTTTCAACACAGCCGCTCAAGACCACTCACCGCGTTTTACCGGACCATCGGCCGTCAACAGCGCCCCGACTGCATCTTCAGCGAACACCATTTTACCTCGCAACGCTGCAGGGCACTCTGTTACGGCCACCTTCCGCGTTTCATCGGATTTTTCTTTAAGCTCCTATACCATCCGGTTTCAAGACCAACCTTCGGCGTGCCTACCACTCATCTTCGCGGAGCGTCAACTACCGGTCGGCGTGTCCAAAGACGGTCCGTAAATGTTTCACCTTGCACCATGTCCGAATGTCTTGAAAACTGTGAGCATCTAAGGCAAGGTCGATTTCGGCGCAAGACGCCAAGAAGGTATGGAAGTGTGGCACCTTGCGTGACCGAGCATTTTTGTTTACATTCTAAGCAACTTTAACTGATTCTATGGTACCCCCTCCCCCCCAAACTAGCGATTCACTTTAGTGAACGTTTCATGACTGCTCGACACGAGGAAGGATGCTATAAAAACAATTCTTCATACATTTTCTTGTTTGCAAAGGACTATCGAACGATGACGCCCGGGTGGCATAGGGGCACGTTTCAGGAGATACGGCCGGGAGCTGGTTTCAAAACCGGCGGTTACGTTAAGGAAAAATTGGGGGGGCTACCGTAGAACGGCTGTTTCAAAACGTTGAGAGTAACGCAAGGTGCCAAGAACGTGGGGCAGGTTCGAAACTTGCGCAACCCACAACTGTTTTTTTACGTTGGAAGTAAACTTTGCACCCGAACATTTCGACTGGCTGGAATCATAGGTGGACGTGCCAGACGTCCGACCACCTGGGGACGCAAGTGTCTAATGCCACCCCGAACTTACGGCGGTAGCCCTTCTTTTGCTGTGATGCAGAATAGCTCCAGCCGTGCTCCGCGTGCTCTCCGCCAGCAGGTTTTTCACCAAGAAAGCTTTGTAATACTTACTCGTCTCATCTGCAAAGCTGTAACTGTGCGGAAAGCTCTCTTTGACGCACGGCTCAAAATGTATGGAACTCCGGGAGTTTCTCTTACGGGTGGAAAACGCCTCCCCTATATGGATTGTGGTCATATGAGACTACCGCCATGCATGAAATGAGCTCCCCTCCCTCCGAGGTTGTTTGCAGAAGGCCGGGTCGGCCCAATTATGCGGTAGTTGAATCGATTGAATTATGGTACCGTGTCGACCACAGTAAAAAGGGCATATTACTGCTGTAGGGCGCGGCCCACGCACACTGTAGAGATTTGGCTTTTAAAATTGGAATTAATGTGGCACGTCCAGCCCACTGAACTGAGTTCTAGTAAAAGTGGAGACAGCAGTACTCTAACAAGATGTTTCCACTCAAATAAATCTCTCGCATCCAACGTCACGGAATTGGCTTGAGAAGGCGAGCACTACAACAATAATAACAAAAGGTGAGCACTACAACACTAACAACAAAAAATCAACGACTATCCGCGATAGTTTTACGTAGAGTACAACTTTGACACATCGATTTACGAAATAAATAAAAACGAGGGATCCACAACCAGAAAAGTGGAAATTAAGCAAACCAAGCAGCACAATAGACCAGGAAAAGCTGACTCGCGAACTACCCGGAAGGGGGGGGCGAGGGGAAGAGGGTAAATAAAAGAATCCATAGTTACTCGACAACCATGAGTTAATACTACACGCGAACGGAAGAAGGGCAAAAGGAAAAGGAAGAAGTAGAACAAGAGGAACACACAAAGTCGACGGGAAGGCACCCATCCGGGAAGTCGTGTAGCAACGAGAGGAAGTCCGGGTGGCCTTATGCTCTAGCTCCTAAAGTAACGACCATGGGAAGGAACACATCATGGCATTGAAGGCCAGCCCCAGATTTCAGTCTCATGGACAAGAAGCTCGGTACGGTTCTACCGACTACGGCCGCGCATGATACGATTATTGCATTGCACATCAGGGTCACGCTTCACACCTGCACCTGAAATTTGGACAGTTCATTGTGATATGAAATTTTGTTGGCCCAACGAGAGCCTATTTCAAGTGATTCACCGCCGTCTAAACCATCATCAGTGAGGCGACTCTTTGCTAGCCTCTAAAGGTCGTCATTGGTCAGTCATCACATTATCACAGGTTATGAGCCTCGTTAGCGTGCAAACACACAGCGCATGAACATCCCCTGCGGTGGAGCACAAGACTGGTGATTTGCCTGGACTACAACAACAACAACACCAACAACAAACTAGGAACAAAATGTGGATCGAGTCGAACGGCACTGGAACAACGACACAAACAAGCACATATCTATGCTGGTCAAAACCGGGGCAAACCGAAACGTTAAGGCAAATAAAAGGCACCTTGAAACTATATGTACAACAAAACCAAAAATAAAAGAAGAACAAGCATACAAAGCTCAAAAAGCCTGGCTAAGGAGAGAGGCAGCAGGGCAAGAGGGTAGAGGCGACTGAACGCGATAATACCCTGGTCGCAAACCTCCTTGTCGCGTGGCGTTGTGAAGGTGTTAGGATGTCTGTTCTCTTTCAGCACGGTATGCAGTGACCCCCAAAGGGGGGTCCCGTCCACCTGTGTGCCCATATGCCTCATTTTTTCATATGAGTGCGATTGCTGATACAGCAGCAGGCAGCAGCATATGTACCATAAACCTAACTATTGCGGTGCGCGTTACGAGTATCAGACCGGTACACCGGTACCGGCTCCATGCATGCTGATGCTGATCAATCTATGAATACGTCATAAATCTGTTATGGTACTCCCCTGGGAGCCTAACAAAGCGTAATATATGGCATACGGCTGGATATAAAAGGGCTTCACATGCCTTTGAAGGCATGTGCTAAAGGAAAAGGGGATAGTGCTTTTGCCTGGCGGAACTGAACGCTATTCAGTTCGCCCGTGGTGAGTGTAGAACTAATACAAGAGTTCTGGGCTAGTGCACGTGAGTGACCAACGTGGAACCTGTCTAGTAGAGAAACCTGCAAAGGGTGACCTGTGTCTGTAACATCCCCTTAATCTTATTTTACATGGCGTCATGGACGGAGAAATAGAAACGGTCCTGCCGACGACGCCATTTGGTAAGGAATTAATGGGGTAATAATCCGTTAGACAACTTGCTAAAGGTTAACCAATTGTCTACCCAAAGTAAGCCTTATATCACTCTCCCGCCCTGAAACCGCTTGGATATTGTTATGTCCGCCCGTGTATCCGGCCGACCTGCTATCCCGCCGTTTCAGGGGGGAAGTGTTATAAGGCTTAGTATTCAGCCGACCTGCTATCCCGCCGCTTCAGGGGGGAAGAGTGATATCAGAGTTATTTTGAGTGGACAATTGGTTATTCTTTTGCAAGTGGTCAAACGGACTAATTCCTTAACAACCCTATTGGTCGTCGGCAACACACTATTCAATACTACAGAACTATAACACTTAAACGATCAAAACAGCATGCTCCTACTACTACTCCAGCTGCTGGTTCTCTGGTATCATGTGTCCACGCTGCTATTTTATTTGGCCCCGGCACCTGGTACCATGTAACACATATGATGGCACCACTACCCACTATATGGTTATGTACTCATTTTGCTATATTTGCAAGTAATGTTTACTGTGATTACGTGGATTCCTGTAGGACGTCCTATGGTGTTGGACATCATCCCAGTCCCATAGTAGCAAGTTTCCCGTGGGTTGTCTTACAGGATACTACGGAGAATCCCAATTAACATGTTGGTCCCGTAGGTTGTCCACGTCCAATGGGACGTCCCGTGGGATTGCGGTTGTCCAACGGTCTATGGCATCTTATGGGAAATCACATGGCATCCCATGGGACATCTCATGGACCACCCCCCCCGTGGTATACCAGGCGAAACTACATTATAAGAAGACCCATAGGACGTTCTAAGAGATATATGACACCCCATGCGTCGTTTAATATCCCGCAGTTTCATTATCGTGGGGCAACTCTTACACCGGTCGTAGGGAGTTGCCATGCTGTATCCCATGGGAGATACCAGGCGAAAGCCTATATGCCGCAAGCCATTCGACAACCCCAGGCTATGGGACGTCCTACTCCGCATAGGACATCCTACGGGACATCCCATGGTATATCAAGCAGCCTATGGGATGTCCCATGGTTGCCGAGTGTCTTGTGTATGGGTTGTCCCGTGGTCTTTCCCATGGACTGTCCCGCGGGACGTTCCGTAGAGTCTCTTAGGTCTAACTGCCACACTACTACTACTGCTGCAACTGCCTTTTTTTATAAAATTATTCTAATGGCGTCAGCTGTGACTTCGACGAATTTAGAGTTGATAATCATCTTTGCAAGCTGCGTTGTTGGTACTTGTAGTGTACTACGTGGGTGAGATTTTTCACTTAACGGGAGTGGTCCTGTTATTTTGTTTTATTTTTATTACATGCAGCTTTTACTATATTTTGTTTTTCTCCTCTATACTGTAATGGCTTTTTTAGGCATTTTTGCTCTAGGTGGCGAATTTTGAGCTAGATCCAACATATCTGGAAGTGTAGTGTTTTTCTACGTACGGCTCCCGCACTTAACATTTCGGAACGGAGAATTTGCAAAAAACCGATATTTGCGTAGACCACCACGACACGAAGCGAGCATCACCGACGCCGACCCCGGAAGGGTCGGGAGAGTCGAACAAGCTGAGGAACCTCCAGGAAACAGCACGCCGAGAGGTGGACCTGCGCTCGAGTTATCTCGACAACAACTCAAAACCTGGTCTAAATCGGAGACTTCGGCCGCACTCGTGCCAGGGCCAACATATATATACATGTACTTATCTCATGCATATGGCAGATCGTTCATCCCATGGGACCTCGTCACCCCACGGGATGTCCCATGGGATTGCCCATATTTGCTCAACTCGTGCGTCCATTTGGATCTCCATCATGGGATATTTCATACGACATCCCTATAGACTATGATGCCAACATGAGAGGTCGTCCATCCCATGGGATATCGCATGGGAAATTACATCCCATGCCCATGAGGGGCCATGATATCCCATAAAACCCGTGAGGTGTCCCATGGGATGTCCCCTGGGAGAAAGTATGGGATGGCCCATGGGGTGTTGTTCATCCCGTCGAACGTCGCGTGGGACATTCCATGGGATACTTTTTCCCGTGGGAAATCCTGCGGAACATCCCATGGGGCTTCCCATGGGACGTCCGATGGGATTTTCTAAGGGACTTCGTGTGGGATGTTCCATGGGATCTCATGATAGATGTCCCATGGGATCCCATGGTACTTTCTATGGGACTTCCTACGGGATGACAGATGGGATATTCCCTGCGACACACATCCCGTGGGACATCCCATGGGATATCCAATGAATATACTATGGGATGGCCAATGTATAGGTCATCCCTAGGGCATCGGGTTATCAACATGGAATTCATAAACTACTGCAGTTAGATGCTGTGCCACCTGTCCCCCTAGGAGGCGTTCGTTTTTTTTTTGTTATCGTTTTTCGAATTATCGAAATTATTAGACATTATTACTTAAATATCGAACTTTTTCATTTCAATAATATGGTATGTTTTTGATCGAACAATATTTCGGCGGAGCTCGGATGTGGCTTAGGATTAGAGAGTAGAAATGTAAGAATGTCGGGACAGTCTGGAGTTTGGCGGAACTGAGAGGAAATATTGGATAACCGGGTAGTAGAGGTGGGGGGGGGGGGGGGGGGGGGGTTCCAGGAGAAGGAATGAAGAAAAATAGGAGGGTCTCAGCAGAGACAGCGTTGCACAGCGTTGCACAGCAGCAACGAGTATCGGACACGACAACCGGTAGAGGTAGGAGGAAGTTGTGCCTACGCAGCAGCGACAGCAGCGGCAGCAGTAGCAGTGAGGGGAATATCGACGATAGGAGCATAGAGGGTAGAGCCGCAGCACGGGGGGACACCAATCGTAATCTTGCATCAATGGCACTCATGGCTGGGAGGGATGCTTACGATGACGTGTCATCCTCGGAAAAACGGGAAGCAGGCTTCCAGGGAAAGATCAGAAAGCTGCGGAGGGAGCTAGAAGAGACGGATCGCATGAGGAAAGCGCTATGGAGGAGCGGAAAAGCAGGGAGAGCAAGCAACAGGAGACGTCGATGAGGTGCCGGAGGTAGGCAAGCCACGAGAACAGACAGCAGGCCGCCAGAAGGAGGGTAACGGTGAGAGCCATGTTTTGGAAGAACCGAGCAAGGAGAGACCTAGGGGTGAAAGGGGTACAAGGGAGGAGGAGAAGTGGGGGAAAGTGTTTGAGAGCGAGGTAGAGGAGGAGGTTGGTAGAAGGATGCGCGCAAGAGAGACAAGTAGGAACATGATCGATGAAATGGATAAACTCGTAATCAATCCGCAACAGCAAGAGCAGCGCAGGAAGCGGCGGGGGCAAGACATGCACCACCAGCCGGAGCAACGTAGAATCATGGGCCAACCTCGCGAATGTAGGGGCTTTCCTATGAGACGGAGGCCAGCGGGGGCAGGGAAGGATTGGACAAGGATTACTCCCAAGGCACGTAGCTGAAAAACGAAGCCAAAGCCAAGAGGTCGGGAGATGGGGAGCCGTAGGCAGAGACCCACGAAATTTACAGTAGAGCCCACAACCGTGGACGGCTACTGGATGCAGCAGACGAGACGGAGAGACGGAGAAAGTTGGGAGGGAAGAGATGGAGATCCGAACACAGAACCCACAGCCGAGGACGGTTATTGGGGGAATAAGAGGGGAGGGCCGGAACTGGGGCGGTGGGTACAGTGGGGGAAAGGAACACGCCATCACCGGGATAGAACAGCAGGGGAAGGCTGGTGGTTTATCGAGAAAAAGACTAAAGGTTCACGGACGGAGCAATCAATAGAGCACGACTATTGGGGGACGACGAGGGGAGCAACCAACGGGGGGCGTAGCAGGGGTGGAGGCGTAGAGAGATCAAGGTTGGGGGGGTGGGGGGCAGCAGAATTGGTAGACAGGGAAGCAACACCGGAGTGGAGGGGACGATAAAGGTTTGGGGGGGAAACATGGAAATGGGGGAGAAGGGAGGCAGCCAGGGACACAGGACCCAGCAGCTACTTCAGGCAGCCGGAACCATCATCATGGGCGCAGGTGATGGACACGGGGATCATCATGTGGGGGGTAATCAGGGCAGATGGTGGAGTCCCGCCATGGGGTTCGGCGAAGGAACGGGCGATGTCATCGCTGTGCAGCGAGCGGGTATTTATAAGCAGAAATGGACAAAGGGACCTGATGCGTTTTTCCGACCTGACATGACCATGGACTCCAGGACAGAGAAGTTGGGGAAGCGCAGGAGTGAGGGGGGGACAGCTCTGCCAGACGGGGTGGAGGCTACGTTGGGTGTTATACCGTACGTGCCGAAGCTCACGACGGTTATGCACACAAAGATGGGACGGGAAGCGTTGGAACGGGTGGAGAATCAACGGAGAAAACCGTTCCACATCGTAAAGGAGGGCGTAAACCACTTTTTTTGTGACGAACAGGAGGGTGGTAGAGTCGGATGACTTCCGGGACGAGTTCGTGACACGTTTCAGTTTGGACTTGGTGGAGTTGGGGAAAGCGGTGCGGATGCAGGCGTTGAGGCTGAAGCGGAGGGGGAACACGTGGCCGACGGCAGAAGAAGCCGGGCCCCTACCAGTCGCGGAATTCAAGGCAACGCTTGCGTGGCTGGACTTGGCGCCAAATACATGAAGAGGGGGGGGAGTGGAGGGCCGGGGTTGGGAGAAGAGGGGGGGGGGTACAAAGAGAGTAACCGGCGGAGGGAAAGGGGGCGAGGGGAGAGGGGTATGGCAGGAGAACGCAAAGGTGAAGAGAGGAAGGAAGGTGGGGCAGCAGGGAGTGCTACTTCTTCAAGAACGGCTAGATCTGCCCGTATATGGAGAAGTGAGGGAGAGAGAGACGAGCGGGGGGAAGAGGGGAAGGGCGAGAAGCGAGTAGCACTGGGGGGGGAGGGCAAGCGGGAGAAAAAAAACAACAGAGACGAATGAGGACACAGGCCCTGCCGGAGCGCAGGGCCAGCCAAGGATAAGCGGCCAGCCAAGGATAAGCGGGGAACGGTGGACGCGTGCGAGCACAGCGAGGGTCACCGTGATGGCCGGAAAGGCTGGGCGACCAACATCGCGGAGGGGCCGACACCAGGCTCGGACAAACCGGTCAACTCAAGTGAAGCAAAGAAGGGGTTCGGGGCGTGGGGGGAGGAGGGGAGGGGAGAGGGACCAGGAATGAACAGGAAGAAGGGGGGGGGGCAAGAGGGACTGCCAAGGGGGCGGCAGTAGGTAGGGCCTTACCCAATAAGCTAGCATATCTTTTTGCTTATATTGGCTTTTTGAGCTTATGGAAAAGCTTATGTCCGACGGAGCATAGCCAACATGCCAAATAGCTTATGTGAGAGCATAACAAGGGAAGTCGAGCATAAATCGAGCATAAGGTGGTGATGCCCGCCCCCATTTCGGGTGTATATGTGCAGTATATGTGCGTCTGGTTGTCTTGGCAGCACGTTGGGGACGCCAAATGGATGACCGCACGGTAATGATACAAGTTCACGAGGCTTTATTACACCTATTTATTGTCGGCTCTGTTTATCGCGATATTGGACGGTCCTACATTAGAACACATGAACACGCACACACTCACGCGCGCCCAGGCGCTCACGCGAGCACAAACAAAGCGTAGAGCGCAAGGGACGCAGCTGCGTAGCCGATCTTCCGATCTTGCGATCTTGTAGCGATGGCAAGCACGATGGTCCCTTCTGAGGAGTGCGAGCGCTCTGGCTCTACCTCTGACGACAGCCTTGACAGGAGCTCGGCAAGCTCGGACGATCTGTGGCAATTCTGGCATGACAACAGGCTTAAACTGCCGCGTTGGTATGATGTTGCAAAGGACATCGCGCTGATTCAGCCATCCTCCGCGTTCATAAAGCACGTATTTGCTATTCTGCGCGTTTGTATGGACGAGAGGCAGGAGTCTAGCTTCAGTGACCGCATTGCAGCATCCGCTCTTCTCAAGTACAACAGGGGGCAGGGGAAGTAGCATTGCGTCGTGCGGGGTGCGGGGGTGCTGGGTAGTCCGCTCTGTTTGGCTCTAGTCTAGCCCGCTAGCTCTGTTTTTGCTGTCGAGTTTCCAGTAGAAAACTTCAAGCAAGTTTTCCAATGGACATGGTGGTGCGGTGATATGGAAAAGGCAGCAAGGCACTGTGCGCACTGTGCTGTATATAGTCCATGGACACAACCCACAATAATACACAACAACAGCAGTAAGACTGTATAGTAGTATGATACGTAAATATATATACTTTCGAAGTATAGTCTATAGGAGTATATATATTTTTTACAGCACTGACACACCTGCACCAGTCATGTGGCTTGTAGAAAAAACAAAAAATAGCCGAAGAACCCACGTTTCACGAGCTTGTTGACGACAAGCAAAGGTGCCCAACGAGTGAGAGTGTAAGACGAGCAAACATGCTTTCATCGAACTGAAATCAAGCTAGAGATGGAACAAAGAGCGAGAATAAGTCGAGCTTATCCGCGCAAAACTGGCATAAATCGCGAGAGTATTTCGAGTTTAAAAGCCTATGCCCGCAAAAAAAAAGCTTATTATCAGAAAAAAAAGCTTATTGGGTAAGGCTCTTGCAGTAGGTTACGAGGGGGGGGAAACACGCGAAAAAGAGTTTGCGTGCACGGGGGGAGACGAATCGTACGCGAAGGAGCTGCACATGACCAGGAAGGAGGAGCTAGTGACAACGGAGCTGAAGGGCCTGGCGGAGAAAAATGACCGAGCCGAAGCAGGGGAGGCAGGGCGACGGCAGTCAGGTTGCGAGCTCGAAGAAACGGGGGTTGAGTGGCAAAGGGGCCGCGCAAGAGAAGGGGGGGGGGCGGGTGCGACAACGGAGCCGTACGCCACCCGGCCGGGGGGGAAGGCGGCAACGAAGCCGCGCAAAGAAGGGGGGGGATAGGTGTGGCAACGGGGTCGTACGCGACCAACCCGGGAAGGAACCCGGCAACGAGGCCGCGCAGAGAGAAGGGGGGGGGCGTGCGGCAACGGGGCCGTACAAGACCAAGCGAGGGGTGAGTGCGACAACGGCCGCGCAAAGAATGGGAGGGGGGGTGCGACAGCGGGCCGTACACGAGCACGCGGGGAGGGGGCCGTGGCAACGGGGCCTCGCAATGAAGGGGGGGAGGGTGCGAGGCAACGGGGCTGTGCACGACCAGGCGGGGGGGGAGCGCGGTAACGAGGCCGCACACGCTCAAGGAAGGGGGGGCGTCGGCAACGGGCCCGGGGAGGTGGGGCGTGAGAAAGGGACGATGCACAGGGGGGGAAGAACAGAGTGCAGCAACGGAGCCGCCCACGAGTGTAAAAGAGAGGAATGGGAGGCGGTCCTACGGTGGAGGAGTGCGATGGAGCGTGTGGGGACGGGAAAAGATGCAGACGAGAGAGATCGGCTGTTGGGGGTTGTGGCATAATCGGGGGGAAGATGTGGTACTAAGGAAAGGAAGGGACGTAAGGAAAGTGGTGTGCATTGGGAGGGGAGCTGCTCGCAGCGCCACATATTGACAGAGGGCGCGTGAAGAACGTTTTCGGGGAACAACACAAGGTCGACCAGTTTACACTGCTGGAACAGATAGCGAGGGTGGGAGTATCGGTGGATGTAGGACCCGGAGGTAACGTCGAGCGGGAGCTGGAATACGGGAACCATGCCAGCGCCAGAAAGCACGCGGCCGAGGTGTGGGATAACGTCGTGAGAGACGTCAAGAAGGGGAGAGCGATTGCGATATCGGTGAGAGTGGCGCGAAGAGCGCGAGGCTTGCGGATTAATCTGGTAGGAGCGGTGGAAGAGAAAAGGAAGAGGAGGATAGTCCATTATTCGACGTTCAGTGGCGAACCGGAGGCACGGAAAGGGGGAGGGGGCGGCCGGTTAACGAGACGATGTACTGGGACCATATTCCGGATTGCCACCTAGCGGAGGTGATAGGCCAGATATTCAAGAGGGTGCTGGGGCTTCGGGACAAATTTGGGATAAGAAGGAAGATCCTAATACAGAAGATGGACGTGAAGAGTTCTTTTCGGCGGGTGAGAGTGGACCCGGCCGGGGTAGCAAACGTCGGGTACGTGCTGGGAAGGTGTTCGTTTATTGATTGGCGGCCACAGTTCGGATGGAGGGGAGCTCAGGGTGGTGGGGAATGATTGTCAGCGAGATCCAGCTGGCACAGCAGCCGACAAAGGCATAGCGGGGCACACGGGAGTAGCGGTGGAGCCGTTGCCGCAGGGCCGCATAGCCGAGGAGGTAGAAGGGGGAGGGAGGGAGGATCCAGCATCGGTAATTTTCTTCATGGATGATGAGGTACCGGTGGAGGTGCAGTGGGCGGCAGAAGGAGGGAGGTGCCTAGCATTGTCGCAGGCACTGGTGCCGAATGACCACCAGGCGACGGGAGAGAGGGCGGTGGGGGAGGAGCCTCTGCTGTCACATAAGAAGGTGACGGACCGGGCTCCCCCGCAGAAAGTGCTGGGCTTTGACCTAGGCACGGAGATAATGACGATATCCTTACCGGACAGGAAGATCAATGAGCTGCGGGAGATGCTCGAAGA
Source organism: Undaria pinnatifida (assembly GCA_012845835.1). NCBI lineage: Eukaryota > Phaeophyceae > Laminariales > Alariaceae > Undaria > Undaria pinnatifida. The sequence continues at coordinate 7,099,754 of JABAKD010000009.1, read as the reverse complement.
ATGGCCCGAGGAGAAGAACAAGGCGACAGTACGGGAAGTCCTCATGCTAGCAGGAAAACTGCACCACGTGGCGTACATGGTAAGACCTGGGAGGTATTTTCGGCGGTATCTGCAGTTAAGCAAGCTGCATCTGAATGGGCTGGAGAAAAGGGGGGGGGGGTATGGGGAAGAGGCAGGAAGAAGGCAGAAGCAAGGAGGGTACTGAGTTTGACGTGGAGGAGTTCATGGCAGGAGTGGAGTGGTGGAGATGGTGCCTGACGGAGGGCTTGGCGGGGAGAGGAGAGGAGTTGGCAGCGCCGTTCTTCCGGCTCGTGAAACAGCCCCACAGAAGAACATGGTTTTCCGACGCATCATTCAAGGCGGTAGGGGGGTCGTGCCTGGAGACAAGGGGTGTATTGGAGGAACAACCTGGCCGAGGAAGAGAGTGCAAGGACAATCAGAAGTAGGAAGCGAGGGCACGTAAACCGGTTATCCATTAATGTTCTGGAGCTGCTGGGGGTGGTGATGACGGCGTTCGTGATGGTAGTGATCAGGACGGACAGGCTGGCGAGGGCGGGGGAGCCGGTGCCCATGAGGGGGAATAGTTCTTCAGCGGTTCAGTGGGTGAAGAACTGCCAGGAGGGAAAGGGGGAAGCGAGATGGGGAGCGTTGATGTTAGTTTTGGGGGTGTTGGAGCAGATAGGGGGATGGTGCTTCCAGGCAAAACACGTGCGGGGGGTGGAGAACGTGTTAGCAGACGGGATGACGCGGTGGAAGGAAGATGAAATCCAATCGAGGCTGCCCAAGGAATGCCCCGCCGTTCCGTAGCAGGCCCAGGGACTTGGACTGGAAGGAGCGGGGGGATGTTCGGAGATTTTGCACGCAGCTACGTGCTTGGGTGAGTTGCGAAGTCGACTCGAAGGACTTGTGCACAAGGCTGGAGGATGTGGGTGAGCTGGAGGGTCATGAGAGGGGAAGGAACTGGTTGGGGAAGGACATGGGCGAGTGGGAGTTGGCCTATTGCTCCGAGGGAAGGAAGAATAAGGAGGCGACCGTGGCGGGGAAGCTGATGGTTGTTAACTCACTATCACGAGCAGTGGGAGGGGCTGTCATTGCCGCTGCAGCATTTCAGGATTAAGGCAGTGGAGAAAGAAATCAAGAGGGCGCATGCGGGGGCGAGGAACCTGGCACGGGTAAAGAAGTCGCTGACGTGGGAGATGATCAGAGTGATGGAGGAGAGTATCGGTGAGTGGGGGTAGGGGAGAGGGTCGTGTGGATCGGACTGGCCTTGACGTATCAGCTCTTGTTGAGGGCCTCGGAACTGTTCGCGAAGGAACGAGGGAAGGTGCACGAGGTTTATTAATTGCGGAGGGGAGATATGGCCTTCTTCGAGAAAGGGGTGCAGCTGGGATCGGGAAAGAGGAAAACAGCGGATACGGTGGAGATCCGCTTCAAAAGCGGAAAAGGGGACAAGTGAAGAAAAGGGGCCTTAGCCGTGAGGACAAGAGGAACTGGGGGGGAGGGGGGGGTCTGGAAGGGAACGCAGTGGACTCGATGGTGGAGCTGGTCGAGTACTATGGGATGGCGGTTCCGGGGGGGACGAACGCCCCGCTTATGGCATACAGGAGTGGGGGAAGGTAGAGCGTACGGACGAGAGGGCAAGGGACGTTCTGCTGAAGGGACGGGCAGGAGAGAGTGGGAAGGATATGGAGGGAGCAAGGGAGGGGGGCAGTGGGCGAACTGGTTCCGGAAGGATTCGCGCTGCACTCCGGAAGGATAGGGAGAGCAACAAGGCTTGCGGAGGTGGGAACACAGTCGTGGGTGATCCAGAGAGAAGGAAGGTGGGCATCGCAGGCATTTATGGGGTACGTGAGGTCTAATATGGAAGACCCCATCTGGGTGCCCAGGGTTCTGGTAGGAAGGACAGGAGCGCCTAGTAGACAGCCGGGGCAGGGGACGAGATGGGGTGGGGAGGGGTAGAATAATGGTGGGCGCAGGCATAGAACGCGGCTTCTGAATGGGCTTTTGGTTGTTGAGGCTATCTGTCGGAGTAGAGGGCAGGTCTGCCACGTATAATAGCCGGGAGAGGGTACGGGGGAAGTGGAGGGGGGGGGTAAACGGAGCAAGGGAGAGCCACCAGTTTCCGCCCCCCTCCCCCGCGGAGAACGCCATGATACTGATGAACACGCATATTTTCGTGAAGAGGAGACCAACATCTAAGAATGTCGGAAGAGTCTGGAGTTTGGCAGAACAGAGAAGAAGTATCGGAGAACCAGTAGTAGAGGGAGAGGGAGGGGGGGTGGGGGGGGGGGTCCAGGGGAAGGGATGAAGAAGAATAGGAGGGTCTCAGCAGGACAGCGTAGCACAGCAGCAGCGTGTATCGGACACGACAACCGGTAGAGGTACAAGGAAGTAGTGCCGATGCAGCAGCGACAGCAGCAGTATCAGTAAGAGGAATATCGACGGCAGGAGCATAGAGAGTAGAGAGGCAGCACGAGGGGACACCAATCGCAATCTCCCACCTACCCACCCGATTGCGTCACGAGCAGGAGGGCTAAAGCGAGGGGGCGAGAGGAGGAAGGAAGGAAGGACAGGGGTTGTTTATTTTTTCCGTTGTTTGTTTTCTTCGGCGGTGGGGGGTGGGGGGCTTCTGGTTGTTGAGGTCATCTGTCGGGGTAGAGGGCAGGTCAGCCGCGTACAATAGCCGGGAGAGGGTACGGGGGGGGGGGGGGCAGGGGAAACAGGCAAAACAACACAGGTGGAAACGGCACTAGGGAGAGCCGCCAGTTTCCACCCCCTCCCCTGTGGAAAACGCCTTGAGATAACATAAATAGCGCGTGTTGAGAAGAAGGAGGCGCAAGAGCTACAAATGGGTTTAATATTTACTACCTGGTACTTGTAGATACGGTGGGGAAGAAGGACTAGAAGGTTAGACTTCGTACACTGGTTTCTTCTTGTTTCCGAGGGTTTCTTCTATCGAGAATGAATGTGGTGGGTGATTAACGTTGAAAATCATGCTGCATGTTGTCGGATGGCGAGTACAACAATAATAGTCTAATACTCCGCAACTTTATTTTCTGTTCGTTTTTGTTGTTTTGCTCATGCGATGACATCTATTTGTTGTGTTGTTATCTTCGCATTTTTTCTTTCTCTTTCTTCTCCCTTCCTACAGCCTCTAGGCGTAACTCGGATCCGGGGTCACTACTGAGAAGGTTCTCCTCCCACCCCCGTCCCCGCTACGGTACGCGCCTTCGTTTTGATCGCGAGGAGACTTCAGCAGGTTCTTCTCTCGTCGACTCGCATGAAATACGATGTGCGTGGGTTGTCTTCAAATTAAACCGTTCTTTGTACCCTTGTTGTACCCATTGACATCATCATCAGTACACCCTGTTTCCGTGCTGATTCTTCATCCTAGAGTAGAGATACGAAATTTTGTGGTCACACTGCTGTGAGGCAAAGTAAAGCCAAACAGCCGCAATTCATCGGGCAGGGTGTAAACCAAGTGAAATGCCGGCGTGCCGGGTACGAAAACACTACAAAAACAAGGCAAACCATTGGAATACGATATCCAACACTACTACGTAGTCTAATCCCTCGTACAAGTATCAATACTTTTGGTCTAGTCTAGACTATTGATGTCTGCATTTTTCACAAAAAGTGATATTTCCACCCACCTGCATCCAGTACAACAACCAGTGTCCGCGTGCCGATTCCTCATAGAGAGACGAGCCTTCTATGTGGCCACAAACTACGAGACAGAGATGGACATTGCAAATACATCAATCAAGGTAATGTGGCCACAAGTTTATCACAACTAAATACGTATACTACTCTGTAGTCTAGAGGGTTAGTCTAGGCTATTAGTCTAATGATATAATAGGAGCTCATTGATTGCCGCCTGGGGGTGTACTACATACGGTCGCCCCGGTGGCGTATCAGGTTATCCTCGAGCCTGGTATAGGTCGGTTTTGTTGGTTCGAGCCCCACCGAGTGCATACTCGTATAAATTCGTTGGGACTTTTTCTTGTGCACAAACTGACTTCTTGCGTAAAGCACGAGAGCGTTGAGTTAGCAAATGCTCGATGAAAAATCGACGAGCAGTGGGATTGCTGAACCCTATGCGTGATAAAAAATTGAAGGTAAGAACCGGGGGGGAAGAAGGGACGACACCTGTGACAACGGCTTGTCCAGAAGAAGCTGGAAGAAAGTAGACGCGTGCGAAAAAAAACCCATTATTATCAATGTGTTTTTGGGTGTCCTTTTACTGCGTACATTATTGTGCTTTTCTCAACCATGGATGGAACTAACCCTAACTCTAATTCAGATACGAAATACCGGTCGACGTGCCGCCAGATGACGTCACTGGGGGAAATGGTTGAAAAGTTACGACCATATTGTGTATCACTTCACTGCTGCCCGTGGTCTGTCCTCCGACGCAGTAGCAGTGGTACGCTCGCATCAGAGTATACTGCTGTTGTACATACGTATGATACATTATCTTGAAAAAAAAAAATGAAAAAAAATACACTCTTCTTGACGTTTACACTATTAATACGTGGTGGGATGCAGACCAATGCCATCCATCGCTACACAGAGACCAGACGAGTGACAACGCACATAAAAATATCGCAACGTTCCGTGATGAAAAACGTGATTGCATTTCATTTGTTTTTATTATGGCCACCTTGTTCGTTGAGCATCATGCATCAAGAATAAACTTATTATAAAAAATGAAAATACACTCCAGCTGTGAGATCGAAGATTTCGTCGAAACTCATCTTTGCAAGCTGTGTGTGATACTCCGATCGCGCGCATTACGAGTTGTGTGTCCTCATTAAGGATATAGGTCGGCGACTCCCCTTACAACTACAGTGTAGCTATCAGGGTCAACAGGATGATTGTAGTCAGTCTGTGCGCGGAAACTATAATACCCGTTTCTGAGGGGGACAAAATCTGACAGCTGTGAAGGGAAATGTATCCTTTTATCAAGTGAATCTTGTAAGTCGAATAACCGGTGAGGGGGGTGGGGCGGAGTTTTGAAGGACGTGGGGGCCTGGTTTTGATCAAAAGCGAGCGGGTTTGGAGGGGGGGGGGGGGGGGGGGAAGGGGGCAATTTGTGCATGTAAGCTATAAATCCTTTCGAGGGGATAAATCTGACGGTTTTGGCACCAGTATACTAATGGGGGCGGGGGGGGGGGTTGGGGCGGGGGGGGGGGGGGGCGTGTGGGGCAGCTCAACATGTGCGTGGAAACTATACATTATTTTGAGGGGATAAATGTGACGGTTTTGGAAATAATACATCAGTTTATCATGTATATCCTGGGGTAAGTCGTACAATCAGTGAGTAGAGAGAGGGTGGAGTGTTCGAGGGGGTGGGGTTGGGATGGGTTGGGGGGGAGGTGGGGTGGGTGGGGGCGGGGGGGGGGGCAGGGGGTGGGTGGGGGGTGGGGTGGGGGGGGGGGGAGGAAGGGCTTCAGGTGAGGGGTTTGTTATATGTGTGGTGCTAGGTCTAGGCGATGGTGCGGGTGATGGGGAAGAAGGGGGCGTTCGAGGCGGGGGGGGGGGGGGGGACACGGCGGCATGGATGGCTCTCGAAAGATAATGAGGTGATATCCTGTGCGTGAAGTGTTTATTAATGTGGCGGATTTCGATATTTGGTGGGGCGTTTGAGTAAGGGAAAGCAAGAGGGGGCGGGGGGGGGGGGGGGGGAATGTTTTAGGAGGTTTAGGTCACAAATAATATTCAAATACACTAAGGCTGTGAGATCATAGATATGTAGCAGCTTGTTATACGCGTGGTGCTAGGTCTAGGCGATCGTGCAGGTGGTCGGAAAAGAGGGGGCGTTGGAGGGGGGGGGGGGGGGGGGGGGGGGAGGAAGGGCTTCAGGTGAGGGGTTTGTTATACGTGTGGTGCTAGGTCTAGGCGATGGTGCGGGTGATGGGGAAGAAGGGGGCGTTCGAGGCGGGGGGGGGGGGGGGACACGGCGGCATGGATGGCTCTCGAAAGATAATGGGGTGATATCCTGTGCGTGAAGTGTTGATTAATGTGGCGGATTTCGATATTTGGTGGGGCGTTTGAGTAATGGAGAGCAAGAGGGGGGGGGGGGGGGGGGGGGGGGGAATGTTTTAGGAGGTTTAGGTCACAAATAATATTCAAATACACTAAGGCTGTGAGATCATAGATATGTAGCAGCTTGTTATACGCGTGGTGCTAGGTCTAGGCGATCGTGCAGGTGGTCGGAAAAGAGGGGGCGTTGGAGGGGGGGGGGGGGAGGAAGGGCTTCAGGTGAGGGGTTTGTTATACGTGTGGTGCTAGGTCTAGGCGATGGTGCGGGTGATGGGGAAGAAGGGGGCGTTCGAGGCGGGGGGGGGGGGGGGACACGGCGGCATGGATGGCTCTCGAAAGATAATGAGGTGATATCCTGTGCGTGAAGTGTTTATTAATGTGGCGGATTTCGATATTTGGTGGGGCGTTTGAGTAATGGAGAGCAAGAGGGGGGGGGGGGAGATTTTTTAGGAGGTTTAGGTCACGAATAATATTCAAATACACTTCGGCTGTGAGATCATAGATATGTAGCAGCTTGTTATACGCGTGGTGCTAGGTCTAGGCGATCGTGCAGGTGGTCGGAAAAGAGGGGGCGTTGGAGGGGGGGTGGGGAGGGGGGGTAGGCGGGGGGGGAGGAAGGGCTTCAGGTGAGGGGTTTGTTATACGTGTGGTGCTAGGTCTAGGCGATGGTGCGGGTGATGGGGAAGAAGGGGGCGTTCGAGGCGGGGGGGGGGGGGGGGACACAGCGGCATGGATGGCTCTCGAAAGATAATGAGGTGATATCCTGTGCGTGAAGTGTTTATTAATGTGGCGGATTTCGATATTTGGTGGGGCGTTTGAGTAAGGGAAAGCAAGAGGGGGGGGGGGCGGGGGGGGGGGGAATTTTTTAGGAGGTTTAGGTCACAAATAATATTCAAATACACTTCGGCTGTGAGATCATAGATATGTAGCAGCTTGTTATACGCGTGGTGCTAGATCTAGGCGATCGTGCAGGTGGTCGGAAAAGAGGGGGCGTTGGAGGGGGTGGGGGGGGGGGTTAGGGGGGGGGGGAGGAAGGGCTTTAGGTGAGGGGTTTGTTATACGTGTGGTGCTAGGTCTAGGCGATGGTGCGGGTGATGGGGAAGAAGGGGGCGTTCGAGGCGGGGGGGGGGGGCGGACACGGCGGCATGGATGGCTCTCGAAAGATAATGAGGTGATATCCTGTGCGTGAAGTGTTGATTAATGTGGCGGATTTCGATATTTGGTGGGGCGTTTGAGTAAGGGAGAGCAAGAGGGGGGGGGGGGGAGATTTTTTAGGAGGCTTGGGTCACAAATAATATTCAAATACACTTCGGCTGTGAGATCATAGATATGTAGCAGCTTGTTATACGCGTGGTGCTAGGTCTAGGCGATCGTGCAGGTGGTCGGAAAAGAGGGGGCGTTGGAGGGGGGGGGGGGGGGGGTGGGGGGGGGGGAGGAAGGGCTTCAGGTGAGGGGTTTGTTATATGTGTGGTGCTAGGTCTAGGCGATGGTGCGGGTGATGGGGAAGAAGGGGGCGTTCGAAGCGGGGGGGGGGGGGGGGACACGGCGGCATGGATGGCTCTCGAAAGATAATGAGGTGATATCCTGTGCGTGAAGTGTTTATTAATGTGGCGGATTTCGATATTTGGTGGGGCGTTTGAGTAAGGGAGAGCAAGAGGGGGGGGGGGGAGATTTTTTAGGAGGTTTAGGTCACAAATAATATTCAAATACACTTCGGCTGTGAGATCATAGATATGTAGCAGCTTGTTATACGCGTGGTGCTACGTCTAGGCGATCGTGCGGGTGGTCGGAAAAGAGGGGGCGTTGGAGGGGGGGGGGTGGGGGGTGGGGGGGGGGGGAGGAAGGGCTTCAGGTGAGGGGTTTGTTATACGTGTGGTGCTAGGTCTAGGCGATGGTGCGGGTGATGGGGAAGAAGGGGGCGTTCGAGGCGGGGGGGAGGGGGGACACGGCGGCATGGATGGCTCTCGAAAGATAATGAGGTGATATCCTGTGCGTGAAGTGTTGATTAATGTGGCGGATTTCGATTTTTGGTGGGGCGTTTGAGTAAGGGAGAGCAAGAGGGGGGGGGGGGAGATTGTTTAGGAGGTTTAGGTCACAAATAATATTCAAATACACTTCGGCTGTGAGATCATAGATATGTAGCAACTTGTTATACGCGTGGTGCTAGGTCTAGGCGATCGTGCAGGTGGTCGGAAAAGAGGGGGCGTTGGAGGGGGGGGGGGGGGGGGTGGGGGGGGGGGAGGAAGGGCTTCAGGTGAGGGGTTTGTTATACGTGTGGTGCTAGGTCTAGGCGATGGTGCGGGTGATGGGGAAGAAGGGGGCGTTCGAGGCGGGGGGGGGGGGGGGGGACACAGCGGCATGGATGGCTCTCGAAAGATAATGAGGTGATATCCTGTGCGTGAAGTGTTTATTAATGTGGCGGATTTCGATATTTGGTGGGGCGTTTGAGTAAGGGAAAGCAAGAGGGGGGGGGAGGCGGGGGGGGGGGGGATTGTTTAGGAGGTTTAGGTCACAAATAATATTCAAATACACTTCGGGTGTGAGATCATAGATATGTAGCAGCTTGTTATACGCGTGGTGCTACGTCTAGGCGATCGTGCGGGTGGTCGGAAAAGAGGGGGCGTTGGAGGGGGGGGGGTGGGGGGTGGGGGGGGGGGAGGAAGGGCTTCAGGTGAGGGGTTTGTTATACGTGTGGTGCTAGGTCTAGGCGATGGTGCGGGTGATGGGGAAGAAGGGGGCGTTCGAGGCGGGGGGGGGGGGGGACACGGCGGCATGGATGGCTCTCGAAAGATAATGAGGTGATATCCTGTGCGTGAAGTGTTGATTAATGTGGCGGATTTCGATTTTTGGTGGGGCGTTTGAGTAAGGGAGAGCAAGAGGGGGGGGGGGGAGATTGTTTAGGAGGTTTAGGTCACAAATAATATTCAAATACACTTCGGCTGTGAGATCATAGATATGTAGCAGCTTGTTATACGCGTGGTGCTAGGTCTAGGCGATCGTGCAGGTGGTCGGAAAAGAGGGGGCGTTGGAGGGGGGGGGGGGGGGGGTGGGGGGGGGGGAGGAAGGGCTTCAGGTGAGGGGTTTGTTATACGTGTGGTGCTAGGTCTAGGCGATGGTGCGGGTGATGGGGAAGAAGGGGGCGTTCGAGGCGGGGGGGGGGGGGGGACACAGCGGCATGGATGGCTCTCGAAAGATAATGAGGTGATATCCTGTGCGTGAAGTGTTTATTAATGTGGCGGATTTCGATATTTGGTGGGGCGTTTGAGTAAGGGAAAGCAAGAGGGGGGGGGAGGCGGGGGGGGGGGGGATTGTTTAGGAGGTTTAGGTCACAAATAATATTCAAATACACTTCGGGTGTGAGATCATAGATATGTAGCAGCTTGTTATACGCGTGGTGCTACGTCTAGGCGATCGTGCGGGTGGTCGGAAAAGAGGGGGCGTTGGAGGGGGGGGGGTGGGGGGTGGGGGGGGGGGAGGAAGGGCTTCAGGTGAGGGGTTTGTTATACGTGTGGTGCTAGGTCTAGGCGATGGTGCGGGTGATGGGGAAGAAGGGGGCGTTCGAGGCGGGGGGGGGGGGGGACACGGCGGCATGGATGGCTCTCGAAAGATAATGAGGTGATATCCTGTGCGTGAAGTGTTTATTAATGTGGCGGATTTCGATTTTTGGTGGGGCGTTTGAGTAAGGGAGAGCAAGAGGGGGGGGGGGGAGATTGTTTAGGAGGTTTAGGTCACAAATAATATTCAAATACACTTCGGCTGTGAGATCATAGATATGTAGCAGCTTGTTATACGCGTGGTGCTAGGTCTAGGCGATCGTGCAGGTGGTCGGAAAAGAGGGGGCGTTGGAGGGGGGGGGGGGGGGGGTGGGGGGGGGGGAGGAAGGGCTTCAGGTGAGGGGTTTGTTATACGTGTGGTGCTAGGTCTAGGCGATGGTGCGGGTGATGGGGAAGAAGGGGGCGTTCGAGGCGGGGGGGGGGGGGGGGACACAGCGGCATGGATGGCTCTCGAAAGATAATGAGGTGATATCCTGTGCGTGAAGTGTTTATTAATGTGGCGGATTTCGATATTTGGTGGGGCGTTTGAGTAAGGGAAAGCAAGAGGGGGGGGGAGGCGGGGGGGGGGGGAATGTTTAGGAGGTTTAGGTCACAAATAATATTCAAATACACTTCGGGTGTGAGATCATAGATATGTAGCAGCTTGTTATACGCGTGGTGCTAGGTCTAGGCGATCGTGCAGGTGGTCGGAAAAGAGGGGGCGTTGGAGGGGGTGGGGGGGGGGGGGCTTGGGGGAAAATAATTGAAAACTACGTCATGGATGGTCACAAAGATAATGACGTGATATCAACTGCGTATAGGTGTTTTTTACTCAGGCCGATTTTGATTGTGAGTGGGGCGTTTGGACAAACTAGGCGGAAGGGGGGGGGAATCGGGGGACGGCGGGGCGGGGGGGGAGGGTTGGGTTTTTTTTATGAACAAGAGGGGTCAGTGGAGGGGGAGGGGAGGGGGGGGGGGAGGATGGCGGGACATTTCAATATATGCGCGGAAACTATAAATCCTCAAAGGGGACAAACCTGACGATTGAAGCAATAAGACATCCCTTCATATCATCTGGCTTGTAATGTTTACTATTCTAAAAGGTTTGATGTTCGATGCAGCATGCAACCCAGTGTTTAAGTGTAGTAAATAACGTGTTAAATCTTTATAATTTGTTGTTGTATGATACATAGATCGAAAGCTAGAATATTCTTATAGAATATTTGTAGGTACCATTATTTTCTGACATCGCTAATTATAAGAAAGAGATACGTATTGTCAAATACAACAGGCGAGGTGATGTGGTCATGCACTGTTTGTCACCATCATCATACAGTTACCATTATTTTATGACATCGCTAATTATACGAAAGATATACGTATTGCCAAATACAGCATGTTCGAGGTGATGTATGTGGCCATGTACTGTCTCCGCCATTGAGCATTAGAGGAAGGGATGCGAATCGTCAGTTTTCAAGGAACGCTTGGTATTCATGCGCTCAATTACGTTACCTCGTTAGTCATACTTGGTATACACGCGCTCAATTACGTTACCTCGTTAGTCATACTTCGCTTGGCATAGGTTGGGAGGCGATCATGCAGACGGTATGTACGAATTACCCTACGTAATGGGTAGGTAAGGTTGTTTACCGCAATTTTAACACATCTGCCTGTGCTTCCTTTTCCAAATTATTTTTGTCTCAAATAAATGTACGATTTCACGCCTATGATTTTACCTTGTCGATGTAGGGCTCTGCGGTCGTCAATTTCAAGTCAGAGATACGTCCTACAAATACATCAGGCGAGGTGGGTATGTGATGTCATATATATGCGATGTCATCACTATTGATCGCGAGGGTGATTTTACTTCGTGAGGTAAATGGTACTGTGTTTCGTAGAGGTCGTCTCAGGAGGGTATGCGATGGGACGGCAGTGTGGTTTATCGCAATTTTATCAGGTCTGCCTGTGCTTCCTTTTCAACTTATTATTGTCTCTTCTGTCGTATGATATGATATCGTACCAATAGTTTTCTAGGGGTACGAATAGTTTTCCAGGGAGATAGACCACCGGTGCGACCGGCTACACTTTGTTTGTTTGTTTGATTTTTTTTTTTTTATCCTCCGGCGGATGGGGAAAAATGAAGCTTGAGCTCACCACACTTCCACGTATTTTCATACGCGTCGTGTGCCGATTCAACTCAGTTGCTTTCGCAGCCCAACGCTAGCTGGCGCACCCTTCGGGTCCCATTGTAGGTATAGCGTAAGCTGTCCCTATCAGTAGTCTTCGTTACAACCCCGGCAGCGCAAGCTGAATACCGGCTACACTAATCATTGAACCGAACATCATCCCCACCCTCCATTTTGTTTTTCATTAAAGTGCTGTCGTACCGCCGTAAGAAGCGATAGCACCACCGGGGTCGGAAAGAGCGAGGTTTGGACTCACGCCAGACGACACCACCACCAGAAGATGTATCGAGTGAAGCGAACGATTTTTTTTTGCTCCGCGAAAGGGGCAGGCCTCTTGAAGCCAGCACTGGTGAGTGAGCCTTTTCCCGCCACGAGAGGAAGTAAGAGTGTATCGTGGTGTTCGCGAAAAACAAAATTGTCGACTCCGCCAGCCAGCTCTCATTTCATTTCGAGCCCAAGACAGGGGGGGGGGGGGGTTACTAGAATCAAGTACACCACAAACAAACGACAACATATAGAAGTAGTCTATATTGCTATTGGTTTTTGTCCAGTTCCTACGGAGACGAAGAGGGGAGGGGAGGCAGTGGGGAGACCGCGGTTGAGAAAAACATTCAGAAAAGGAGAACGCAGACAGGGTTGTTACTGCTGTTGTTGTTGTTCTCACATTACCTCGCATGATAATCAAGTCCGTGGTCATAGGACAGGCTCCAGTCACTCTGGAGCTGAGGAATGACCCAGAGAAAAAACACGAACCAAATAAAGGTGGTACACGCATGTATCACGGCTGACGCAATTCATGCCTCCGCCAGAAACGTATAAAAAAAGTGAAATCGGGAGTCAGCCTACGACGTGCCAGGTCCATACTGCTGGTGTAGACAAGCACGAGACCGACTTGTACGGTAGTAAGTATGTAACCGGCCGCCCCGGTGGCGTATCAGGTTATCCTCGAGCCTGGTATAGGTCAGTTTCGTGAGTTCGAATCTCTCCGAGGGCACACTCGTATAAATTCGTGGGGACTTTTTCTCGAGCACAATTTGACTATTGCGGAAAGCGCGAGAGCGTGAGTTAGCAACCCTCGATGAAAAATCGACGAGCAGTGGGATTGCTGAACCCTATGCGCGATAAAAATTGAAGGCAAGAACCGCGGGGGAGAAGGGTCGACACCTGTGACAACGGCTTGTCCAGAAGCTGGAAAGTAAAAGTGTGCGTAAGAAAAAGGTACAACCTGCCTATACTCTCTTTACTGCGCTACGATTGTCTGGAATCCGGCTTTTGCGTTTCGTTTTTTTTGAGATCCCCTGTTCCTCGTCCCGTGGAGTATTATTGTAGAAAACGAAAAAACACTCCGGCTGTGAGATCGAATATTTTGTCGAAACTCATCTTTGCGAGCTGTGTGTGATACTCCGATCGCGCATATTACGGGTTGTGTGTCCTCGTTGAGAATATAGGTCGGCGGCTCCCCTTGCAACTACATTGTAGCTATCAAGGTCAACAGGGTGATGTTAGTCAGTCTGTGCTCGGAACTATAAAACCCGTTTCTGAGGGGGACAAAATCTGACAGCTGTGGAGGGAAATGTATCCTTTTATCAAGTGAATCTTGTAAGTCGAATAACCGGTGAGGGGGGGGGGGCGGAGTTTTGAAGGACGTGGGGGGCCTGGTTTTGATCAAAAGCGAGCGGGTTTGGAGGAGGGGGGGGGGGGAAAGGGGGGGGCAATTTGTGCATGTAAGCTATAAATCCTTTCAAGGGGATAAATCTGACGGTTTTGGCACCAGTTTATTATTGGGGGGGGGGGGTTGGGGCGGGGGGGGGGCGTGTGGGGCAGCTCAATATGTGCGTGGAAACTATACATTATTTTGAGGGGATAAATGTGACGGTTTTGGAAATAATACATCAGTTTATCATGTATATCCTGGGGGTGAGTCGTACAATCAGTGAGTAGAGAGAGGGTGGAGTGTTCGAGGGGGTGGGGTTGGGATGGGTTGGGGGGGGGGAGGTGGGGGGTGGGGGCGGGGGGGGGGGGGGGGGGGGGGAGGAAGGGTTTTAGGTGAGGGGTTTGTTATACGTGTGGTGCTAGGTCTAGGCGATGGTGCGGGTGATGGGGAAGAAGGGGGCGTTCGGGGCGGGGGGGGGGGAAAAGCAGCGGTATGGATGGCTCTCGAAAGATAATGAGGTGATATCCTGTGCGTGAAGTGTTTATTAATGTGGCGGATTTCGATATTTGGTGGGGCGTTTGAGTAAGGGAGAGCGAGAGGGGGGGGGGGGAGAGATTTTTTAGCAGGTTTAGGTCACAAAAAAATATTCAAATACACTTCGGCTGTGAGATCAAAGATATGTAGCAGCTTGTTATACGCGTGGTGCTAGGTCCAGGCGATCGTGCGGGTGGTTGGAAAAGAGGGGGCGTTGAAGAGGGGGGGGGGGGGGGGTGGGGGGAAAAAGATTTGAAAACTACGTCATGGATGGTCAGAAAGATAATGACGTGATATCAACTGCGTATAGGTGTTTATTACTGTGGCCGATTTCGATTGTGAGTGGGGCGTTTGGACAAACTAGGCGGAAGGGAGGGGGATCGGGGGACGGGGGGGTGGGGGGGGGAAGGGGGGGGGGGGGGAAGGGTTGGGGTTTTTCATGAACAAGAGGGGTCAGGGGAGGGGGAGGGGAGGGGGGGGGGGCGGGGGGCGGGACATTTCAATATGTGCGCGGAAACTATAAATCCTTCAAGGGGACAAACCTGACGATTGAAGCAATAAGACATCCCTTTATATCATCTGGCTTGTAATGTTTACTATTCTAGAAGGTTTGATGTTCGATGCAGCATGCAACCCAGTGTTTAAGTGTAGTAAATAACGTGTTAAATCTTCATAATTTGTTGTTGTATGATACATAGATCGAAAGCTAGAATATTTTATAGAATATTTGTAGGTACCATTATTTTCTGACATCGCTAATTATAAGGAAGATATACGTATTTATTGTCAAATACAACAGGCGAGGTGATGTGGTCATGCACTGTTTGTCACCACCATCATACAGTTACCATTATTTTATGACATCGCTAATTATACAAAAGAGATACGTATTGCCAAATACAGCATGCGAGGTGATGTATGTGGCCATGTACTGTCTCCGCCATTGAGCATTAGAGGGAGGGATGCGAATCGTCAGTTTTTAAGGAACGATTGGTATACATGCGCTCAATTACGTTACCTCGTTAGTCATACTTGGTATACACGCGCTTAATTACGTTACCTCGTTAGTCATACTTCGTTTATCATAGGTTGAGAGGCGATCATGCAGACGGTATGTACGAATTACCCCACGTAATGGGTTGGTAAGGTTGTTTACCGCAATTTGAACACATTTGCCTGTGCTTCCTTTTCCAAATTATGTTTGTCTCAAATAAATGTACGATTTCACGCCTATGATTTTACCTTGCCGATGTGGGGCTCTGCGGTCGTCAATTTCAAGTCAGAGATACATCCTACAAATACATCAGGCGAGGTGGGTATGTGATGTCATATATATGCGATGTCATCACTATTGATCGCGAAGGTGACTTTACTTCGTTAGGTAAATGGTACTGTGTTTCGTAGAGGTCGTCTCAGGAGGGTATGCGATGGGACGGCAGTGTGGTTTATCGCAATTTTATCAGGTCTGCCTGTGCTTCTTTTTCAACTTATTATTATAAAAAATGAACGACTTCACGTCCATGACTTTTACCGTGCCGCTGTGGGGCTCTGAGGTCGCCAATTCTAAAACAGAGATACATCTTACAAATACAGCAGTTGAGGTGGGCATGCAACGTTATATATATGCGATGTCACTACTATTGAACGCGAGGGTGACTTTACTTCGTCAGGCATATGCTACTGCGTTTCGTAAAGGTTGTCTCACGTGGAAATGCGATGTCACCACTATTGAACGCGAGGGTGACTTTACTTCGTTAGGCATATGCTACTGCGTTTGGTATGGTAGAGGTTGTCAGGCAATCATGTGAGCGGATGGAGGCACGAAATACCCTGCGTAATAGGTTGGTCGTGTGGTTTACCGCAGTGTTAACATCCCTGTCTGTACTTACTTACTTTTTACATCATTAAGACTATAGTGTACGCTTATACGTCCTGTTCTCTCCCCACTGTCGTCGAAGATGTTGTGGTCCTGTAGATGTCGCGTCCATGTCTGGTGCTCTTGTTCGTGGTGTTCATGAAAACATGCCCTAACGTGTAGTAGATGATCGCTGAGTGGTGTTCCTTTCCTTTACATCAAACCAGGTAGTATATGCCAACGCAATCGCTTGCTTGAAAAACGACAAAGAAATTCCTCACACACCTGACACAGAGAAGACGCGCCCGAAGATTGTTCAGTATACCGACGGTCAGGAACAGGTTATCGAGCAGCGCACTTGATTTTTACTACCGCTCCTAACTCCACCTAAGACACTACGGGCATGCGTTGGACCCAGTTCGCTGATGCCCAAATCCAATTTCAAAGGAGGTGATGTGGTGGGCGAATGCTATAATGATTTGCGCTGCTTCGATTACCCTGGATCTCTCGTTCTGTTTGTTCTTGCGTTCTTGATGAACCTGTCATTTGGCAACGAGCAGTTGTGACGAATTTTTAGGTTTGCGTAAAGACTTGATGTGGACTATGTGATGTTTCTGACTCGTAGGGACCTCAATTTAAAACCCAGGGTATATGGGTTCCATCTTTTGACTGGTGTTCGGATGCGGACGTATATATGGTTTTAGTGTGTCGTGTGTCCGCGTGGTTTTGTTTCACGTATGTTTGGTTGGTATTCTAGGCCTGGTTATCGTATTGTTTGAAAGTGGTGCTTTCCGCGTTTTTGATGCTACACGTATATGTTTTGGTTTATGTTCTAGACTTTGTTATCGTATTGTTTCGGAGTGGTGTTTTCGAATACATATTATTTTGTAACCGCGTAGTTTTTGCTACACGTGTACGTTTTGGTTCACGTTCTAGGCTTCGTTATCGTATTGTATCAGGGTTGTGTTTTCGAATACCTATTATTTGGTTTTGTTTGTTTCGCAACCACGTGGTTTTTGCTACACGTACTTTTTGTTTGATGTTCTAGACTTTATCATTATCATATTGTATCAGAATCGTGTTTTCGAATATATATTGGTGTACAGTGGTTGGGGGGGGGGAAAGGGGGGGAGGGGGGGAAGGGGGGGTTGTTGTATATATATGCAAAACGCATTTTTGTACGCCGAGAAAACTGCTTCGGGGGACTGAAAACGAATTGCGAGGGACGTTTGGGAATTTCAACGTTCCCCCTCGCGGCTTTTGTCAAGTATGGTTTATCAAGTGCATCCTGTGATTCGAATAACCGGTGAAGGGAGGGCGGAATATTTAAGGACGTGGGGGCCTGGTTTTTATCAAAAGGGAGCGGGGTTGGAGGGGGGGGATGGGGGGGGGGGGGGGGAACTCAATTTGTGCGTGGAAACTATAAATTCTTCAAGGGGATAAATCTAAGGGTTTTGAAAAAAAAAAGAAAAATAAATGCACCAGTTTATCATGGGGGAGGGAGGTTGGGGCGGGGGCGGCGCGGGTGGGGCAGCTGTGCGTGGAAACTATACATTTTTTTAAGGGGATAAATGTGACGGTTTTGGAAAGAATGCACCAATTTATCATGTATATCCTGTAAGTCGTATAACCAGTGAGTAGAGGGCGGAGTGTTCGAGGGGGTGGGGGTGGGGTGGGGTGGGGGGGTGGGGAGGTGGGGGGTGGGGGAGGGCGGGGGGGGAGGGGGAGGGGGGAAGGGGAGTGCTTTAGGTGGCATATATGTAGGGGTTTGATACGTGTGGTGCTAGGTCTAGTCGATGGTGCGGGTGGTGGGGAAGGCGGGGGCGTTCGGGGCGGGGGGCGGGGGGCGGGGGGGGGGAAGCAGCGGCATGGGTGGCTCTAGAAATATTATGAGGTGATATCCAGTGCTTGGAAGTGTTTATTACTCTGGCGGATTTCGATATTAGGTGGGGCGTTTGAGCAAGGGAGAGCGAGAGAAAAAGCAAAAGGCGGGGGGGCGGGGGGGGGGGTGGCGGGAGGGTTTTTCAAGAGGTTTAGGTCACATATAATATTCAAATACACTCCACTCCGGCTGTGAGATCAAATATATTTAGGGGCTTGTTGTACGCGTGGTGCTAGGTCTAGGCGATCGTGCGAGTGGTGGGAAAGGAGGGGGCGTTGGAGGGGGGGGTTGAGGGGGGGGGGGGGGGAAGAATGAAAACTACGTCATGGATTGTTAGAAAGATAATGACGTGATATCATCTGCGTAGAGGTGTTTATTACTCTGGCCGATTTCGATTGTAAGTGGGGCGTTTGAACAAACTGGGCGGAAAAATGAAAAATCTTGTCGTTTGCTTTTCTTGCTTGTTTTTCGTTTGCGTCGCCTGGGGGGGGGGGGCGATAGCCGATCTATGGTGCGATATCACCACCGCTGGTGTTTAGATTCCCTTTTTTGTTGGTGTTGTGTTGTCTCTGTCTCACCTCGTGCACGGCGAATGAGACAACTCATTATACAACCATGATACAGCAGTGGGCGCCAGGTTGACGTCGAGGTTCAAGGTCTTATTTTGTATGCCTTCACCAGCCTCGCCAGCGGAACTTTTTTATTGGTGGGTTCATCTGTTTCTCGGCTCAAGTTCAACAACCGTGTTCAGAGTTTGTTGCTTCTTATTTTTTGTATTTTTTTTTGTATTTTTTTTTCGTACACATATTATTTCCAGCTTCTTCTGGACAAAGCCGTGGTCACAGGTGTCGTCCCTTCTCCCCGCCGGCTCTTGCCTTTAATTTTTATCGCGCATCTAGGGTTCAGCAATCCCACTGCTCGTCGATTTTTCATCGAGTATTTCTAACTCACGCTCTTGCGCTTTCCTAAAGTCAATTTGTGCGCAAGAAAAAGTTCCCACGAATTTATTCGAGTATGCACTCGGGGGGATTCGAACTCACGAAACTGACCTATACCAGGCTCGAGGATAACCTGATACCAGGTACGTCACCGGGGCGACTGGCTTCGTATTGTTGTTCTCACATTAACTCGCATAATCAAGTCCGTTGTCACAGGGCAGGCTCCAGTCACTCTGGAGCTGAGGAGCACCCCAGGGAAAAACACAAACAACCCAAGGTGGTACACGCATATATCACAGCTGACGCAATTCATGCCTCCACCAGAAACATATCAAAGTGAAATCGGGAGTTAGTCTACGATGTGCCAGGTCCAGGCCGGTGCATACGTCTCACTACTCACGCCTGGAGAAACCAAATATTCCGATTGCCACCCAAGGAAGACTACCACGTATATGTTACGCGTAGTATCTATCACTACGCATACGCACGACAGACGCAAGTCAATTGGAAAAAAAGAAGCAAAGAAAAGAAAAGATAATAAGATAAAAGAAGGAAAAGAAAAGAGGAGGAAGCGAAAAAAAAACGAAAAAGGAAAGGAAAGAAAAGAAAATACAAGAAGGGCAAGAAAAGACAAGACAAGAAGAGGAAGCAAGGAAAGGCAAAGAGAAAAAAAAATGTCATACTAGCAGCCCCTAGGAACTGACTAAAGACGGCATTGGGCTCATAGAGGGTATCAAGTGCATCGTCAACGGCACTGGGGAGAGAACGCAACATGGCGAAGAAGTCAGGGCGGTCTTACGCTATCTTGTGACGGCCATTGGAAGGCCCACAACTTTCAAGACGATGATGGCCAAACCCAGACTTCAGTCTCTTGGGCATGACGCCCCCCCTATCCCCCCTTTTCCCCCTTCTCCTCCCCCCCCCCCTCCCCCCCCCCCCCTTTCCCCCCTCCCCTCCCCCCTTTATATAGTGCCGCAAGTCTCCATCTCGCGTCGACGTTGTACACTGGCCAGTCACAGCTATAATTAATTAGTCTGTACCAGTTACAACCGAAGTGTACTGCCATACACGCCCACTGCCCGTCAGCGTGTCAACACAGTGGGGGGCAGCTATACCTTGGTATAAATTATGAAAATAAAAATACACCCTAGCTGTGAGATCGAAGATTTCGTCGAAACTCATCTTTGCAAGCTGTTGTGATACTCCGATCGCGCGAATTACTGGGTTGTGTGTCCTCATTAAGGATATAGGTCGGCGACTCCCCTTGCAACTACATTGTGGCTATCAGGGTCAACAGGGTGATGTTAGTCAGTCTGTGCGCGGAAACTATAAAACCCGTTTTTGAGGGGGACAAACTCTGACAGCTGTGGAAGGAAATGCATCCGTTTATCAAGTGAATTCTGTAAGTCGTACAACCGGTGAGGGGAGGGCGGAGTTTTTAAGGGTGTGGGGGCATGGGTTTGAACAAGAGGGAGCGGGGGTGGGGGGGGGGGGGGGGATGGACGGGTGGGACAGCTCAATTTGTGCGTGGAAACTATAAATCCTTCAAGGAGATAAAAATGATAGTATTTATAGTTTTCGTACTGCTTGCATCCCTAATTCTCCAAATCCTCCTCAATTTAGGGTGATCGCATGTAACCGCGCGGCGTTTCTACTTCTTACGTATGCCTGTCTCATTATTCCCAAGGGGGACCCCTGAACCCATTCTACGAAGTTTGGCGGTCTACCACGTCTTCCCCTACCCTTGGGCATGAATGCTCGTGAATAATCTTGAACTTCACCCCTTGAAGTTCAAAATGTCTTGAGATCGTGATCAGCCCTTTCTTCGTAGAACAAGTAGTCCTCATGTATTCTGAAATGGTGTATGTCGTTGATATGGGAACATGGTGGTGAGTACGTGGGGTGGGCGGGGGGGGGTTATTCCCGTATGTACATTTCATAAAACTATTCTGATAAGGTCAGTTTTAAGTTCAAACATAGGTTTAATACCAATTTTCATGCTTTGCAAATTACATCAATCGTCATTTTTTAGACGGTCTTCTGAAGATAAATTTTGGCAATGGTAGTTATGGGTCTACATGTATATTGTAATATTAATGTTATTTTAGGACAATCTCTTAGCAATAAGTAATTTGTGATCAAACTTGAACATTATCACAATCCTGAATCAATTCCAGTACTGGTAGGCCTCTGCGACCTTCAAAAATTCCGTAGGGTGTTGTTAAGAAATACCCAGATTGATCGATACTCATAAAAGTCTTATTATAAATGGCGTCGACGACAGGACATTCTCTCTTCGCAGTTTTTTTCCCATCGATCGCTCAATGCTCCGGCTTACGAGCAGAGTACGCAGCTAGCTCTCGCTTTTTCCCCCCGTCTACCGATGAACCAACCTGGCACGGGCTCCCCACGTTCCTCTGAGACAAGCACAGCGACCCAGGAAGAGCCCCTTGCCATAGACCAGCTCACCGCCGGTGCCAGCAAGCTCGCTACTCTGCGGAAGTGATAGCTCTCGCCCCTGTCGATCCCGCCATTCGCTGGAGCGCTCTGCACCTTTTTTCCGTCTTCCGTTCTTTGTTTGAGGTTTTCTGCTGTAGCATTGCTCCTGAGGCTTCGTAGCTTCGCAGGGTAGAGGCGTGGGAGTAGGTTGTGAAGAGCCGCATCTTCGAGTAATGTTCTAGACAGTGGAACCGGTGCTTCCCCGAATCTTCCAGATTTGTGCATATACGGCTAAGCGGGGTGGGCTATTCAACTGGGAGCCTGACAAGTCGTAATATATGGGATACGGCTGGATATGAAAGGGTTTCACATGCCTTTGGAGGCATGTGCGTATAGGAAAAAGGGGATGATGATTTTCCCTCGCGGAATCGAACGCTATTCAGTTCGTCCGTGACGTGTGTGGAACTAATACAAGAGTTTATCTACTACAAGTGATTGACCAACGTGGAACCTGACTAGTAGAGAAACCTGCAAAGGGTCGCCTATGTCTGTAACAGCCCCTTAATCTTATTATATTGCGCCATGGGACATCGTGTGGCAGTGCCATGGGCCTTCATGGCAACCGCATGGATAATATGTTCATGCCAAACTTGGCGTCACGCCTGCTCTACCGCACTTGTACTGCTGTATTGTGAATACACCTTGTGACTTCTCCCTACTAGGTTTACCTAGGGTATATTGTAACAAAATTATTTCGCTGTCTGTCTGTCTGTCTGTCTGAAATTATTCACTGCTGTACCATATATATGTCTGTGACCCTTTAAATCAACTTGACGTGACAAGACATTGTGGTAGACTGTATTTCGTTAAGAGGAATATTCAGAGGATGAACGCTTTGATATGTGGAGGTATGCAGCTCCGATGGTGGTGTTTCACAATCCAACATTCAAATTGTCTCGTTCGAATCCAGAATCCAGCTAGCTGTTGCTCGTACCCCCCTCGTTTTTGCTTGAGGTGCTGTTATGCTCCAGGTACTTCGTTCCTGATACTCTTTTTATGCATGTATTCCTCCTGGTAATTTTCGAAATATTTCGTCCGCGATACTCTTCTTATGCACTTGTTAAGATACGGCCTCGAAAGGCCTGTAGGTATCCGAATTTGAGACCATTTGGATGGGTTTCGTATGATAAGGTTGGCGGTTTATATTCGGGGAAGTTAGGAATTAGATCGGAGGCACGCGCCTCCGATCTCAGAAGCTATCCCGGGCTCTGGTGGAAACGAATAAAGCTACATCTCTACGAAGGAACGAAAGTGAGTACTCTCCGAGGACCTGCTCAATTGGCAGACCTGCAGGGGGCACTCTGTGTTCCCCACCTTGAATTTAACATGTGGCGTCGACGAGCTTGATATGCTATTGTGGCAGCGTTCCTCAGATCTCTGGGGTTTGTTTTCGTAGCGATTTTGCTTTTTTTGCTTTCCATCGAGCCCACAACCCCTGTTCCTTCTCGGGTGGCTTCTCAATGGAGGGACCGCCCTTTCTCCTACAACGACGACCACAACAGCAGTGAGATGGCAGGGGCCCCTTCTGTTGCTCGCCGCGCACGTACCACACGGACGACACCTTTCAAGTACGTGCGGACGACACTGCTCTGCGGAGCACACTCCTCGTCTCGATATTGGTCCCTCCTGTTGGTTGCTGGGCACGCACCACACAGAGGACACCTTCCGAGTACGTGCGGACGACACTGCTCTTCGGAGCACACTCCTCGTCCCGGCCTTTGGTCGCATCAGTTCACCGCCAGCTAGTCATAGACCACTCCGCAGTAGAACTGCCCGAGCCCCACCCATCAGACTTGTTTGCTCCGCGCTCTGCCAGCATGTTGCACAGCACATCTCCGCGAGTTGCCAGCACAAGCCCCAAGATCGGCCATCGACTCGTACATTTTTTTTGCGCTTTGGGGCTCGGAGGCATATGCACGACACTCCACAGACAAGCATACTGGAATCAACTCTTCGAATGACCTTCGACGGGGACTTCGCTTGCTGAGAGAGCCCATCGACCAGCATACACCTTTGCTGTCGGCGCCAGACCGCCCTTCGCGGGACCCCTTGGACTACGGGCACCGTGCTCTAGGAGCTCATGTCGGGGCTCTTTCCTTGTGATCTACCTGGGAAGGAACAGGCGGTGCTCGTGGAATGTTTGGGCTTTTTCGTTTGGCGAATTTTCCAGTACACGCGTTATCGTATGGGTTTCAGTACATACGTCGATCCGTCTTGTGCGTCGAACAAACAGCTGCCCCCTTTCTGCCGAAATTAGTACAACCTACAAATTTGACGCACCTCGGACCCCTCTCCGATCTTTCTCGATCAACAGCGTTCCAGTACTGCTGTGCGTCGCGTAGCTTCAACCACCATCATTTTTGCAGAGGTACCAACCACAGTGCAGCACAATGGGCTCGCTGTCAATGCCTGCCATATACCGCCGGATTCTCTGCTGTAGAAGTCACTGTACAGCAGCCAAGCCGCCTATTTTGCTCCTGCCCATCCACCACATAGCTCGACCCTTCACCGCCCCAGCGTCCACAGTTACAGCACCGCAGCTCTGACACCTCCCACTGCTGTGCGAGTGCTCCTTGCAAGCTCGATTCGAGAGTTTTTTTTTCGTCCTGCCCCCCCCGTGACTAGAACTTGAAGCTCGTGAACGCTGAAACTCTGTGCTGGCTTTTTCGGGCAAGGCTGTTGGTGTGTGCGATGCCCTATATTCTCCCATTCATGGGTACGCGGGGACTATAATACCACTTTCTGTGTATGCACAGCTGTGACTGTGCGGCACTCCGCACTGCTGTCAACGTAACTGTCCCTTTATCGGTGGGAGTGGGTACGGATTATTTTTTTTCAGCTGTCCGGGCGTTCGGCCGTCTTCCTGCCGGTACATGTGCTGCCCTTCACGATATTGCTAGGGTCTACGCTGGATTTTTTTTTCTCCTTCTTCTCTGCACATGTTCGGTCAGCTACTGCCCGTTACAGAGCGCTTACTACACAGTTCGCGGAGATCAGCCAGTTTGACGCGGTACCTTTGGGGGCAAACAGTCTTTCTTTCTATTCGGCTGTGGGCGCACACAATTTTCTACAGCTGGTGTTGGTACTACACTATCCATGTTGGTGCGGTTGAAATTGCCGTTACCTGTTAACACAGCAGTGATACTGCAGCAATCAGGACTACTGTAAGCGCGACCGTCCCCCTTGAGTGCGGTCGGGGGAAACTACCTTGTTTGGAGGGGTTATACTGCCCGTTTTTTATACGGTTGGTGCGCGAACGTATACTGTCCTAGCCCCCCCTACACTACTGTGGGGGCAGATGCTGCCCGTTTTTATACGGTTGGCTGCGCGATCCTTCACTGTGCTACCCCTCCCCCCTACACTACTGTTGGGGCGGATGCTGCCCGTTTTTTTTTTATACGGTTGGTGCGCGATCCTCTACCGTCCTACCCCCTCCTACACTACTATTGGGGTAGATGCTGCCCGTTTTTATACGTTCGGCGTGTTGGGCGACCCTTCACTGTGCTTCCACCCCTACTCTACACCTAGGTTAAATGCTGCCGTTTTTGGTGCGATGAGTGTCGGCGTGTTGGGCGACCCTTCACTGTGCTTCCACCCCTACACTACACCTAGGTTAAATGCTGCCTGTTTTGGTGCGATGAGTGTCAGCGTGTTGGGTGACCTTTCACTATGATACCCCCCTACACTACACCTAGGGTAAATGCTGCCTGTTTTGGTGCGATGAGAGTCAGCGTGTTGAGCGACTCTTCATTATGCTTCCACCCCTACACTACACCTAGGTTAAATGCTGCCCGTTTTGGTGCAATGAGTGTCAGCGTGTTGGGTGACCTTTCACTGTGCTCCCCCCCTACACTTCACCTAGGTTAAAATGCTGCCTGTTTTGGTGCGATGAGTGTCAGCGTGTTGGGCGATCCTTCACTGTGCTATCACCCCTACACTACACCTAGGGTAAATGCTGCCTGTTTTGGTGCGATGAGTGTCGGCGTGTTGGGCGACCCTTCACCGTGCTACCCCCTACACTACACCTAGGTTCAATGCTGCCTGTTTTGGTGCGATGAGAGTCAGCGTGTTGAGCGACTCTTCATTGTGCTTCCACCCCTACACTACACCTAGGTTAAATGCTGCCCGTTTTGGTGCGATGAGTGTCAGCGTGTTGGGTGACCTTTCACTGTGCTCCCCCCCTACACTACACCTAGGTTAAAATGCTGCCTGTTTTGGTGCGATGAGTGTCAGCGTGTTGGGCGATCCTTCACTGTGCTTCCACCCCTACACTACACCTAGGGTAAATGCTGCCTGTTTTGGTGCGATGAGTGTCGGCGTGTCGGGCGACCCTTCACCGTGCTACCCTCTACACTACACCTAGGTTAAATGCTGCCGTTTTTGGTGCGATGAGTGTCAGCGTGTTGGGCAACTCTTGACTGTGCTTCCACCCCTACACTACACCTAGGTTCAATGCTGCCTGTCTTGGTGCGATGAGTGTCAGCGTGTTGGGTGACCTTTCATTGCGATAACCCCTACACTACATCTAGGGTAAGTGCTGCCTGTTTTGGTGCGATGAGTGTCAGCGTGTTGGGCGACTCTTCACTGTGCTTCCACCCCTACACTACACCTAGGTTAAATGGTGCCTGTTTTGGTGCAATGAGTGTCAGCGTGTTGGGTGACCTTTCACTGTGCTACCCCCCTACACTACACCTAGGTTAAATGCTGCCTGTTTTGGTGCGATGAGTGTCGGCGTGTTGGGCGACCCTTCACCGTGCTACCCCCTACACTACACCTAGGTTAAACGCTGCCCATTTTTGGTGCGATGAGTGTCAGCGTGTTGGGCGACTCTTCACTGTGATTCCACCCCCACACTACACCTAGGTTCAATGCTGCCTGTTTTGGTGCGATGAGTGTCAGCGTGTTGGGTGACCTTTCACTATGATACCCCCCTACACTACACCTAGGTTAAATGCTGCCTGTTTTGGTACGATGAGTGTCGGCGTTTTGGGCGACCCTTCACTATGCTTCCACCCCTACACTACACCTAGGGTAAATGCTGCCTGTTTTGGTGCAATGAGTGTCGGCGTGTGGGTCGACCCTTCACTGTGCTACCCCCTACGCTACACCTAGGTTAAACGCTGCCTGTTCTGGTGCGATGAGCGTCGGCGTGTTGGGCGAACCTTCATTGTGATAGCCCCTACACTGCACCTAGGGCAAATGGTGCCTGTTTTGGTGCGATGAGCGTCGGCGTTTTCGGCGACGCTTTCCTGTGCTACCCCCCCCGCCTAGGTTAAATGATGCCTGTTCAAGTGCGAAGGCTGTAGACGTACCTTTACGGTGTTGCACCCCCTGCACTGCGGTTAGGGTCAGTGCTGCCCAGTTTTGGCTGCTTTTACTGCGGTTCGTGCGGGCGTTACCCGTATACCCTACGGTCAGACTGGGCGCTGCTCTTATGTTGCGGTTTTGGTGGATGGTACCCTTTTTACTGCTGTACTCCTTTTATACGGCTAGTTGGCGTGGCTGCTACCATGACTGATGCTGGACGGAGTCGAGGCCCATGTCTTGCTGTTTGCTAAAACACAGATATATCGCTACTTATAGCAGGGACATCACAACAATATATCTGCCTCCATAGCTTCTTTACGCGTCGTTCCCATCCCGCCACCTTCCCCCACACCCCCTCCTTCGGCTGCCCTCCATACAGACAACAAGCAACATGTCTACCAGTGAGGAAGCGGGCTACTCGGGGCAGGCTGAGGTCTTCCACGAACCCCAACCTGGATGCCCACGAGACAGGGAGAGCTCGCTCGAGATCCCGCGACTCGAGACGGGGGGAACCACCGGAGGCGGGTTCCGGTGACGAGACAGAAGACGGAGCACCATACCTCCACCCGTTCCCACCAACCAAGCGGGTCGATTCGCCGGTTCGCGCTGAGAAGAAGACGGACCAACCCCCACCGGACTCGGGGGCGTCTCGACGCCAGCTCTCGCCAGCCCCGGGGGAGCGCCACCAGCTGCCCCCCCCGCGCTCGACAGGGCACCATCGCCGCCACCTGGGCTCTCCCCGCTCGACAGAGCGCCACCCGCAGAGCTCCCGGGACCGGGGCGCCCATGCCGCCCCCTTGGACTTGGCATACGCGGCGGCGCGGGCCCAGCGGGCGCTCGACGTCGCCAACCAGACGTCAGCACGCCGACGTCGGTTTGACGAAGATATCGAGCAGGCGAAGACCGCTGCGCGAGAGGCGTCCCTGGTAGCGAAGAGGACGCAACAAGCCCTCGCCCAATCAGTTGCGTCGGCTGCGGCGGGAGCTACCGCGGCCCCCTTGCCTTCGTCGCGCCCACAGGGTGTCGCATCCCAGCGACCACGACCCGGGAACGACGCCTTCAAGGGCATCGTCGCGTGCATGGCGTCTGCACCGAGGGTAGACTTCTCCTCAGCGTTGGCGACCCGCGGTGGTGGAAACGGCCAGCGCCCTCCTCCCGTCAGACAGGCCGGCGTCGCGGCAAGCGGACGTCCTCAGTGGAAGCGGCCTGGGCTCGCGTGGATTGTACGCCCTATGCTAGACATACGAGAGCCGCCCCGACCCTTGCCCTCGTCAAGGCCCTGCTGATAGCCCACGACGAGGACCCCGACCCTGTCTTTTGGCCGAACCCCGGAGGAAAAGTTGGCAGAACGAAACCGGGGAAAATGTCGCGACAGTCGCGACCGCGGGGACCGCAACCGTGGGGGTGGCGGCAAAAATGGTGGGGGTGGCGACCACCACCACCGCCGCGGGGGTGACAGCGCATCGGGTGCTGGTGTGCCTGAGGGCGCCGCCGAGGGGGCAACTTCGGTCCAACAACCGGGACAGTTGGCCGCAGCTCTGGCGGAGGCAACGGAGGGCGGAGGAATGGCGCGAGAGGACGTTCAGCGTGGGACGGCTCGTCAACCTCCTCCCGCTCGTCTTCGTCCTCGAGCGCGGACCACAGCGAGGTGGTCGTGGTAGCAGGCAAAAGTGTCAAGAGCCATGTCAGGAGGAGCATCTGGGCCTGAGGCTTTCACCCTTCTGTTGTGTCTGCTGATCACGCACTTCGACGGGGTTGACACGGAGGAGGGCTACACTAAGTTGCATACTTTTGGAATGTGTAACGGCATGCCTTTTTCGATTTCAGTGGAGAGTTTCGCGTACTTATGCCGACCGCTACAGGGAGTGAGCGTGTTTTGTCTCCGGGGACGGATGTGGTGTTGGAGGTGGTTCGGGTGGCGGCGAATGAGCAATTTCCGGCTGTCCTGCCTGCGTTGTACCCCGGTTCGAAGGCAACAGACCCGCGGCCATACCCCTCGTTGGTTGCTATGTGGCGGGCTTTTAGTGACTAATAAGACACTTGCCGTCAATGGCGAAACATTTTTTTTCTCTCCTTGTTTCTTGGACGGGAGCGCGGTCATGCGCTCTGTCGGGGTCCCGGCCAGCCGATCATGGGCGCGGCCAGGGCCGAGTGCCGTCCCAGTCGCTTTCGTGGCAGACGGGATCGAGCCATCATTCAACTGTCATGCCCATCGATGATTCATCTGACCCTTGGCTTGACCACCCATCGAACTGCTGGCCACTAGAAGAGCATCATTATGCAGAAGGTTTCGCCGTTAAGGCCTCGTTTAAGACCGACACCCCTCCCCTTTGGAGCGGCCTCCTTTCACCTCGCGCTGATGCCCTCCGAGAAACCCGGGGGCTTTGCCTCAACTGCCACGAAGACAGCCACTCCTTCAAGCATTGTAGGCACCCTTTCATTACTGCGAGTGGCTGCTTTAACCCTGAACTTGGCCAACTTGGCGACGATGACGCACATCGACGTTGACAAACACGCATGGTCTGCTACCGCCGAGACGACAAATCTTCTCGCCCGAACAACCACAAGAAAAAATCGTCGCCATCTTTCAGGATCAGGGCCAGGCAAACTGTCACAACAATAACACATACACGTCGGATCACCATGGTGGTATCCTGCGCTCGCCTGCATCTTCTGCCCCCGCTCCCGCTCCTCGAATGCGCTTTGGAGCCGCCCACAACCCGGGCGAAAATAAATTTGCGCGCCAACCTGGCACATTCCGTAACGGCAATCGACAGCTCGACGGCGGTACGGCACCGTCGACAACACTGTCGGGGGGGTACCTATTTTGGTTTCAGAAGATGCTCGTGTTCTGTTGATAGCCTGTCCAGTAACGCAGCGCAGATTGCCTCTGTCAAGAGCCCACGGGCTCCTACGCCGTCTGCGGACGATTTTTACGGCGTAGTACCGGCGGCGGGAACTAGCACTTCAAGCGTGGTTTCCTCCAGCCAGGTAATTTTTTTCTTTTCTTTCTTTTCCGACGGCGAGAACGCGCGCTTTCAGCGATGTTCCCCTCGGTCATGGTCTGAGTTCGGCAACGGGAACCGCGCTTCCGGCGCCGTTTCCCTCAGCCGCGGCATAAACTCAGCAATGGGGGTACGCGCTCCAAACGTCGCCCCCATCAAACATGGCACGGGAGCCTGCGCTTTGCGCGCTCCCCCCCAAGGCACGCGCCGCGCAACAATATAGCTGCGGCTACGGCGCGTCGCCTTTTTACGCGTATGTGTTCATCCCCCCCTCTCCCTGACCAGGCGGTGGCGGTCGGTTTGAGGTGTGGGACGGTCGACCCTCGAAACACTTTTTCTGACCACGAGGTGGCGGTCGATTTGAGGTGTGGGACGGACCCTGCTTCGTCTTTTAACACGCTAACCCTCGTGTTTCAGGCTACGTCTGCCCCAGTGGCACAGGAAGAAGATCCGACACTGCGCGACGGGCTAGTGGTGACTCCACGGCCTCCAGCCTGATCAGCTGGACGCTATTCCCGTAATTTTACGGAAGAACCGCGCCTCTCGTCAAGCAGAAACAGCTCAGAACCCCTGCCCCTTCGGGTGCAGTTAGAGCAGTTTTTTTGCGATTATACGCCAAAGAGCGAAGAGGCCACGGCGCGAGAAACCGTGGGTTCGGACTCGCGTCGTGCTCCCGAGGCCTGGTGTTCCTGAGGGGGACACTACAGGTCCAAAGAGCCGAGGACTGGTGTTCCCAGAGGGGAACATTGCAGACCCAAATGCCCAACGAGGCTACCGACGGGCTGGCACCGTCGGTGTTGGACTCTTTTTCGGGTGCAGCGAGGGCGGCTTCTTACGAGTTTCCGCCAGCGAGTGAAGAGGACCCGAGGCGAGAAACCCAAGGTTCGGACTCGCATCTTGCTCCCGAGGCCTGGTGCTCCGCAAGGAGACACTACAGGCCCAAAAAGCCGAGGACAGATGCAGACCCACAAATGTCCAACGAGGCTACCGACGGGTTGGAACCGTCGGTTTTGGCCATTTTTCGGGCGCAGTTAGAGCGTATTCTCGCGCTTTTCCGCCAACGAGCGAAAAAAGACCCGAGGCGAAATACCACGGGTTCGTATTCGCGTCGTGCTCCCGAGGCCTGGTGTTCCTGGACGGGGACATTGCAGGCCCAAATTTCCACACGGATTTTGACCCTTCTCTCGAATACTCCACAGCCAAAGTGGTGTTATTCTGGCAGCCCCCATCCTATTTCCCACCGTGGTCCCCTGCGTCGTTTGCCGTGGACGACGTACCATATTCTTGCTCGGAGCAGTACATGATGGCCGGAAAGACCAAGTTTTTGCAAGACCATCGAGCAGTGGGGCTCATTATGTCGTCGTCTCGTCCAAGCACACGCAAACGCATCGGTCGAGGCGTGCGCAACTTTGACTCCGCTGTTGGGGACAGGGAGAAGCAAAACGCCGTGTCACCTGGCACCTACGCCAAATTCACGCAGAATTCAGCCATAAAAAAAATCACCTTTTGAGCTCTGACAACAAGCTTCTGGCTGAATCCAG
Organism: Undaria pinnatifida; assembly: GCA_012845835.1. Taxonomy (NCBI): domain Eukaryota; class Phaeophyceae; order Laminariales; family Alariaceae; genus Undaria; species Undaria pinnatifida. Next base: position 7,068,775 of record JABAKD010000009.1, on the reverse strand, counting down.
CCCTCTGAACCCAGTGTGGGGCATTGGTCTCCGGGCGGATGGTCCCAGGGCCAACAACCCATGCCAGGGGAGAGGAAAAACTTGCTCGGTGAGGCACTTCCTGCCGTTCGCGCAGCTATTTGCGACAATGAGACCGGGTCGGCGCACCCGGCCTCCCCTAGTCGGTTCCGCACCTGCACTGCGAGTGCAAGATCCAAGAAATCTCGTCCGCGCCGGAACCGGACCGTTCACAGCGGCCAGCGCTCGCAAAGCTTCCCCTTCGGCGTTTCCGACCTAGTTCCCGGGCGCGTTGGCCAATGAAAAGCCGTGAAGTTGTGGAGATAGCTTCTAGCGTCGGCCCTGACCTTGCGATGTCAGAACACTGCCCCTGTTTCGTCGAGGGTACTGTGACGCTGGACGACGTTTTGTCCACTATGAAAATCGCGTATATCAGTCGAGCAACGCTCGACTCGGAGAGGCACTGGACTCCTATAGATTTGGGGACCGGCAGCATTGCTTGGGTTCCCAAACGCCTCCGAGGATACTGAGGGGAACAAAATTCCGCATATCCTCCGGCCACAATACATAGGAGAGCATTGACAAAGTCGGGACCCTCAATGCACGAGTCCAGCGGTAGCTTGAGTTCGTCACCGCATTCGATTGCACACTCGAGTACCGCAAAGGCAGCGCCAAGGGCATCGCCGATTTTTCCGGCCCGTTTTCCAGAGCCGCTACGGAGTACGACCGCAGTGGCTTGAAAAAATTTTCAACCTCGTGGGGTCGACAAGCCCCAACCCCGTTGGAGATAGCGGTATCTACCTCCTACGGACCCGCGGGCTGCGCGCTTCCTCCTCGCCGATCCCAGGAGTCGGGTCGGGTGGACTCGCGCCCCTCGCCAAAAACACTGTCTTGGGTGGGCTCGTTCCCCACACCGAAAGCACTGCTTTGGGTGGACTCAAACCCCTCGTCGAAAGCACTTTCTTGGGTGGGCTCGTGCCCCGCACTGAATATGCTGCCTTGGGTGGGCTCCCTCTCACCTCTACCGCGTTTCACGATTTTCGCACACACGAGCCACGTATCAGGATTGACAGCCTTTCTGCTTCCCCGGGGAGATTCGTCGCTCGTGTTTCAGCCTCCGTCGCCACTACCGAAGGCTGTACCGGCCGCGGATCGATTTCACCTGCCGCCGACACTGTTTTCGCTTCGGTTTTTGCCATACCCATCGAGGGCGGCACGGGCTCCGCAGAAGCCCTGGCTGCAGCGACGCCCATCGCACAGCCGACTTATCTATCCCGGAGTTCTTTACAGGAGACGACCCCCGCCGCGACCACCGGTTCGACTGTGTCCGTCTCCGCCATGCTTGGCACTCCAGCCCCTCCGTCGTCGACGACGTGCCGACTAACAGTGACAACAACAGGAAATGCATCCCCGCTGTAGATTATGGATTCGGGCTGGGCGGGGCCCCTCGGCCATCTTCCAGACGAGGTACAACCCCGCCGCGAGCCCCACGGCCGCGGCCGACCCCGTCGACTGCCGCGACCCCTGCTCTTGCCGACTCACTGGTCTGCACGGTGCCACTACCGTCCGACCGCGACCACGCAGAGCCTACACGGGAACTCCTCTCTTACGGCTCACGCCTTCTCCTGGTGACACGCCGACTGCATATACAAGGTCGGACGCCCTCGGCGACGCTGCTGAGTTGCGGTTCGCGGATTCCGTCGCGCGTTATTCACATGCCGATTGGAAGCGCGAACAACACGCAGAGCCGACGTGCCACGCCACGATACGTTACATCTCTATCGGCCGGCCGTCGGCCCTGCCACCCGACTTCTTAGCATGCTACCCCTCGCCCAAGCGTCCCTCTTTCTCGGACATCCAGGAACTGGCGGGTAAGGGTCGACTACATACAACCGACGACGGCATCGTCCTATTCATCCGTAACCCGACACTCCCGCCAACAAGATCTGACAAACCGAACTCTGTGGGACGAGCTGCTTGCTTGCTAAACGATGAGCCAGTTCGCATCTACGTTCCCCTGCTCATGCGCCCTTGGATCATGCAAGCTCGCCACTCGACGGCCTCCTGCCACCTTGGCACCACGCGCACGTTGCGCATGCTGGAGCGTTTTTATTTGTGGATGGGCATGAGTGTGTGCACCCGGTGGTGGCTTCGCCACTGCTTGAAGTGCCAAGCGCGAAAAACCCCACGGCTGACTGTCCGCTGGCCCATCATCACAATGCCTCTGCCGGAAGGTCCAGGTATCGCCGTCAGTGTTGACTACTTCGGCCCCCTTCCGGCCACACCAAGAGGCAACACCTACATCCTGCTGTTCACCGATCGCTTCAGTCGTCGGGCCGACATGTTCCCCGTCACTGCCGCTGAGTTCACCGCGGAAGGTACAGCCAATATCCTGGTGAACCACTACATCCCCTTGTGGGGGTGCCCGCGCACCATACTCTCGGACAATGGACTGCAGTTCTGCTCCAAGCTTTCACAAGCTGTATATCAGCTGTTAGGTGTACACAAGCTTGCTACAAGCTCCTACCATCCCAACTGTAACGGGGGCGTTGAGCGGGTAAATCACACTATGGCACAAAATGCTGGCTATGGTCGTCAACGGGCGACAAGACGACTGGGACTTGCATCTGCCCCACGTCGAATTCGCTTACAACAACTCTGTCAGCGCGGCGACGGTTTGGCGCCCAACGAGGTCCACATGGGCAGACTCCCACGGCTCCCCCTGACGATTTTCGACCGCACAGGTGTCGTGGAACACCAGAGTCTGGCCCGTGACCACCTGGCCTATTGCGATTTGGCCACCGACCGGCAAAAGCGCGTGAACGACATTGTCCGCGCACACCACGCCCTCACCGTTTCCCGTGTTAACCGCAGAAACTCCGCCCTCGCCGACGCGCTGCGTCCAGCACCTAACTTCACTGTGCGTGGTTAGGCATGGGTATACAATTCTGCCTCTACCATCCGCCAGGGTGTGAAGGCGAACACCGACGCCAAGGTACTCAAGGCCAAACTCGGCTTAATTGGACGGGCCCATACAAGGTCCTGGCCATCGGTCCCTGCTCCGCCGCCGAGACCCCGGACGGCTCGCCGCTCGGGCGCAACCTCCTTTATTTGGATCTCCCTTCCGACCTGCCTGGTTCGGACGCTCGTCGGTGTGTGGCCATCGAGCGCTGCAAACCCTGTGCCAACCCCCTCGACAGCGGGGACATGTGCCCAAATACCTACCGGCGGGGCTGACACAGTATGTGCTCAGCAAATTTTCCAAGCAGTCCCCGCCGTACCACGTCACTCACGACGACGTTTCGACTCCCCTCCAACGGCTGGAGGTGGAGCAGATCACTAGTCATCAGTCGGTACGGGGGCGAGGTGGCGTCATCGCGGTGCTATACAAGACGCATTGGGCGGGACTCTCCGAACCGTCCTGGGAGCGGGAAATTGACCTTCACCTCTCCCGCTCCCACATCTTGCGCTATTGGGCCGGAACCCCGGACCAGCACCGCCAAACCAACCGCTTTTACAGCCGAATGCGGATCGGAGCGGCACAGCGTGAGCTCTCCCGCAACAACGGGGAACGTTTCCTAGCGCCGGGCTACGCCTGTGTTCCCCGCACCGATTGGCTCCGTCGCTACCACGACACAGTACTCCCTAAGGGAGCCCACTTTTGGTACAAGGAAGACGATGGTTTACGGTGGCTAGGAAAAATCAGCGCGAGCATTACCGAGGACAAGGTATACCTGGTCCGCTTTTTGGACGACCCGGGACCGATTGAACTCCCTCTTTCCCCGGCGCGCTACACGACTTCAGCGGGAGCCGTACGAGGCTCTTGGTGCTTGCAAGTTCACATCGCCAGTGCGTTTCCTCGGGGAATCCAACGTAACGTAGACGAATCTCGAGGCGCGGCCGTGGCCAGTTGACTTCCAAGCCACCACCGCTTATCGATAGTTCTTCTTTCTTTTGGGGTATGAGTTGTGCGTCTTTGTCTTTGGGTTGTTCGTAGTGTCCTGAGGGTCTTCATCGAGTTTTGGGGCGGTTACTTCCATTTTTTTTTCTGTCCTGCCGAACCCTCTGCTCAGTGCCGGGTCAGGGTTTGGGTAAAACGCCGCTATCTGAGGCGCAGGGCTGTCGCCTTTTTGTCATTGTTCAACTTCGCCCTGCCGACGCCCTCCTCAGCCCAGAGCCGGGGGGCGACTAGTGTACGGGTCTGTGTGTCTTCTTTTATGTTTTGTGTGTTGTATTTGTTCTGCTTTTTTTTTTTTTTTTTTTTTTCGTCGAAACAATTCCTCCCCTAGCGGGGCTGTAGGTGTTGACACCTTCCATCCCGGGTATTCGTCGTTTCCTCGTCTAACCTCCCGCCTTGCCGATGGCCCGCGGGAGGTTTTTCGCATGAGTTCTCCCTTGTGTTAGCGCCTGTGTTCCCCTCCATATCGACGAGGGCTCGCCTCGCCATAGTACCTTTTCTGTGGTTGGTTTACCGTAGAGCCTTTCCTGCCCCCCCCGCCACACCGGCGGCGTGCGGCAGGTTCTAGAGCCTTTTCTGCCCCCCCCGCCACACCGGCGGCATGCGGCAGATTTTTGATGGGTGACTATTGCCTTGCTGTAGGGTCTGATTTTCTTTCTACTGCTTTTCTTCGCGTGTTCCTGGCTCCATAGCCAGACGGTTAGAGGTGTGGGAGTGGGGTTTGAGGAGCCGCATCTTCGACTCATGGTCTAGTTCGTAGAACCGGAGTTTCCTCGAATCTCCCATATTTCTGCATATGCGACTCATCAGGGTGGGCTAGTGTTAAGATACGGCCTCGAAAGGCCTGTAGGTATCCGAATTTGAGATCATTTGGATGGGTTTCGTATGATAAGGTTGGCGGTTTATATTCGGGGAAGTTAGGAATTAGATCGGAGGCACGCGCCTCCGATCTCAGAAACTATCCCGGGCTGTGGTGGAAACGAATAAAGCTATATCTCTACGAAGGAACGAAAGTGAGTACTCTCCGAGGACCTGCTCAAATGGCAGACCTGCAGGGGGCACTCTGTGTCCCCCACCTTTAATTTAACAACCTGCCTTGAGTTTCACCTTTCACCTTTCTTTCCACTTTGCATCCACTGCGGTTCGAAAATCTCTCCACATTTGTGTGTTTGCGTTAAAGGAATTCAATCCAAAAAATTCAAGCAAACAATCCCGCCGAGCGAACTTTGAAGGAAGAATTTGCCAAAAGCGGCATGGAAATTCCAATTTGAGTGAACGATTTGGAGTGAACTTCCATCAATAATGACCAGATCATACGATTGCCTACCAATACTGAGCTTAACACCGGCGCTCTCCAGGCATAACGGTACAACAACCAGAGGGCACGAGCGCACAACCCACACGGCAGCACACAGCACTGATGGCTGTGCGCTGTGCGAGGCAACATTGATGCGGAGGCACCGAAGAATAGCTGGGGAAGCATGGCGCGTACGCGTAACCTCAGGGGTAGGTGCTATAGACTAGTGAGCCAGCGCTCCCGCCCTCTCTACGATGTGACCTCGGTCTCTGCTGCTGCGTGATATCGTATTCGGTGCTGATTTTGTCAACCACCGTCGCTACCCCACAACGCTGTCGCCGAAGCCTCCACCGCCACCGCCACCCACGCCGCACGGCCGCCGCCGCCGCTACTGCTGCTGCTGCTGCTGCTGTGCGGCGGCGGCGGCGGCTGTTGTGCTCCGGCTGCGGTTGGTGTCTCCTGTGTTCGTTTCTAAAAAAAATGATAAAAAACTGGCTGTTCTGTTGTTGTGGTGATGATCGTGGTGATCGAGCCAGGCCGAGCTGCTGTGCCGCGACTCATCTGGCGGGGCCATCGCCACCTCCGCCCCCGCCCCCGCCACCGCTGATGCTGCTGCTGCTTTGCTGCTGCTTTGCTGCTGGCGGGTTCCGCGCTAAAGCTCAATGTCCTTTCCCATCGCCAGAAAAAAAAAAGTTGACTTCGGGAATCGCTCTGAAACGCCCAAAAGCGGGTTCTAAAAAGTCACCCCCAAAAAAACAAGTTCCCCTTCGACGAGATTATGTTTTTTCGCTGCATTCCCGAACTTTTTTTCTTTGGGCGTTGCTCCAATCGCTTCCGCTTGGCCGATTTAGGGGGGGGTAGAGCCACTCAGAAAGTTGGTCAGACCTATCCTCACGTTTGGAAGGGCCCTGGAATGGATCGGTCTCAGGCTGGGCCGCAAGGCCCGGCTGTTTCTGTATCTGGCGAGTGCCTTCGTATCATGTATGCTGGTTCGGACCAACATACGGTGCGGCATAAGTGGGTGATCAACAAAGACAGCACCAGACCCGAACGCGGAGTTAAGCTTTACACTGATCGCAAGGATGATAAGCAGCCTGGCGGATGGTCAAAGCAGATTGTCGGTCACTGCCGCGCCTTCGAGCGCGATATGTCCAAGTTGGCGAAAGATAAGGCCAACGAGATCATGCACGCGAAGAGGGAGACAGTCAAGAGGAAGAGGATACCACAGAAGGGCGTGCGGTTGGGAGCAGACAACTCAATGAGCTGCCCCGTTCTCGCGGCCATCGGCACGAAGACTCGTGGTTCAGGCGGCAGCAGTGGGCCATCTGCTGACCCAGCAGAGGTGAGACACATTTTTCGATGCGTACAACACCTGTAGGACAGCATCAAACAGCAGCTGCTTTACAGTCTACCTGCTGCTGTTATGCCACGCTCCTGTTGCACCCCGCCGCCCATGTTTACTACACCGTTGACGACGGCACATAACATCATGCTACACACGCGGTCACGGTAGTATGCTGTACGGAAGGATGTCACAACTATACATAAAGTATCGCTCCGACTCTGCCGCCGACACACTGTTGTACGTGCCACCTACCCTGCTGCCTCTGTGCTGCCACCAACTTACAGCTGCCGTTTGACTGGAGGGACACAGCTGCCCCATTCCTGAAAGCAATGAAGTCCATGACTTCCGAAGCACTCTTGGCTTGTCTGGGCCAGGAGGGGATACCAGCTGCGCAGGAGCTGCAGGAGCTGCAGCTGCAGCTGGAGGACGCGCGGCAGTTCCAAGCGGCATCGCGGGCAGCTCTCAAGGACGCAGCAGTGTTTGGCCGGACCAACCAGGGTAGGCAAACCTATCAGACGATTCTCACTGCTTGTGCCTACGATGAGGATGAGGGGACGCCAGCGTTGCCAGGCTACCGTAAGGCCGAGATACTCGGCGTTGACCCGGCTGAATTTTCGCGTGCGCGGCAGCGGGTGAAGTCGCTGCAGCCCCACCTCTCCCCTGCAGCAGCGCTGGAGGCTGGAGCGTACTGGTACCACTCCCGACGCAAGAGGAGCGACGCCACCCCGCTTGAGCTGGTAGAGCTCATGAAGGACTTCTGGCACAACGATGCGGTATCGCGCCTCACGGGAAACTCCGCTCACATCTTCCGGGAGTCCAAGAGTCCAACTGCACGCACGCACCCTCGCCGGCAGCTCATGGTAGAGGGAGGGGGCGAGACGGTGATCAAGAAGTTTCTAGAGTCACCAGAGTTCAACAACTTCAAGCGTATCTGGAGGTCAGAGAAGGGTGAGGACGTCAAGGATCCCGGGCGCACCCGGTTTCTTTCGACGCGGTGCAAGTGCGTGACAGCCCCGAAGACAGACCAGTGCCCGTGCACGATACACACGCAGCAGGCCTTTTACCTGGAGGCGCTGGAGTACATGACACTAGTGGACCGCCCGGTATGCGATTGCCGATGGTGTAGCGCCGAGGACGGCGACGCGATATGGAAGGGACACTGGCGGCACTTAGGGATTTCTCGGACGCCCTGGCTTGCTCAAAGGTGGACCTACGAGCGGGGGACCCGGAGGAAGACAGCGCGGTCATGGGACGGAAGCGGGAGTGTGCTTCCTTCGACTGCAACGTCTGTGGGTTCGGGAAGGAGGGGGGCATTCCGTTCTGCAAGGTGCTGGGGACGTCGAAGCAGTTGGTGAAGTGGAAGCGCTACGGTGATCTGGATAGGCCCGGGAAGACAACGCTAAGGGACCAAGTGTTGAAGGAGGAGGGCGAGCTCTGCGACCTGTGGGCGGACTTCAAAAAGCACAGCAAGATGTACATGGCGCATCACTCAAAGGCCAAGTGGCAGAGAAACTGCCACAACACCTGCCTGTGAACGTTTCAGGGCGGCGACATAGTCATCGAGACGGACTTCATCGAAAAGTACACCCATGAACCCCAAAAAGTTCTAACCTGCGCGAGACACGATACCACTACCCTCATGGTCGCCATCGTACACTTCTGCCCACAAGAATGGGAGGGCGGCGGCAGGGTCCACCTGAGCGAGACATGGGTTTTTGCTTCCGCGGACCCTGCCCACGACTTCGACTTCCATCTCCATGCCCTGCAGCAGATAGCTGACTACTACTTGGATGGTGAGGGGTCTTCAGCTACTGTATCTGCGAGGGAGGACAACCGGGTGCCGCGAATGCTCATGTTCACGGACGGCTGCGCCAAACAGTACAAGGGCAAGCGCAACTTTCGCTTTTTGTCTAGCAGTGTACGGGAGCTCGGCTTTCTCGTGGAGCACCACTTCGCGGCAACCTCTCACTTCAAAGGTTGCCACGACGGCATCGGCGGCGTTGTGAAGAATGCCATGAAGAAATCGGAGCAACTCGGCAAGCTGATCACCGGCGCTAAGGGTGTAGTGGAGTTCGTGGAGAACTATTTTGCCGACATCAGCAGGAAGAGCCTCTCCGATGACTTCGCTAGATGGTCGGCGTACCGTATCCGACGCGTGCACACTAAGCTCATCGGACCAACCGCGATCTACAGACCAAAGCGGGATCTTGTGGGCGTCACCGGTACTCGAGATAACAACGTCTTCATTGGGGCCAACACACCCATATCAGACGCCTCCACCGCTACCAGACTTGGGAGAAAGGCAGACGTTCCGGACGTCGTCAAGAGGGATTTGTCGTTGGCAACGGGAGTGGACGAAGGGGTGGTGAACGGGACGGGGCTCACCGTCGTAGCGATAAAGGAGTATGTACCATGGAGCGCTGCTTGGGAGAGGAAGGATGGGGGGGGAGTCGAGAGCGATGAAGGTGGGGAGGAGGCTTTAGAAGACGAGGGGGACGATGGGGGTGGGGGGGGGCGAACCAGTCGGAAGCGAACGAGGAGCCAGATGCTCGTGCGCTAGGGTGAGGCTGATGAAGAGGAGGAGGAGAAGCAGGAGGAACAAGATGCGGGGGCGGGGGCGGGGGCGGGGGGGCGCAGGCGTTCCGGTCGCACGCGGGTAAAGAACGTGACGCTGAGGGATCAGGGATGGGATGAGTCGTCGTCCAGCGAAGAAGATACCTCTGAATTCACGGGGGGGTTGGTGGGGGTGTGCAGGCGTTCGGGTCGCAGGCGGGTGAAGAACGTGACGCTGAAGGATCAGGGATGGGATCAGTCTTCCTGCTCTCAGTCTTCCTCCGGCGAGGAGGAAGAAGAATCCGAGCCGGAAGCAGAGGCAGCTGTGGATGGAGCGGATGGAAAGTATACGGCGCAGGAGCATGTTGGGGGGGCAGAATCATCCGAAGAGAAAGAAGAAGAGGAGGAGATGGGGAGCGAAGTTGTGTCGGGGGTAGAGACAGTTAGTGTCGAGAAGCGTACCGTCGACCACGAGGTATACACCTCTCCGGCGTCCTGTTTTTGCTCAGCCTGCCGAGTGTGTGATTACGATAAGTGTTTCGTGTTCGCAAAGTACCCGGCTCTTGTCCCGAAGCTCCAATTGAGCGTAGTCCAGGAGAAGGTTGTCATGGATACCGGGGTAGATCCCGTTGGAGAGGATGGTAAGGTCGATGGTCGAAAGAAAAAAAAGGAAATCAAGTTCCGCAAGAAGAGCAGCGTTTGTTTGATGCAGAGGGTTACCGGTACACAGTTTGAGGAAGAAAACATCAAAACCTTAAGAGGGTAAAGAGGGGGTCGTGTAGGGTACACGTGTTTCGAATTGTGGGGATATTTTGTGTATAAACATGTGCCTGTCGGCACCAACATGTTTTGTTTCTCTGTTTTTTTCTCACGGCGGCGGCGGTCAGACGATGACGCTGCAAATCGCCAGAATCCATACACCAATTGAGAATCATCCAAGTCCGACCCCGGATTCGTGTTTCCCGCCCCAAAATTAGCTTGAATGGAAAGTTTCAGCTTCATCCGAGTCAATTTCAAACTCGGGGATTTTTCGCGGCCATCCCCGGGTTCTACGTTGTGGATTCTTAGCCACCGGAATATACTATTATTGATTCAAACCCGGGCAAGACGAACGAGTTTTTACCCCAAAATTTGCACAGCGTCCTAACTTCATCATAGGACCATGCCATAAAAATTTCGGAGCTTAGGGGGTACGTGGTGAGAAATCATGGAACCCCCCCCCCCAAATATTGAGCTTTAGCGCGGAACCCCCCTGCTGTTCGTCTGATTGATGGTGTTGTGCTGGGCCTGCCCCTGTCGGTGAGTGCTACCGCACCATGACATATGTCTAAGTTCCTAATTTGATGTTGCCTCCCCGCTCCCCGCCTGTGATATGGAGGCCGTGTACGCTCTTTCTGCGATTCGTTCACCGTAAACATCACCAAAAGCATGCCCGAGTAAATCTAGCCTTTTTCTAGCATGATAGAAGAATTTTAGTGAAATACAAGGGCTCCGCATGGGCACCGGCATTCGCCGGCGCCCATGTTTCGGGTAGGGCAGGGCAGGACTTCGACAACTTAAGGTGTAGCTGTCCGATTTGGCATGCATTGAACTTTAAAGTAATGCCAAGAGTTCAATACGAACATGGGATTATGAAAGTCATGACTTGACAGAAAAAAAACGTAATATTATACAATAAAGAAGGTAAGGATAGAATAGGCGAAACACACTATGTTAAATGCGCCGTCAAGTAAAAGTTGGCGTCTATCAAACAAAAATACCGACAATAGTATTATTGAGAACCTGCGTTGCCTCTAGGCGAAACGAAAGAGGCCTTGGCATTTATGAAGAGACTGCACTGCTGTCCCCGTGGCAATGGAGGTTCGAAGTCGACAGGATGCAAAGTCGGTTTGCGTCAAACGTCGGCATGGGGCCATGTCAGCCGGCGAGGTTTTGGAAGAAGATTGCTTTGTTTGTTACGTGAAGGCTGTCGCATTGATTGGTCTGCGTGGTTGCGGGCGAGGAGGAAAACGAAGAAGAGGAGGGCGATCTCTCGTTGCGTCGGCGTTGTCTAAGATAGGTGCGGGGGTGGCTTTGCTCGTACGGGAGGTTGGCGTAGCGCTTCTTCTCTGTTTTTTCTCGAGAAGGCGGGATATGTGTGTCTGCTATCTTTTCTTCCTGGGTGCTTTCACGTTGTCGAAATCGGACGCGTCCCCTCAATACATAATATCCGGAGTGTCTTTACCATGACGACTGCTGATGGTGCCGTGCTTATTTCCCAGAGACTGACAAATTATTTACTGGTAGAAATAATCAAATATACCTTTCTTTGCAACATTTTTTTTCTTCATCCCATTTATCATCCCCGCACCATTCTCGCGCTCCCTCCCAGTAGTAACTCAGATCCGGGGTCACATAGCGGGCCCTCCTCCTCCCTCCCCACTTCGGCACGTGCCTACATTTTTACCGCGAGGAGAATCGAGCATTTTCTTCCCTCGTCGACTCGCGTCGAATTCTACCTAGCAGGCGCTCTCAGCAGTTGATCTCTTTTTTTGGTTGCATTTTTGCAAATAAAGTCAAATTTCATCGTGGTGGGTGTCGAACTCAAGGACAACCAAACGTTCGAGGTATTCGAGGGTAAAACCACTAGACCACCGGGGCGGCCGGCTGACAATTGATTCAAACAAAACTGGATCTTTGCATAGGGTTCAAAATCGTGTTGGCAGAAAAACCAAATTTGCAGGAAGCAGCTGAAAGGTCAAGAAACAGGCAATATTTCAGTTGTTGTTGTTCTCACATTAACTCGCACAATCCAGTCCGTGGTCACAGGACTGGTTCCAGTCACTCTGGAGCAGAGGAATACCCTAAGGAGAAACACAAACAACCCAAGGTGGTATACGCATAAATCACAGCTGACGCAATTCATGCCTCCACCAGAAACATATAAAAGTGAGATCGGGAGTCAGTATACGATGTGCCAGGTCCATACCGGTGCATACGTCTCATTACTCGCGCCTGGGAAAACCGACTATACCGCTTGCCACCCAAGAAAGACTACCACGTATATATCACACGTAGTATCTATCACTACGCATACGCACAACAGACGCAAGTAAATTGGAAAAAAGAAACAAAGAACAAAGAAGAGAAAGGGAAGGAAATGGGTGCATGGGGCCAAGAAAAAGAAAAGAAAAATAAATCTTGGGGGGTCTACTGGCGAGGCTGCCACCATAACGGGATGTCACATGTCACGTGGTCTTTCGACGGTCTACAGCAGTAGTACTGCGAACGACTTCCGATACACCCACGGAAGCACGGATTACCGGCCAATTACGCGATCGACAGCTGGCCGTGGTTGTCACGTGTCTCTGTGTTGGGGGCCCCTGCCCTGCCCTTGTTGGCTCTTGAGAGTGATGCGTGTACGACTACACTTGCCAACGAACGGCACTCGCACTGCACTTTGAGCTATCTGCTGTAGTTCTGGTTGCCACTTGTTGCTGCAATATGTGCTAGACGTTTCGCCCTTCGGCTACTGCTGCTACACCTGCTGTTTTGTGTTTGCCAATGTCGTCAGTTGGCGTTCATGCTCGTCGTACATACTGCTGTTCTCACCGAGTACGTACGGGTTTCCTCGTACCTCAACCGTACGACGACGAGCTCAAAACAGAAGGGAGGTGACATGAAATGGCATGGACAATGGCCACACAGAAGCGAGCACAGCGGGATAGTTCGCTGCGAATCAACCGCACTCGCTCATGCCTACAGCAGAGGCTGGCTGGAGTGTCAGCGGCCGTGCTAAAGCCAGGGCCAAAGGCCGAAGAGACGGCTCTACCTGCTTGGTTTTGTCTCGAGATTCTGTTATATATATTGGACAGAGTGATGCGTGTACGACTAAACTTGCCAACGGCACTCGCACTGCACTTTAAGCTATCTGCTGTAGTTCTGTTTGCTACTAGTTGCTGCATTATGTGCTAGACGTTTCGTCCTTCGGCTACTGCTGCTACACCTGCTGTTTTGTGCTTACCAATGTCGCCAATTGGCGTTCATGCTCGTCGTACATACTGCTGTTCTCACCGAGTACGTACGGGTTTCCTCGTACCTCAACCGTACGACGACGAGCTCAAAACAGAAGGAAGGTGACATGAAATGGCATCCACAATGGCCACATAGAAGCGAGCACAGCGGGATAGTTCGCTGCGAATCAACCGCATTCGTTCATGCCTATAGCAGAGGCTGGCTGGAGTGTCAGCGGCCGTGCTAAAGCCAGGGCCAAAGGCCGAAGAGACGGCTCTACCTGCTTCGTTTTGTCTCGAAATTCTGTTATGTGAAAGTATCATGATTTGGGAGTTATTTTGTCACGAAACGTCTTGCCGTCGGTAATTTGTGTCACGAAGTTGTTGGATATCGTCGGTAAGTTGTGTCACGTTTTAGGTGAACCCACACTAAAAAATTGAATTTCCAGCTGGCAAAACGAGCAGAAACAAAAGCAATCAAATGCGGAGCAAGAAACCAAACGAACTAGTAAAAAAGTACAGCAAAGAATCTAACGCTCGAGAGTATGCCACCGCAAAATTCCAAACATTATCACGTACCGTTTGGAAATGATGCCAATTTTGTAAATCATTCAGGCGTTGCAGCCATCAAGATTCAACAATTTTTCCGAAATTCCTCCTCGACACTCGCTCGTCTCGCTCGGCACCCGTCCGCGCTCACGTCGATGTGCGGAACGGACACGGCAGGGCGAGGGGCGTTGGAGCCGCCCCCCGAAGGCGGCGCTCGAACCAAGCCATATTCGACCGAGAATTCCAGTTCCGCGAATCGCATACTTAGGCCGAGACAAAAAACTCCTGACCAAAGTCCATGACACCAAGGAATGACTCGATATTCAAGGAATGATTTTGTATGTGTTCATTTTAACGCAAACACTCTATTCTCTTTCTTTTGCCCTTCCCATTCCTGTCGCAGATCATTTGCCTTTCCCTAAAATGGCACACAGGTTGCGTTTTTAGTGTGAGCTGTTTGTTGACTTTTCATCTGCCGTATTGCTACTGTATGCTGCCGTTATGAGTTGGTCGGTACGTACTGCTCTACAACAGCTGTGATGATGGGGTGGTCGATGGGTGGGTGGTGGGTGGCGGCTCGCTCGCGATTCATGATATTATGTTGACCTGTTTTGAGTTTCACCGTATTTTTCCCCTTTACATATACTGCTGTTCGTTTCTCGTGTTGACCTGCCTTGAGTTTCACCTTTCTTTCCACTTTACATCCACTGCTGTTCGTTTCTCTCCACATTGTCCTTCTTTTGCCCTTCTGATTCCTGTCGCAGATCATTTGCCTTTCCCTAAAATGGCACACAGGTTGCGTTTTTAGTGTCGTTTGCGTTACGTTTCCCCGGCATTTTCTGCACCGCTCACCCCTACGTATTATTTTTTCATGTTGATCTGCTTTGATTTCACCTTATGTTTTCCCTTTACATATAGACTATATATACACTCCTGTTCCTTTATCGCGTTGACGTGCCTCAGTAATTTCTGCACCGCTCACCTGTACACAGCAGTACGTCTTTTTTTCCTGTAGACGTGTGCCTGCATTTTTGTCTTACCGAGTTCGTGTCGTACTCTTTGTCTTGCCGAGTTTGGGTCGAAGTCCACCCCGTCGCCTAGCGACACCTACTTTTTTTTCAGTCAACAGGAGTTGCCTAGCGACACCTCCTTCTTACGGGTACTGCAGCTTGCAGCAAAAGTTTTCTTCATCGTACTCCTGTACTGTATGGGTCTCAGTTGCGGCATAAGTACCCGTCGACTCGCGGCAGCTTCTCCTTCCAAGTATTGGGTGCTTTTCTAATTTGGCAGTTTTGCGGTATACCCGTCGACTAGCGGCAGCTTCTTTTTCAAAGTGTTGGGTGGTTCTTCAATTTCGCAGTCGACAAGAGTTGCCTAGCGCCAGCTTCTACTTACAAGGTTATGTACTGCATGTGAAACCGGTTGCAACTTCTGAGTGCCTTCCGCTGTTCCGTACGAGTCTCGGTTGCGGTAGACTATACCCCGTCGCCTAGCGGCACCTTTTTCCATGTATTTGTTTGATCCTTAGTATCACGGGCGACCGTCCAACTCACTCCGTACCGTCTCTTTCCCGTAGACATGTGCTTGCATTTTTGTCTTGCCGAGTTCGTGTCGTACTCTTTGTCTTACCGAGTTCGGGTCAAAGTCCACTCCGTCGCCTGGCGATACCTTTTTTTTTCTCAGTCAACAGGGGTTGCCTAGCGACACCTCCTTCTTACGGGTGCTGCAGCTTGCAGCAAAAGGTTTGTTACGGGTCCGTGACAATTTCAAGAGTTATTATGACAGAGGCGTTTTCGCGATAGTATGGGCCGCGCTATTTACGCCCCCTCCCCAAGTCGGGTGTGGCTGCCCTACCCGGACACAAGCAGAATATTATCGAAGTATGGGAAAATATGGGTTTTGTACGTACGTAAAAAGTTTGACCAATCAGATCAATGCGGTAATTCATAATCGTATGGGCGATAGCATTGGGTACACCTGGCCCAGCTGTGTAGGCGACGACCTGCACGAGGAGCGCGTAGGGGAGCAGAGTCAGAGCTACAAGTCCAAGGTGTTATACAGACTAGTTTAAGTTCGTGCACTCCCCGACGATGGAGGAGTGCAAGTCACCGGAGGCTGAAGCTCTCGTGGCTGCTGCTGTACGCGGTCCTAATCAGGCCGCCTCGGCTGCTGCGCGAGTCGAGGCAGAGGCTCATGCTGCTGTCGCTGCTGTGTAAGCTGGGGTCGACGCTCGCCGTGCCGAAGCTCTGGCTGCTGTGCAAGCTAAGTCCGAAGGTCGCCGTGTTGTAGCCGCTTCGGCTGCTGCTACTGCTGCGTCTGCCACCGCTGCACCTTTCTTGCTCAGCTCCAGTCCCGCTGTGTCCGAGGCTGCGGGGGTAACATCGACTGAAGTGCTGCACTGGCAAGGGCAGGTGTCTGGCAAGTTTGGTCGGATAGACGGAGACGTGTTCCGCCTCAATTCGACGATGGATCAACCGCTTGCATCCTTTGAAACCCTGCAGGATGCGGTGGCTGGTGGCGCGTCTAAAACCGAGAACGTCGAGGCCATGCTCCAGCACTTCATAGAAAACTTTGCCGATCGGCAGCCGGCCCCCCGGGACAGTGGGGACGCGAGGGAGCGCCACGTCCAAAAGTCGCAGGTAATTGACGACACTGCGCTATGGAAAAAGATGGCGTCCAGAAAACAATGGGTGCTCCGCGGGCGCATACCTCCCAACATTGGCGACTCGGTGGCGGATATCTAGTCCTTCGTAGGCGAGGTCGTCAACGTCACGACGGCAGTGGCTACCCAGCTCCGCGCGATCAGTGACTTTTACGTTCGTGCGTACGGGCCGCGCGCGGAACGGATGGTCGACCACCTGATGGTCGCTGACCGCCGCGACTTCGTGCGCCAGGCTCTTGTGGCGGTCCTGTCTGTTGGGTTTTCCCTCGACAGCGACGGCGACCGCCATTGCCGGGAGAGTGTGGCAACGATCGATGCCGCCTTCACGTCGGCGTTTGCCGACCTACGCCGGCGCACCTTTAGCAATGTTATCCTGCTCTCTGGCTCCGCGACGCGGGCTGTCATGAGCGAGATGGTAAACGACGATCTTCGCCTGTGGGTCAACGACCTCGTGCGATTTGCACAGCAAGTCCGTCCGCCGATGGTGCCCCCTCCGTCCGACTTCACGTTCTCGATGCCGCCCGTGCCTTCGTTCAAGCACCACGAGTGCCTTTTGCTCTAGCGGGGTGACGTGCTCAAGCTCGTCGAAGGATTGCACGTCCCCCGCGAAAGCCAGGACGGGCCGTCCAAAAGGAAAAGCAACCCGGCCAATCCCGGTACACCACGGAAAAAAATCGCTGCGCAGTGCCGGTACTTTGTTTCTCTAGGCCGATGCCGGTTCTCCAACTGCAAATTCTTGCATTCGGCTCCCCCGGCCGACACCACTTCACCTGATGCTCTTCGCGACAGTGGCAGTTCGGCGGCGCCGGCTGGTGGGTCGCGGTCGTTGGTGCTGCGCTTAGAGCCCCGCGGTTGGTCCGGGGGTGGTAGTGGCGGCGCTGGTTCTGGATGAGGACACGGGCCCTTCCTGTCGGTTGGGCCAACACCTGGGGCGGCGGCTGCTGAGCTTGCCGTTGGTAGAGCGGCGACGGCGCCGGGGGCCAGCGGGGGAGCGGGTTCCCAGCCGGCCACCCAAGGCGTAGGGAGGGGGCTGCGTGGGCGTGCGTTGGAAGCTTTGGCTGGCGATGGGGGTGTGGGGCGTGCTCGCGTGGTGGTGGCTCCGGGCTCGGTCCCCTTCGGAAAGAAAGGTACGGTTTCTTGTGTGCGTGTGCGTGGATTGCCGGCTGACTTGCTGCGTGTACAAGGGGCGGTTGATGGCGTACGTTCGGGTGCCTTGCGATTCGTTGCGGTCAACGCTTGGTTGGATGCTCGGCCGGTTGTGGTGCAGTCGATTGCCGAGCAAGGCTCCGCGAGCTTCGGTCATCTCGCCTCGGTAAGCTCCTCCATCTTGAGACAGTGTCAGGGCAGCATTGCCCTACTCACGTCCACCATCGGCCCCTCACTGTTTTCGCCGCATATTAACGTGGCTACCGTACGGCACTGGTCTGGATCCGTCAATCAATTTCCCTCTATTTCCTTACTACTTCGCGTGTTGGCGCCGGGCGCACCAGTGGGGGTATCAGGAGGGGGGGATCTGACCTCTGAAATCGCTTACGGTAATCACCTGGGAATCGCACAACACGACGTCGCGATCCACAGAAGGATTTGCGAGGACGTCGTGTACGGCCGCGTATTGGTGTTTGATCTGCGTTTCGATGGCAATTTTTTGGGGCTTCGTATTTCACCGCTTAGCGTCGTTCTCGAACCCAAGTTTCGGATTATTCACGATCTCACGTTTGCGCGCGCGGGGGGTCGGACCAGTGTTAACGTTTACACGGATTTTGACTCCGCGCCACCGTCCGAGCTCGGCCACGTGCTTCGTGAGGTTATACTACAGGTGGTGTTTTTGAGGCAGACCCACGGTAGTAGTGCTCGAATCATCTTGTGCCGTGTGGACGTCAAATATGTGTTTCGACAGGTTTTGGTTGACCCGGCAGGTGCGCCGGCTTTCGGTTACGAGCTCAGCGATTGCGTCGTCGTGGATTTACGCTTGCAATTTGGGTGGCGTAACAGCCCGGGGTTTTGGGGGTTGGTGGCATACGCGCTCGAGTATGCTCACATTCACTCCACGTTTCAAGACGCAGATGTTTCCCAAAAAGGGGCTGCTGCGATCGCACACGTCGGAATTTCCCCGCCGCGGGGAGGTTCCAGTTGTCTCTATCCCGGGGAATTGTGGGCCTGTTTCTGGCTCTGGTGGCAACGCCGGGAACTACTTCTTTGTGAGGTATTGCGTAGACGATGGCATTCTCGTCGAGTTGCAATGGTGGCCGGACGGTCGCCGTTGTTTGCGCGCTGTCCAATTGCTGGCATCGGACCATTTTTGCTTGTTGGGCGAACGGAACGTGGTGTCTCTGATCCGCCCCTCCTGTCTGCCAGAAAAATCACTGACTGGGACACGCAACTGGAGGTGTTGGGTTGGATCATTGACACGGAGGCGCTTGCGGTTACGTTGCCGTCCCATAAGCGCCTCAAGCTGCAAAATCTCCTTACGGAGTGGCCCTCGTCTCGTACATCTGCTTCAGCGAGGCAGGTGTCGCAGCTCGTTGGCTTCCTTACACATGTCTCCTTTCCTGTGCGTCCTGGGCGGTTTTTCGTGAACCATTTGTTGTCTTTGATGGGTATGCCGCGCACATCTGCCGGAGCTGATTTTGGTTTTCAAGACGCAGATGTTTCCCAAAAAGGGGCTGCTGCGATCGCACACGTCGGAATTTCCCCGCCGCGGGGAGGTTCCAGTTGTCTCTATCCCGGGGAATTGTGGGCCTGTTTCTGGCTCTGGTGACAACGCCGGGAACTACTTCTTTGTGAGGTATTGCGTAGACGATGGCATTCTCGTCGAGTTGCGATGGTGGCCGGACGGTCGCCGTTGTTTGCGCGCTGTCCAGTCGCTGGCATCGGACCATTTTTGCTTGTTGGGCGAACGTGGTGTCTCTGATCCGCCCCTCCTGTCCGCCAGAAAAATCACTGACTGGGACACGCAACTGGAGGTGTTGGGTTGGATCATTGACACGGAGGCGCTTGCAGTTACGTTGCCGTCCCATAAGAGCCTCAAGCTGCAAAATCTCCTTGCGGAGTGGCCCTCGTCTCGTACATCTGCTTCAGCGAGGCAGGTGTCGCAGCTCGTTGGCTTCCTTACACATGTCTCCTTTACTATGCGTCCTGGGCGGTTTTTCGTGAACCATTTGTTGTCTTTGGTGGGTATGGCGCGCACATCTGCCGGAGCTGATTTTAGTTTCGTACGGCCAACCCCGGGCGGCGCCTCGTCTTGGGACTCGAGTTTTGGCGGTGGTTTGTTGAGGAGCGATTGGACGCGCGCGGAGAAACCTTGTCGGCTCCGATGTATCATTTGCTTGAGCGCCCGTCCCAACGTACTCTGTTTTAGGATGCATCCACAACCGCTGTCGGGGGTTTCTGCCTTGAAACTGGGGTGTACTGGAGATACGATCTTGACGCCGGGGAACGACCTCGCTTTTGCGGGTCGAGCAAGTCAGTTGCAGGCGAGAACGATATATCGATTAACGTCCCTCGACCTGCTAGGAATGGTCGTCTCCGCGTGGGTCCGCGTATCTCCGTGCGCCGAGCGCCCGGCCGCGTTGGGGGACTGCGTGTTGTTGCGTGGCGACAACAAAGCAGCCGTAGAGTGGGTGCGGCGTTGTCGAGGCGGGAAGAAGCCGAGATCGGGCGCGTTGATGCGCCTCCTTGGTGTGCTCAAATTGTCCTCTGGTTGGCACTTTGACGCGAAACACGTACGGGGTGTTTTTAACGTTGCCGATAACGATATCTCACGCTGGGATTGCGCTTCCGTCCTCGTTAATATGCGTGCTGTCCGTGGGATATGCTGCTCGCGGGCGAGAAGTTAATCCCCACGTGCCGTGCCGGGGGTCGTGTTTTGTGACCTGCCCTGTTCGCTTCGTTCTGTCTCTTGACGCGCGCGTCAGGAATGTTCGCGGAAACACGGTTACGAGTTTCGACACTTATTTTTTGCGGCGTGCTGATGTTGCCTTCTTTCGCAGAAATATTCAGCTTACTGTTGCGCAGTGGTCAACCGCGGATCGTGTTGAGGTTCGGTTCCGCGGGTCGAAGGGTGACCAACTGCGGAAAGGGGCGGTTGTCACGCGTGTGCGAAAGAGTCCGTCGATGCGCGTGGGGGAAGGTGGGGGTGCCGTCGATATTCGAATTGACGTCTTGTTACTTGTTTCTTCCCTCTTCGGCCCCCTTGGTTGCGTTTGGCGTTGGTAATGGCATATGGTCCATGTGAACACAACATCAAGCGACGGCAGATTTGCGGAAAGTGGTTGCGTTGGCGGGTGTGCGTGCGGAGGAGTACGCCTTGCACTCCCTGAGGATTGGAGGCGCAACGCACTTGTCGGCGGGGGGTGCAACACCGGCGGTAATGCAGCGTGAGGGCCGATGGGCGTAGACTAGTTAGGCAAACGCGGAATTACAAAGAAGTGTGTTCTCCCGTGTGCACTCTACGACTCACGAGTAGGGGGGGGCAGGGGGGGTGGGACTACATTCGTAATACGGGTCAACTACCAGTTTGTGCTGGAGGCTGGCGTCGAGAGTTCGATGTCGCCAGTTGGGTTGGGAGTTGACTCGTGTATACGGATGTTAGCGTGGGGTTGCCGGCGGGGCAGCCCCGGGGTATTCCCATCTCCAACCCCCCTCTCCGGGCGGGGGGTTGCGCATTAATATAATACAACTTCGAACGCAAAGTGCAAAGCAGAATATTATCGAAGGATGAGAAAATATGGGTGTGGTACGTACGTAAGAAGTTTGACCAATCAGATCAATGCGGTAATTCATAGTCGTATGAGCGATAGCATTGGGTACACCTGGCCCAGCTGTGTAGGCGACGACCTGCACGCGGAGCGCGTAGGGGAGCAGAGTCCGAGCTACAGGCCCAAGGTGTTATACAGACTAGTTTAAGTTCCCATCCACCCGCCCGTGCTTTTGAGGGAGTCAGTGGAGCGGGAGTTAATCGGTCGCAGTAACGTTGCGCGTGTTTCTTACTGGTTTTGGTAAACGTACCCGTTTGCGCTGAAGACGCGACAGGGTTTCGTAGATTGCGCAGGTTTGCGGTGGGGGCTAGCCGCATCAGTGTTATAGCGTGGTGCAGGGGGTGTTCGTGGTTGTGTTTTTTTTTCAGCATGTGTAATATCTGAGTATCCCTCCGTGCGGTGGGGTTACGTATGACTGTTTTACGCAGATATTATGTTGACAGTTAACAGCGAACGTTGTGGCAGTGCATCGGCTCGGATTTAGCGCGCAATCTGAAAGTGTGGGAGAGGGGAATGATCCGTATATTGGCAAGTAAGTGCATTTGTTTAATGTACATGGTGTGTGCAGGCGCGCATATATAGTACACGCGTGTGTACGTTTTTATATGCTGCACGTTATAGGTGGTTGCCTTGTATGCCTTCTTCAAGTTGCCAACGACTGTTCATCGTTGGCTGTTGGCTGGCGTCGAGAGTTCGATGTCGCCAGTTGGGTTGGGAGTTGACTCATGCATACGGATGTTAGCGTGGGGTTGCCGGCGGGGCATCCCCGGGGTATTCCATCTCCAACCCCCCTCTCCGGGCGGGGGGTTGCGCATTAATATAGTACAACTTCGAAAGCAAAGTGCAAATCAATCAGTTCCTTGGGTTCACGTTCACAAACCCTTCGAATAAGCAATCAAGTTACCATTTACACACTACTTTCTTGGGAGGCTTCACATCTCGAGCACCTGCACAGGGGACTTGCTCTCTTTCTCCAAGAAACGCACAAGCGCCTTCTGAACTTGGTCGTATCGGCCCTTCGGAGGTCAGTCATCATGAACATCTGCCGCGTGTTACAGACATAATCCACATGGGAACCCTGCGATGTTAGTAGACTAGATATCCTCGTATGGTTCGCCTTGATAGATATACTCGTCTGTCTCGCCCTGACTCTAGACCTCACTGCACTAGGGCACGATTCGTGACATGGTGTCCATCCCAGATACGCGCTTGCCCTCACGGTGGATCACCCGGTGTATCTCTCTTTGTTTTTGGGTTTCTCGTCGTGGTTTTATTTGCTGCTTCTTCGGCTGCTGTACCTGGTATCTTTTGTGCTCCGAGCGCGTCACTCATCTTGTTTCCTTTTTTTTCAGAGCGCGTGCGCGCGACTTTTAGCGCGCGGTCCTGGGAGCTACCGTTGACTACGCGCTCTGGCATGCTTACTCACACCATTCAGTGACCTTGTGTACCCAGCCCGTTCAGCAGAAGTTAGGTGGGCACGGTGCCGCTTTTGCACGCGTCCCACGTCGATACCCAATGGCTTCGCTTGCAAGATTTTCTGTTTTCGTCTTTTTTTTACTTTTTTTTTTCACTTGAACATTGTGCTTTTGTTAACCTTTTCGCGAGTGGATCCCATATTGTTTCCACTGATCTTGTGGTCAACAGCACACCCAGGGGAGCACGCTACCCTGGAGTATGCCTGTTTCGTTGTTCTCACCATGGCTCCCTCCAGTTCCGCTTGCCCTCTGTGGCGTTGTCGGATGGCACAGGTGGGAGTAAAATAGCAGTACACCCGGCTAGGCCGTAGCCCTTCCTTGCCCTTGCCGGCAGCTGAAAAATGAGCGAGAAAAGAGAAGCATAAGTCCGAAGTGTTGCGGGATAGTGGTTTGCGTGCGCGGCACGGGTGTACTCGCTGCGAGAACTCCCAGGTCATGTATCCACGCGTCTGTGTCCCTGCCGTCGCTGCCGTTGCTGTTGCCGCGCGTTGTTGCTTGCGCTGCTCGTTCCTCCACTGCTTGGGGTGCCCCGTAAGCACTGCCTACAGCAGGAGAGGCCCAAGGTAGTACGGTGTCCTATATATGTATGATTTTTTACACTCACAACAGCAGTACCTTGCGCTGAGAAGTTGAACAGCAGTGGTGTATGTGTCTGTTTTGATAAGAGGGGAGACTCTCGACTTTTGAAACCATTGAACCCACGCCTGACGTACTTAACATGAGTTCCCCGGCCACAACGGCACAATGGGAGGGTCTGCGCCTGGTCGAGCCGTGTTGTTGTCTCCTATGTTGAGGGAGACGGCAACCAGTCTCCTCTGGGTCTGCGCCTTCCCGCGCCGTAACGCTATACATACTACCACTGCTGTACGTTCACATGCTCCTCGTCCCATTGCTGTTATATAGCCTACAACGGGAGGGTCTGCGCCTGGTCGAGCCGTGTTGTTGTCTCCTAGGTTGAGGGGGACAGCAACCAGTCTCCTCTGGGTCTGCGCCTTCCCGCGCCGTAATGCTATACTACTACTGGTGCATGTTCACATGCCCCATTTCCAATTACTGTTGTAAATATATATATATATAATCCTTCTTTGGTGTCAGGGATTTGGTCAGGAGCTTTTTATTGTCTCGGCCGAAGTATGCGATTCGCGGAACTGGAATTCTCGGTCGAGTATAGCTTCGTTCGAGCGCCGCCTTCGGGGGGCGGCTCCAACGCCCCTCGCCCTGCCGTGTCCGTTCCGCACATCGACGTGAACGTGGACGGATGCCGAGCGAGACAAGCGAGAAGTTGCAAAAATACCGCATGTCGAGGACGAATCTCGGAGATTTTGGTTGAATCTTAATGTTTGCAACGCCTGGATGATTTGCAAAGTTGACATCATTTCCAAACAGTACTTGATAATGTTTGGAATTTGCGGTTGCATGTGCAACTTATTATTGTTTCGTCACAGATTGTGCACCAGGCGTTTAGTTGCACGCGCCTGGATGATTTACAAAATCGGCATCATCTCCAAACGGTACTTGATAATGTTTCCGCAAATACAACTTATTATTGTTTGGTCACAGATTGTGGCGTTTTCTCCACACTCGTGTCAACAAGGGCCCAAGACTCGAGACGAGACGAAGCAAGCTTATTTGCCCCGTCCCGTCCGAGACCCAGAGCAGCGTAGGGCACCAGCTGCCAGGGGTATGAGACGAGGCATGCACGGCATGGGCTAGAAAACGTTGCTGCAACAACTGCCCGCTACAGTATAAACGCGCGGAAGCCGCCATCGGTCATATTTTGAGTTCTGCATTACGTGGTTACTGCTGTTGTTGGGGTAGCTTGGGGATAGACACAATCTGAAAGCGATAGATGCCGAGAAACGAACGCAAGCAAGGGGGTTGACACAACGAAGGAATAACTGACTGCTGTGCTCCAGCTACCTACTGCTGTGGAGTGTCCTCATCAACTGAAACCAAGCAACAGGCAGACACACATCTTGCCCGGACTCGAGAGCAGGGGCGCCGGTCTGTCAAAGGGCTAATCGAGGCGTCGCGGTCATTCGTTATTCATGGTGCCGCGCTGTAGGCTTCATACGTGCAGCGGTTGGATGTGTGTGTGCTGCTGGGCTGTCATGTGCTGTGTGCGCGCTGGCCATGTGGCTGCAGATGTGGCTGCAAGACGACACATGTTACGTCCAGAAGAACGCGTGTTAATTATCCCAGTAGTAGATCGCTCCAAAAATTCGCCTTTTTGTATTATTGCGTTTGGTGCTACAGCAGTGGAGTGCCCTCATCAGCTGAAACCAAGCAACAGACAGATACACATCTTGCCCGGGCTCGAGAGCAGGGGCGCCGGTCTGTCAAAGGGCTAATCCAGCCGTCGCGGTCGTTCGTTATTCGTGGTGCCGCGCTGTAGGCTGTATACGTGCAGCGGTTGGTTGCGTGTGTGCTGTTGGGCTGTCATGTGCTGTGTGCGTGCTGGCTATGTGGCTGCAGATGTGGCTGCAAGACGACAGATGAGACGTCCAGAAGAACGCGTGTTAATTATACCAGTAGTAGATCGCTCTAAT
The DNA here is from genome assembly GCA_012845835.1 of Undaria pinnatifida. Lineage (NCBI taxonomy): Eukaryota > Phaeophyceae > Laminariales > Alariaceae > Undaria > Undaria pinnatifida. The sequence continues at coordinate 7,043,641 of JABAKD010000009.1, read as the reverse complement.
AATTCGCCTTTTTGTATTATTGCGTTTGGTGCTACAGCAGTGGAGTGCCCTCATCGGCTGAAACCAAGCAACAGACAGACACACATCTTGCCCGGGCTCAAGAGCAGGGGCGCCGGTCTGTCAAAGGGCTAATCCAGCCGTCGCGGTCGTTCGTTATTCGTGGTGCCTCGCTGTAGGCTTCATGCGTGCAGCGGTTGGTTGCGTGTGTGCTGCTGGGCTGTCATGTGCTGTGTGCGTGCTGGCCATGTGGCTGCAGGTGTGGCTGCAAGACGACACATGATACGTCTAGAAGAACGCGTGTTATACCAGTAGTAGATCGCTCTAATAATTCGCCTTTTTGTATTGTTGCGTTTGGTGCTGTTAGACTTTTCATCATTTCGAGTGTGCTTTGTCTGCAGATACAGATAGGCTCAAAACCGTTCCTTTGCCCGACGTTACGCAAAAACATTCTGCAGAAGGAGTTACTGTATGAAGAATGTGTATAACTTCGTCGGGTGAATACGCACATGAAAAAATGACATTTGCTACAGTCTGATAAGATATTAGTACAGCAACGACGGACAACCTACAAAAAGAAATAAGCAAAAAACGCGTGAGCGATGGCGTGCTTTTTGTAGACAAATGTGCATACTACGACATCTGCTAAAGGTTCCCTACGGCCGGTAACGAAAGCGGGAATACGGCTTTATTAGAAAGCACAATTAGACGGACACCTTTCACAAACAAAAACAAAAACCCTAGACAACGTACATGACGCAAATGACCAGATGAATTGCGACCGTGCAAATATTTGCGATCTTTGAGTTGGTGGGGTTTGACTCGATAGACCAAGCCAGACACAAATCTCGGCCGGGCTCGAGAGCAGGGGCACCGGTCTGTCAAAGGGCTAATCAAGCCGTCGCGGTCATTCGTTATTCATGGTGTCGCGCTGTAGGCTTTATACGTGCAGCGGTTGGTTGCGTGTGTGCTGCTGGGCTGTCATGTGCTGTGTGCGCGCTGGCCATGTGGCTGCAGGTGTATCTGCAAGACGACAGATGATACGTCCAGAAGAACGCGTGTTGTACCAGTTGTAGATCGCTCTAATAATTCGCCTTTTTGTATTATTGCGTTTGGTGCTACAGCAGTGGAGTGCCCTCATCGACTGAAACCAAGCAACAGGCAGACACACATCTTGCCCGGGCTCGAGAGCAGGGGCGCCGGTCTGTCAAAGGGCTAATCCAGCCATCGCGGTCGTTCGTTATTCGTGGTGCCGCGCTGTAGGCTTCATACGTGCAGCGGTTGGCTGCGTGTGTGCTGTTGGGCTGTCATGTGCTGTGTGCGCGCTGGCCATGTGGCTGCAGGTGTGGCTGCAAGACGACACATGATACGTCTAGAAGAACGCGTGTTTACTATTCCAGTAGTAGATCGCTCCAATAATTCGCCTTTTTGTATTATTGCGTTTGGTGCTACAGCAGTGGAGTGCCCTCATCAGCTGAAACCAAGCAACAGACAGATACACATCTTGCCCGGGCTCAAGAGCAGGGGCGCCGGTCTGTCAAAGGGCTAATCCAGCCGTCGCGGTCGTTCGTTATTCGTGGTGCCGCGCTTTAGGCTTCATACGTACAGCGGTTGGTTGCGTGTGTGCTGTTGGGCTGTCATGTGCTGTGTGCGTGCTGGCTATGTGGCTGCAGGTGTGGCTGCAAGAGGACACATGACACGTCCAGAAGAACGCGTGTTAATTATACCAGTAGTAGATTGCTCCAATAATTCGCCTTTTTTTTGTATTGTTGCGTTTGGTGCTGTTGGAGTGTTCATTATTTTGAGCGTGCTTGGTCCGCAGATACAGATAGGCTCAAAACTGATCTGTCATACGGATCAAGTTGTTTCGGGGCCTACCTTCCACAGAGTCGGGGGCTGTAAGTGATAATGGTACGATTTCATACCGGTCTACGATTATTTTTCTATATCTCCTTTAGGGCTCCTCACATAAGTGAGTTTTTCGTACATTGTGCAAGTAACCCTGGAGGACCCATCGTGTATCTCACCCCGAGTCGGAAAGCTGTTTTGTGAATATGGTACGATCAAATACTGATGTGTCATACGGATTAAGTTGTTGGGGGCCTTCCTTTCACAGAGTCGGGGGCTGCAATAGTGATAGTGGTACGATTTCATACCGGTCTAGGATTATTTTGTTTGTCTTGTGTGAGGTTTGATTATCCCCCTTTTACCGTTTAGCTTGCCATTTATCTGGTGTAAGTTCTCTGCGTTGAAAGTACCAATTGGATCGAGGGCATTCTATATCCCCTTTGGCGCTCCTCTGTAAGTCTGCATGATTCGTTTTTTATTTTTGTATATCTTCACCAGTGTAAGTGCCGCGTACATTGAAGTAGCTAATTGAGGGCATGCAGTGTCGTCTTTAGTTCTTTTCTGTGAGTGAGTTCTTCGTATTTTTTGGAAACAAACATGGTAAGTTTTTCGTCTACTGCTATGGGAGTAAACAACGAGGGGTTTTCCAAGGCACAATCTACGGCACCTTCCTTTTTCCCTTCCGTAAAATAAAAACATTTTCAACCATTCCGTCCGATACCTTTTATATTGATGCCATGCCCTCTTTCCTTTCGCCTCGAAGCCTCGAAGCGAAGCAGGTGATCAAATTCTCCTTTCGGCATTTCTGGCCTACTTTTACTTGGCGGCGATTTTAATAACAGCAGTGTTTTGTCTATGCTTGCTTCCTTCGTTTATATGTTTTCCTTTCATCAATTTTTTTTTTTTTTTTTTCATCCTCCGGAGGATGGGGAAAAATAAAGCTTAAGCTCACCACATTGTAACCTTTAGAACCTCATGTTCGTATTAAACTCTTGGCATTACTTTAAGCTTCAATTTCTTTATAACTACAACTTTTTTCGTCGAGTGCTACCCTTCCTCACCCAAAGAATGGGCGCCATGGAGTGTCAAATTATGATCTTAAGATCCTCATATTCGTATTAAACTCTCGGCATTGCTTTAAACTTCCAATAATGTCGAATCGAACAGCTACAAATTTTTCCCCTCTTCTTCGTCCGAGTGCCGCCCTGCCCTACCCGAAACATGGGCGCCGGCGAATGCCGGCGCCCATTTGGAGCCCTTGTATAGCCTAAAATGGGAGAGTCTGCGCCTGGTCGAGCCGTGTTGTTGTCTCCTATGTTGAGCGGGACAGCAACCAGTCTCCTCTGGGTCTGCGTCTTCCTGCCCCAAATGACTGCTGTATGTGCTAACATGCTCCTCGTCTTCCCACTTTAGGAGCTGTGTCACTCAATTAATTTAATATTATTTAGTTTAATTTAATTGTTGGCGCTGTGGTACGCTGAGCTTACTGCAGTCTGTTATCATTGTTGTTTTGCTCCATATGCTCTCTGTTATCGCTTGCGGATTCATTAGTGTACCGGGTACACATGACTTAATGCTGAGCACGGTTTTCTTGTGATGTTTTTACTTGCTCTCCAGCTAATGTTGATGTTTCCCTGTTTTTGCTCTATTTCGTTCGTGATCAAACTGGCGATGTTTGCTTCCGAGCAAACACACACGAGCAAACAAACGTTTGCCCATGATCAAACGCACGTTTACCCATGAGCGAGCACCATGATCACACACGTTTGCCCGTGATCAAACCCAACTCCACCTTTGTTCGTGATCAAGCTGGCGGTGGTCGCTTTTGATCAATCAAAAAATGACGTTGTCAATTTGTTCAGGCTATGCATGCCTATCTTCATCTGCCATTTCATTTCGCCGGGAAGGGTTCCACTGTTGTTACTGCTGCCTCGTCGGGTTGTTGTTGTGGTTGTGGCTACCGCTACATCGTTTCTGTGTGCAGTCGTTGCTGAACCGCCCTTCTGTTTTTCCACCCCTTTCTCTGCTCCTTTTCCCCATTATTTTGTGTTCTGTTTTGGATGCAGGCGATGATTGCGGTGTGGACATCGCTGTCGTCAGACACAGCATGCAGTGACCACATAGTTGGCTCTCTCTAGAATGAGGCAACGACACGGATACTAGAGCCGCTTGATGATGTATCTCGTTCTTTTTTATTGAACCGGATGTCATGTGCGCACTCATAGTTTCGTTCCCTCGTATATTATAAAAAATGAAAATACACTCCAGCTGTGAGATCGAAGATTTCGTCGAAACTCATCTTTGCAAGCTGTGTGTGATACTCCGATCGCGCGCATTACGAGTTGTGTGTCCTCATTAAGGATATAGGTCGGCGACTCCCCTTACAACTACAGTGTAGCTATCAGGGTCAACAGGATGATTTTAGTCAGTCTGTGCGCGGAAACTATAAAACCCGTTTCTGAGGGGGACAAAATCTGACGGACAGCTGTGAAGGGAAATGTATCCTTTTATCAAGTGAATCTTGTAAGTCGAATAACCGGTGAGGGGGGTGGGGCGGAGTTTTGAAGGACGTGGGGGCCTGGTTTTGATCAAAAGCGAGCGGGTTTGGAGGGGGGGGGGGGGGGGGGGGGGAAAGGGGGCAATTTGTGCATGTAAGCTATAGATCCTTTCGAGGGGATAAATCTGACGGTTTTGGCACCAGTATATTATTGGGGGCGGGGGGGGGGGGGGGGGGGGGGGGGGGGGGCAGCTCAATATGTGCCTGGAAACTATACATTATTTTGAGGGGATAAATGTGACGGTTTTGGGAATAATACATCAGTTTATCATGTATATCCTGGGGTAAGTCGTACATTATATTGAAAGGCTCGCATGCTCCTCTGTATTTGTCAACTTCCTGCCGTTTGCACTCATCTCTCAAGCAATGTATTTTGCTGCTAGGCCGCTGTTTTCTGGTGTTGTTACTGTCTGACCGCCTCCACTTGTCTCTACTGCTGGTTGTTTTGTTTCACATGTCCTTCTCATTTAAGCAGAATAGCATGATTGCGCACATACTTTTGCGCTCCTTTGTTTGTACGAAGACTCGCATACTGCGCTATATTCCTCAGCTAGCTGGAGTTTACTCATTCCTCGTGTTGCTTTCCTCTGCTGTTCTGATGTTGCTTTCTGCCGCGGTTGCTGCCTTGCCATGGGACTTGCGCTTATTTTTCTTATCGTTTTGTTTTTTTCGTGCTTGTGTTGCTTCTGCTTGGTATGATATGTTTGTTTGGCAGGAGGGGGAATGTCTCTTCAATATGGCCCCGCACTTATTGTTGGGACCTTTGTTGCCGTCTCCAATTCTAAAGGAGACGGCAGCCCGGTCCCGGTTCGGCTGCGTGGGTTCATCATTTTTTACCGTTGTCCTGTTAAAGCTCTTGCCCACAATTGTTACAATTGTTCCTCTGTTCCTTTCTTTCCATGAATTTTCGGTTCGTGAAGGGGGGGAGGTGCCGCCTTCGTCAGAAGCCTGCCACGGCACGGAATCACCCGACACCAAACGACGGGTACCAAGCCTGCATCTCTAACGCGAACGCGATGGAAGGACGCCCGTCTAGACCAGCCCTTCCCCGCGCGCCGTTCCCTCGCGTCGAACCCTGGCTTGTGCGCACTCTCCTGTTCCGAACCCCTGTCCGCGCGCTGGTTCCTCGCTCCGAAGCTTTGCCCGCGCGATGCTCATTCGATCGGAAGCACCGATCGCTCGCTCTGAAGTCTGGCCCGTGCACTGTTCCGCCGTTTCCCCGCTCCGAACCCTTGCCTGTGCGCTGTTACGCCTTTCCTTCGCTCCGAGCCCTTGCCCGTGCCTCCTTCTCGTCGCGAGGCCTCGTCTCTGTCCGCCAAATAGGTGTCTGCGCCATGTGTAAGGACCTGAGTTACTTGTTCAGGCTGCAAGAGTCACGTGCCGGACTACAACACCGGCTACTGGCGACTGCGCTAGAGCGACCATAACTGGGTCCGCCGACAAGGCAAAGAGTTTCTTACCCTGTATCTGATTCTCGTATTAGTTGTTCAGTTACACTTTAACCACGAGTCCTGTTGAGAAGTTGTTGGGGCAAGAATGGTGCATCCAGTTGGTGGCAGCTGTTCGATTTAGAGTGGGGTAGTGTTGCGGCGGATTGACATGACGTCACGTGGAACCCCGTGGCGGAATGCTGCCTAGGTCTGTATAACGCCAGTCAGTCTAGAAAGCGTGCCGCTCACGGCCTCAGTCCAAAAACACACAAAACCAAACGAGGGAAAAAGGAACATGAATTTGATCTGACATGAGCGTGAGTGACTGCGAACCGAGCTTGAGTACAGCAATCGTTACCGTAAGGTATTGTTGGAGGTTTCATCCAGAGATCTGTTATATTGTACGAGCGCTTGGAAGAGGGCTGCGTGAGACGAAACTGGTGTTTGCAGGCAGCTGTTGCCACGAGCAGACGGGAGAAATCAGCCTGAAGGTATACACGGAGGGGAAACGAACTAGAAGCGGTGAGAGAGTTGAGACAAGAGATTGGAGACTTGGGTACGTGTGTCTAAAATAGCTCTTTATCCGTTCGTTACATGGGGCTTCAGCTGGGATCCGTGTGGGTTGATAGTCTCGCTTGACGCAGGTAGAAGTGCGGTCGTACATGCGCAGGTAGAAGTGCAGCTGCATGCCGTGCCATTCTTGGTTGAAGTAATGCATAAAATAGAGTGTGGGAAAAATGGAGTAGTCTAAATATGGTATGAATTTTACTGGATGTTGAAGAGAATTCCATGGCAGTTCAACTCTAGTCTTTTTTATCATGTTGAAAAATCTCGCTCGTCTAGCAAAATCTCGCTTGAAGCAGTATCACGAACCCCACACGCTGCAGGATAACCACAGGCAGACGCCGCAGAAATAGAAGCAGCAGTACAGCAGGCCGCATGAGTGATGAGAATCGGTGATCGTAATCTCTAGATAGTGGAGGCGAGGAGTGAGACGCTTGATAGTTTAGACATCATGAGGAGTCACGCAGTCCATGCTACGCACAGCAGTACATACAGAGAGCAAACGAGATTTTCCCCGCTTTGACTGACTCACTGTTTTTTTTGTATGCGATGCAGACGAAACATTGGTATGCATTAATGGTACAAATTTCTCCGCAAGACATGCATTTTTTTGCTTTCGTGCTCGTACTTACTCTTACGACGAGTACTTCTGCATTGTTGTACCAGGTATGTATGCCATCGTGCTGTATACGTGCGTATCATATGTTCTGTATGTCGTTTGTGATATGCTCTTGTTTTTTTCGTGCTGCACCAGTTTTGACACCAAACTGACCAGGTATACCTGATTTTGCGTAAAAAATACTCTTTTTTGTTTGTTTGGGTATCAGTACGTACTCAATCGATAACGGATGCATACAGCAAGCGATGGTACTATGCGATCTCACAACTGGAGTGTATTTTAATTTTTACAATATCCGTAAAACAATTTTTTCAAAATTTGAACTGAGAAAGATATACATGCATCCCTGCCTGCTAGTGAGCCTTGTCTACATGCAAGCTGGGGGGGTATCTATGTAGGCAGGATGGTGAGAAGGGAGTAACATAGACTGTTAAGCCAGTAACATAATGTAGTAATAAAAATATTGTACATCATTTGCTCACACATAGTCTATACCTACAACTGCTGTATATATGGTCAAAACAGTGTACGGTTGTGAGTATAGGGTATTGTATCTAGACTACACCTTATTATTGGGGATACTTGTTTGTTGTGCCTTGTACAGAATAGTACACAGACATATTGGTCTTTATACTGCGCGAAATCGTAATCTACGGGCTGGGTTATTTTGGAAACATATAGCAAGGGCTGACTAAGTTGGTATAAAATGTAGGAAGTAGATTAAAGAATACGAGAACAATAGGACATCGGGAAAGGAGGATCATCAGTCAGTGCTGATTACGAGTAAGTTCACACGTGATAAATCACTGCAGGGATGTGCTTGCGTTCATCATACGAGTTGGAAATGAGTTCGGGTCTGTTAGTTGATCTATATTTCTGGTATACTGTGAGACGACCACAAGACAAGGGTTTTTAGCAAGAAATTTGGATTTGGCCTTTGTGATGGGGATTTTGTGTCTTCGCAGGTTGTACAGGCACTGCAAGGTCGTTCTCACAGGTGTTTCAGGAGTAGTGATACTGCAAACTGGTTCTAGTTTTTAATTTTGTATGGGGAATGTAAGCCTTTCTATAGCTGCTCTTTGTCATGCTAAGAACCTACCGCAATTGGAAACATGGTTTAGGGACATTATCATATATTGGAATGGGAAGGGGGGAAGCTCGATAAGTACGTTGCAATGTTGAGGATTGAAAATAATGCATTAATAGGGGGGAAGCTTGATAAGTACGTTGGAATTTTGAGGTTTGTAGAGAATACTTAAAATTAATCATTGTTGTGTCTTAGATACCTAAGGGATTCCATACGTTACTCTCTTAGTGAAGACTCGAGTTTTCGAAGGGTTGCATGTATATTATGATAAGGGGATAACTTTCAACAAGCCAAGAAGGTTAATATACATGTACTCGAAACCTTTCACCACCCCTTTTTTCCACCCACCTTGTCCCAAGCCACTGTTTATACCCGTTTGGTGGGGTCAACTTGGTGTTACTAGACTCCATCGATCTCCTGGACTCCACTCGTCTCCCTAGACTACATCGTTGAATAACATCTTCGCCTTATACGACGCAGCTTCATCGAGTACATCGTGTACCACGCAGCCTCATCGAGTCCGTCGCATACTGCACAGCTCCTACTGCACATCTCCATTCGTCGGATACAACACAGCGTCGTCGAGTCCGTCGTGTACTGCACAACTTCGTCGAGTTCATCTTACTCTACACGACAGCAAATCGAGAGGTTTCGTCAAAGGGAAACGGGCGGCGTCCTGGGGAGGGGGGGGGCAATGATTAGTGGAAATAAAATGGCAGGAAGAGGGGGACCTGTTTGGGGAGCTTTTGGTGCACCTTACCCGAGGGGAGGCCCACCATAGGGAGGCCCGTCACAGAGCGGCTAGGCTGAAGGCCCACCACAGGGCGGCAAGGTTGGACGGGGTCCACAGGGTGGTGCAGGGCAAGGGGCAGCAGGACCGACAAATCCTGTAGGAGCGGGAGGCGGGTACAATCAGATGTCCGCTCCCTCCCTACCGTCACCGTTTGGAATCGGAGGACGATGGGCAGACAACCCGAAGAGGAGCACAACCGAACCCAAGATCGCGATGGGGACTTCCGATGGTGCCAAGGCCACCGCAGCAACAGCAGCCAGGGTTCGCTGGCCAACAGCAGTCAGGGTTCACTGGCCAACAGCAGCCAGGGTTTACTGGTCAAAAACATCCAAGGTTTGCTGGCCAACAACAATGAGGGTTTGCTGGTCAACAGCAGCCAGGGTTCGCTGGCCAACAGTAGCCAGGGTTCAGGGGAGTTCCTCTCACCGATCGGGAATGGGAGCACTGCAAACTAAGACGTCACAGGTTTGGGTTCATGCAACGTTGTGGCATGCAACGAGCTCGAGCCGGCGACTTCCGATTGCGGTGCTGGTGGATACTGAGGCGGGTGGAAGAAACTGCGTGTCACGGCAGTTCATCGAACCCATTGAAGAACGTGATGGTTGGGGAAAGTCGCTGATAAATCCAACGGGAGACGGCCTACTCCACGCAGCAAACCCATACATTAAAACAGCGCCGTACCCCCGATGGAAGTGGTAGGCTCGTGCTTGCTACCACTAATCTTTGCACCGGTCGACCAAATCTTCCGTGTGAAGTTCAGGGTGGTGAAAGGACTTCCGTATGCGATGGTGCTTGGAGCCGCGTTCATGACGGACAACCGAAGTATCATCAGTTTCGATGGTGAGGAGGGTTTCCGGCCGACACCATCCTCATCGTGGGTACCATTCGCCCCGAAGGAGGTCAGAGAAGCCGCAGCAGGAGCGATGTGTGCCGAATGGGACCACTATTGCGCGGTGAAACCGTCGACGGACGAGCAAGCACCGGAAAAATTGGAGGAACCGAAAATCCCGGCGGGGATTATGGAGTTAGGAAGCTTTGTTTAGGAGGACAAAGGCACGCTGCACTGGAAACTACGGGTTGCGAAAGATGTAGAGGTTCAAGGTGGTACCAGTATCCAGGTAGACGCTTTCGTCAAAGGCCCTCAACCTCAAGTACAGCAGCTCGTAGTGGTAGAACCAACTAACCGCTATGATCTTTAACTAGGAGTGGATCTAGGAGTGCCAAGGGGGGCACAGTGGTGGTTCCCGGGTGTACCACTTCAATGTAAGTTGTCGAATGTTACCCAGGATAATGTGAAGATCCAGGGGGGGCTGGTGATTGCGACGGTTTACGCTGTTAACAATTACGATCGGGAACGCATGAAGTTACTCATGAACCCGGTGTCTGAGGAACCGACAAGCCACAAACAGGACGAGGGGATCAAAAACAAAGACAAAGGGAGACCACCGGAGAAATTCAACAAAGGGGGTGAAATCGCAGAGATTCCGAGTGAAGCCCCCAAGGTGGACCTGGGAGAGGCCAACTTCGGACAGCTCAGTCCGAGCGAAAAGGACACATTGATGAGCATTCTCAACGAGTACATCGACATGTTCGCGGTCAACCCCAAGAGCGTCCCAGCGTGCAAAGGAGTGCTCATGCGACTGGAGCTCAAAGATCCCAACGTCAAGCCATACGTGGCGCCCATTCGACACTACAGCCCGGAACAGCGCTAGATTATTCAGACTGAGGTGATGAAACTCCTAAAGAATGGATCCATTCGGGAATCAACTTCCGAGTGGGCCGCCAATTGTTCGACGGTTCGCGAGAAAGATGGGACAGTGCGGGTTGTGCAGGATTTTCGAGGTATCAATGCGCTTCTCAAATCACAGAGCGGTGGACTCGGGGACTTGCAGCACATTATGGATGAGATGGAAGGATCGAAGTATTTCTCCAGCATAGATTTTTCTTCAGGATTCATACAGCTCGAGATCCATGAGGACGATCGACACCTGACGGCGTTTCGAGACGCTGACGGGAAGCTGTACGAATACGTTCGCTGCGGCTTCGGGTTGAAGACAGTGCCTTCGGCGTTGGCCAACTACGTTGAAGGGCGACTGTTAACAGTCAAGGATAGGGGAATCAAGAACTGGGTGAACGACATCGCCATCCCGTCGAAAACCCTTGAAGATCAATGAGGACTGCTGCGAGAAACGTTAGAGTGTCTACGGCAAGGACGTCTAACCGTAAATATTCAGAAATCGCATCTCTGTCAGTCGGTCATGGAGTTCGTCGGCATGATCGTGGATAGACTTGGTACCAGGCCGGCCTCGAGCAAGGTTCATGCTATCACGCAGCTGTCAAGGCCGAATACGGTGGAGAAAGTGCGAGTGTTGCTGGGCATGGCAGGGTACTTACGGCAATTCGTACCCCAGTATAGCACAGTGGTGGCGCCCATTTCCGACTTGCTGAGAGATCCAAGGTTCAGAACCAAGAGAGCGAAGAAAGAGAAAGTCCCGTGGGGAGAAGAGCAGAACACGGCTTTTAATGCGCTTGTCGAGGCTTTGACGTCACCTCCAATCCTAGCCCTGCCGCTGTGGACAGAACCGTTCTCGCTGTCCACCGATGCCAGTAAGATAGGAGCAGGAGCGGTGCTAACACAATGCATCGAAGGAGTGGAAAATATGATCGCGTACGGCAGCAAAAGGTGGTCGAGAGGAGACCCCAAAAGGTCAGCAACAGACCGTGAATGCATGGCGGTCATGTGGGCAGTGAGCAAATTCCAACCCTATCTTTGGGGGCGACCGTTCACGCTCATCACGGACTGTTCGGCGTTGACTTGGCTCTTCAAAAGCCAATTTCTCACACCGAAATACCACCGCTGGACTCTGAGGTTGATGGACCACGACATAACCTTAAAGTGGAGGCCGGAGACACAACATCAGCGCCTAGACGCCATGTCGCGGTTACCGAACAAGAGCATCGTGATCGAAGATTTTTTTTTCGACGACTTTTTTCCAGGAGACGAGTCGTTGACAAACGTTTACAAAGGGCCACAGGGGCCAGTGCTCGACGGCGTACACCTCGAAACCTTAGGAGTGGAATATGTGGACGGATCTAATACTCAAAGTCTTACAGTACTTGCAGTCGTAGCACTCACACCCGCAGACCCATCAGAGGCAGATACTCAACAGGCCAAGCTTGTCATCGCACCGGAGCTTCCAGTGGTGGTTATGCTCGACTGTGGGGGGGGAGGCAGCATCCTTGCATCAGAGGGATTGCTGATGGTCAGAGGAGCAGTATACCAGGACTGGAGAGCACTGGAATGCATCAGAGCAAACGGACTGGACAACGGTGCGAAGCTACTTAGGGTGACAACAGGGTCGCAGGAATGCCTAACCATGTTGAGAGAGGTGAGACCAGACGTGGTGGTCGGTGACACCTGCAGGAGGTTTGAAGAGATACGAGAGAGGGAGGGAATATCCGGAGCGAGTAGCTTAGCCCAAGCTGTCATCGCCTCAGACGCGCGAGTTTTCATACTCGAATGTTTGGGCAACCTTCTGAGAACGACGGAATGGAACGACGAGACTCTCCCTGCTTCGGAACGAGAGTCATACATCGTGGACAAAGCGGAGATACTAGCGAGCCAAGTGGGGATTCCGTTGAGGAGGAAACGGACATTCGTGGTAGGAATCGAGGGAGGCCTTGCCACAAAAGGGAAGTTAGCCGTTTCGAAGCGGAGGTTGGAAAAGGTGAAAAAACAAAACAAAAAACAGTTCAGGAATTAGGGGAATTTCTGGGACGAAGAGGCGCATACTTCCTGAAGAGAGGTAACGGAGAGCGAGCGATTCACTCGTTCAACGAACTCATCATCTCTTTGAACCGTGCTCATATCATGGGGGAAAAGTCAACCGAAGGGTATATCGCACACCCAGCGGATGCGGCACGCCTTGAAGAAGCCGAAGAGTTGCACTTCAACGACTACGCCAAAATCACCACAGGGCAGGAACACTACGTGATCCCGCAGACGGTCAGCAAAAGCGCAGCGGCAAACGTCATCGCAGATTTCACGTTTCCTCCAATGCTACGAGCAGTATATTTTGAACTAGCTGTTCAAGGCTTACTGGGAAAACCGGTACCAGAGGTCGCGGAACTGGAAGGATTAGCCTGCAAGGTGTTTGAGGATCACCTCGCAGCATCAAAAGCCTTTGAGGTGACAAGATCGGTCACGAGATTGCAGGCAAAGACCACTTCCCAGGAACCGGAGGTTGTCTTGGAGGCAGAACCGCCGTTACCTGAGGAGGAGGAGATGGAGAATGCAACGGCGCAGACGGTCACTACTACTGAACTACCAGTGGAAGTTGATTGCCCACGCAAACGCAGGGGACAGAGAGAGCCCATCCCGAGACCGAAACGGCAACGTGATCCGTTGGAGGAATCACCAAAGGACACCAGCAGCCGTTCAAGCGGATGAGGGAAAAAGGCCAAGGGACCCCAGCGGTCAGAGCCATGCATGCTGGAAAGGGTGACAGCTATTCTCCAGGATTTGCCACAGCTGATGCAGAGGCAGTGCGAAGATATGGTACTTGGCAAGATTCGGAAAGAACTCCAGGAAACGGGAAACCGAGGATCAGAAGGTGGCGAATATGTGATGGATGATAACGACCTCTTGTGGGTAGTACCTCTGGGAAAGATCCCACGACTTGCAGTTCCCCGATCTCTCGTTCCAGGGATTATGGCGCTGGCGCACAGCACCTATGGGCATCCGGGGACGGCAAGAACTACAGCCTTGATTAGTCATCGGTACTGCTGGCACACCCTCATCAAGGACGTTAGAGACTACGTCCTCTCGTGTGGGTTCAGACGTCGCAAGCGGTCAGTAATTCAACGGGTTGCCATGCTACCGTCAATGTTTTTACGACCCGGGGAAGTACTCGAAGTCGACATCCAGGGCATGGGGGTGAAGTCAGACGCAGGCAACAAAGTTCTACTTGTGGCAGTCGACAAAGCCAGCAAGTTCTTGTTCGCCTTTCCACTCCCCGCGAAAGAAGCAATCGGAGTAGCGAGGAAACTGCTCGAAGTGATGCTTACTTTTGGGCTACCGCTGTATGTTCGCAGTGATCCGGGATCCGAGTTCACGGCAGAGGTGATGCAGCACTTATGTAAGTGGTTGAACGTGACCATCGCCTATGGGCCTGCGGATCATCCACGTGCACAGGGGACGGTGTAGAGACTGGGGGGCTGGCTACACGAAGCACTAGAACTGTGCAAGACCTGGCCTCGCAGATGGGACGAGTATGTACAACCGGCACTGTGGATTCATCGTACCACGCCGGACCTGCGCTTACCGGGGAAGCCAACTCCCTTCCGTCTTTTCTTCGGTCGTGATGCACGCACGCAACTTGATGCTACGCACCCCGAGATAGATGGTGGTGATTTCAGAGGCGGGATGCAAAATTTCGTGGCCGACAAACGTCAAGCGTACAAGGAGGTACGGGATGTTCGGATCGCTCTATCGAAAAGACATGAAGACAGACAGAAAAGTCGTAAGAGTCGGAATGCTGAAATCGGTCGGACCTCGGTGGGAATCCGTGCTGTTGTCGGAGATGAGGTGCTGGTGAAGGAGGCGGAGTCTGGGATGGCAAGGGAAAGGATACACCATAAGCTAGCCCACGAGCACTGGACCGGACCTTGGGAGGTGACTGAAGTTGTCTTACCAGGACTCAGCTACACCGTCACAATGAATGGGCGAGGGATTCGCCGACGACGGGCGTCAGCATCGAATATCAAGATGTTCCACTCACGTCCGGACGACTTCCGTCACGACTTCGAAAACGAATTTGCTCACCTGGCATGGGGAGTTGACTTCGGACTAGCAGAGCCGTCCATTGTAGCGTCGCCTATGTATACCCTAATAGACAGAAAGGCTGTAATGGGTCAAGGCAATGCTTGGAAGTGGCGATACATGGGACGATTCGTGGATGGCACAGAGTCGCAGTGGCTGTCCGAAGAGGAGGCACGGGACAGTTTCACCCCTTTACAGCTGGACGTTTTCCATGCGCTGTGGGAAACGTATCACGGAGCGGAGTGCCGGGCCAGACCAACTTCAACGCTAACGCGGAAGGAAAGAGATGGGATCGACCGCGAACAAGCGTTGAAACAACACCCCGTGGGGACTGTGATCTGGAGGGAATTCGCGGACGCTGAGGGAAACAAGAAGCGTCACCTTTCAAAGGTCTTCGACTACAAGTCACCGTACTGGCGGGTTCGGTACGCAGATGGAGATTGGGAGGAGCTCAACGAACGTGAAATCCTGAAGGGGATTGCGTGAGACGAGACAGGTGTTTGCAGGCAGCTGTTGCAACGAGCAGACGGGAGGAATCAGCCTGAAGGTATACAAGGAGGGGAAACGAACTAGAAGCGCGGTGAGAGAGTTGGGACAAGGGATCGGAGACTTGGGTACGTGTGTCTGTAATAGCTCTTTATCCGTTCGTTACAGTAGTTCGGTCGAAAAATGTTGTGATGCTTTGTTGCGATAGCGGGGTTAATGTTATGTGTGGGTAGCTGTATAAAGGAATTTTACTCTGATGTTCGAGGCGTATGTTCACGTGTTTGGTCATTGTAATGTGTCTTTTTGACCGGTCTTGGTTTGCCAGTCTGAATTCTTCATTTTCTGGTGTTGGTTGTTGTTGGTCGTGATATTTCGTTTTGCTTTTAGCCTTTTTCGACTCAGTTTTTACTTTGGAGGCTCACCTGTTGCTATAATCTTTCTGCGATTGTAATGGCTTCGTTTCGGAGTTACGAATGGGATTTCATTGGGCTTTTTGCTCGTTGTATGGGTTTCCCATGGGCATCTGCGTTGATTCTACTTCACAGCTCATGGGGGATATGCCCTGTTTCTACGATCGGCACTGCTTTGTGAAGAGTCGGATAGGCTGTTGGTATAGTCTCTTGAGCAGCGACGGGGTCGTGTTTACTAGTTGGGAATGAGTTGAATTTGAATGGACTATTAAGTGGTTGTTTGGTGAGGGCTACATTCTTATCCTCGACCTTCGGCCGTTTATTTTGTTTGAGGTTTATTTTGTACAGTCTCTGGAGCAGTGACGGGGTCGTGTTGACTACTAGTTGGGTATGAGTTGAATTTGAATGGGCTATTAAGTGGTTGTTGGGTGAGGGCTACATACTTATCCTCGACCTTCGGCCGTTTATTTTGTTTCGAGGTTTATTGTGTCAGATTCTTCTATTTCGTGCTTTGCTACCTGGTATCGGAGTTCCGCTTTTGCTAAAGGTTTAGGATTTATTTGCCCGTCGTGCTTTTTTTCTTTTTGCGGTGTGTTATTGAGCTGCCGACGTTGCATTTTGGTGGAGGATTATATTGTATGTGAGCAGACTCAAAAAGGAGTAGACGAGTCAGTTCCTTGGAGTTGCGTGCTTCTTTCGTGCACGTAAAATTTCGGTCACATACGGACTTACTTTTAGCCATTGAATAGTGGTCAGGCGATCAAACACCCAGTGAAAAGGCAGGGGGGAGGGTTTTTATCGAGGATTTGCCTGTTATGACCTCTGTGTTTTCGGTTTGTTAGCCTATCCTCGAGGTCATTATAGCTGTAAAGAGCTTTTCGGCTCTTTACCTTTGGCTATACAGGCACAAGACTGCCATAGTATATTGCTCTCGTCATCGCAATTTGTTAGGGGGGATGGTACGGTTCCGTGGCAATTTCAAGAGTTACTATGACAGGCGTTTTCGTATTAGTAGGGGCCGCGCTATTTACTCCCCCTCCCTAAGTCGGGTGTGACTGCCCTATCCGGACACAACCAATCAATTCCTTGGGTTCACGTCCACAAACCCTTCGGATAAGCAATCAAGTCACCATTTGCACACTACTCTCTTGGGAGGCTTCACATCTCGAGCACCTGCACAGGGGACTTGCTCTCTTTCTCCGAGGAACGCACAAGCGCCTTCTGAACTCGGTCGTATCGGCCCTTCGGAGGTCAGTCATCATGAATATCTGCCGCGTGTTACAGACATAACCCACATGGGAACCCTGCGATGTTAGTAGACTAGATATCCTCGTATGGTTCGCCTTGATAGATATACTTGTCTGTCTCGCCCTGACTCTAGACCTCACGGCACTAGGGCACGATTCGTGACAGTTTTCTTCATCGTACTCCTGTACCGTATGAGTCTCAGTTACGGTATAATAAGTACCCGTCGACTCGCGGCAGCTTCTCCTTCGAAGTGTTGGGTGCTTTCCTAATTTGGCAGTTTTGGGGTATACCCATCGACCAGCGGCAGCTTCTTCAGAGTGTTGGGTGGTTCTTCCATTTCGCAGTCGACAAGAAGTGGTGCCTAGCGCCAGCTTCTATTTAAGGTTATTACAAGAATTAAAATACACTCCAGCTGTGAGATCGAATATTTTGACGAAATTCATCTTTGCAAGCTGTGTGTGATACTCCGATCGCGCGTATTACGGGTTGTGTGTCCTCATTAAGGATATAGGTCGGCGACTCCCCTCGCAATGTACTGAATATGAAACCGATTTTGACTTCTGAGTGCCTTCCTCTGTTCCGTACGAGTCTCGGTTGCGGTAGACTCTACCCCGTCGCGTAGCGGCACCTTCTTCCATGTCTTAGTTTGATCCTTGGTATCACGGGTGACCGTCATAACTCGCTCCGTACCGTCTATTTCCCGTAGACATGTGAGTTCGGGTCGAAGTCCACTCCGTCGCCTGGCGACACCTTTTTTTCAGTCAACAGAAGTTGCCTAGCGACACCTCCTTCTGACGGGTACTGCATCTTGCAGCAAAAGTTTTTACGCTTGCAGATTTTTTTTTTTTTTTTGAACCCTCCGGCG
Organism: Undaria pinnatifida; assembly: GCA_012845835.1. Lineage (NCBI taxonomy): Eukaryota > Phaeophyceae > Laminariales > Alariaceae > Undaria > Undaria pinnatifida. Next base: position 7,025,916 of record JABAKD010000009.1, on the reverse strand, counting down.
GATAGGGAAAAATATTTTCTTTGTTTTCTTTATGACTGACCTTCTTCAATAGACTAGACTACAAGTACATGTTTTTTAAACTTTCAGAGACGACTCCGTCTCCTGCCGGCATGCCACCCTTCCGAGGTTTGCCCGCTTCGTCGGCTAACCGCCGAACCGCCGACATAGTTCTTATCCAAAATATTGTCTTCTCCGACACAACTTGACCTCAACCTCTTGGTAGGAGTCATTACTATTAATATTAATATTCACCTCTACTCTCCTCTTCCTCACACCATATTTAACAACAATCAGGAGGGCGGGTCCGCCGAAGGCGGCCCCGTCAGATCCTTGTACGTACTAAAAAAACAAAATAATAACAACAGGGCAACAGTACGGCAGTGCAGCATTACGTACGGTAGTGACGAGTGCAGCAGCGGGGATGGTGGTACTCCCAAGCACCAGTGGGAGGCCGGTATTTTAGAAACAAAAAAAAGGTTCATCTCCCACAGGACGAAAAAAGACTCCCACGTACGGAACGGCCCACCCACCCTCCACGGACGACGCAGTGCACCCTCCACCCACCCACCGACCACACCTTTACCACATACTGCAGTGCAGCAGTGCAGCAGTACGTACAGCAGTACACCTGGTACGCGGGGAGCAGTTGGTTGGTTCTTGACGACCTTGTACGAACCAGGGAACAGACGGGGGAAGTTTCATTTTTTTACGATACTCGGCCATCTTGGGGGTGCGAGCGAGCCGCCGTCCACCATCCACCCGTCACCCACCATCCACCCACGGACCTAACCAGTACTTACACCAGTGCAGCAATGCTGCAGTGGTACTCCCGAAGTATGCCTGCTGCCACCGGCATGGCGGACGAAAACAAATTGGTACTACTGTATCATCCTCTGTACAGTAGTGGGAGGCCGGTACTTGAGAAAAAAAAACAAAAAGTTCATCTCCCACAGGACGAAAAAAGACTCCCACGTACGGAACGGCCCACCCACCCACGACGGACGACGCAGTGCACCCTCCACCCACCCACCGACCAAACCTTTACTACATACTGCAGTACAGCAGTGCAGCAGTACGTACAGCAGTGCACCTGGTACGCGGGGAGCAGTTGATTGGTTCTTGACGACCTTGTATGAAACAGGAAACAGACGGGGAAATTTCTTTTTGACGGTACTCGGCCATCTCGGGGAGCGAGCGAGCCGCCATCCACCACCCACCCACCACCCACCATCTCACGACGGATGATACGCCTGTTGCCGGCCGGTATGGCGGACAAAAAGAAATTGGTGCTGTATCATCCTCTGTATGTAAGTACTAAAATAACAACGTTTTTTTGTCTTAGTTTTTGCTTTTTAGGGTGGGACTTTTACATGACATATGTAAAATGTTATGGTGACAGTATCTTTTATTTTATTTATTTATATTAATTTATTCTATTCTATTCTATTTTATTTTATTCTATTTTATTTTATTTCATATTTTTAAAGGTGGAACTTCAATATGATATCTAGTAGACCGCTACTACTGTCTTCATACTCCCGATAAACCTGGTATACAAAAGCCCGCCACTATAGTGAAAAAAAAAAAAAAATAATATAAACCACCCCCAGGTAAAGAAAACTTACTTACGCACTCAACCACAAGTACCAACAACCCTGACCAAGCCCTCCATCCGCATACCATCCACCATTTACATATGGTATTAGAGCAATATAATAGTGGAAACTACAGAAATAAATTTATAAAATAGATATGATGCTAGATTACTTCAAAATTCCCCATCAAAAGTAAAATACATACACCAATCATCATTGTAGTGGAGAAAAACATTTTGTTACAAAAGAATAGGACCCCTCCCATTGAAAGAAAACTACCCACATAGTATAGTACAAATAAATACCAGCAAGCAGCTTCAAAGTAGATATGAGTATTGACCCGGAATTCGTCGAACTCACACCTGACGTTCTCAAAATATTATAAAAATAAAAATACACTCCATCCAGCTGTGAGATCGAATATTTTGTCGAAACTCATCTTTGACTGATTCTACGATAGCCCCCCCCAAAACCAGCGATTTTGTTTAACCAACGTTTCATGGCTGCTCGACACAAGGAAGGATACTATCGAAAACATACAATCCACACATTTTCTTGTGTGCAAAGGTCTTTCGATCGATGACGTCGGGGGGTCGAGGGACACCGTATTTCAGGAGAAACAATCGAGAGCTGGTTTTGAAACCAGCGATTTCGTTAAAGAAAAGTTGGGGGGGCTACCGTAGAACGACTCCTTTGCAAGCTGTGTGTGATACTCCGATCGCGCCTATTACGGGTTGTGTGCCCTTATTAAGGACATAGGTCGGCGACTCCCCTTGCAACTACATACAGTGTAGCAATCAGGGTCAACAGGGTGATGTTAGGCAGTCTGTGCGCGGAAGCTATAAAACCCGTTTCTGAGGGGGACAAAATTTGACAGCTGTGGAAGGAAATGCATCAGTTTATCACGTGAATCCTGTAATTCGAATAACCGGTGAGGGGAGGGCGGAGTTTTTAAGGACGTGGGGGCCTGATTTTGATCAAAAGGGGGGCGGGAGTGGGGGAGGGGGGGGAGGGGACGGGTTGGGCAGGTCAATTTGTGCGTGGAAACTAAATATATTTATTGTGGGGGAGGGGGGGGGGATGTGGCGGGGGTGGCCGGGGGCGGGGGGGGAGGGCTTTAGGTCGCATAGATGTAGGGGTTTGCTATACGCGTGGTGCTAGGTCTAGGCGATGGTGCGGGCGGTGGGGAAGAAGGGGGCGTTGGGGGCGGGGGGTGGGTGGGAATTGCAGCAGCGGCATGGACGGCTCTGAAACGATAACGAGGCGATATCCAGGGCGTGGAAGTGTTAATTACTCTGGCGGATTTCGATAGTAGGTGGGGCGTTTAAGCAAGAGAGAGGGAGGAGAGAAAAAAGAAGGGGGGGGGGGGGGGGGGGGAGGGGTCTTCAAGAGGTTTAGGTCACGTATAATATTAAAATCACGGATTCGGTCGACACTGATGTTCGCAACATTGTGTGTAATCCTCCAATCGCGCGTATTAATCATATATGTAGGGGCTTGCTATACGCGCGGTGCTGGGTCTAGGCGATCGTGCGGGGTGTGGGGAAGGAGGGGGCGTTATATATATATATATATAAAATGTTAGAGTGACAGCGTATCAATTTGGTGTTCCACAGAGATTCTGTCATTATTTATGCTGTATTAAGAGTAACATATAAGATAACTAATAATATTCTGTATTCGTACTCCTCCCGATATTAAAGCCGGACTTGCCTACCATACATAATATATTATAAAAATAAAAATACACTGCAGCTGTGAGATCGAATATTTGTGGAAACTCATCTTTGCAAGCTGTGTCTGATACTCCGATCGCGCGCATTACGAGTTGGGTGCCCTCATGAAGGATATAGGTCGGCGACTCCCCTTGCAATTACAGTGTAGCTATCAGGGTCAACATGGTGATGTTAGGCAGTCTGTGCGCGTAAACTATAAAACCCGTTTCTGAGAGGGACAAAATCTGACAGCTAGCTGTGGAAGGAAATGCATCAGTTTATCACGTGAATCCTGTAAGTCGAATAACTGGTGAGGGGAGGGCGGAGTTTTTAAGAACGTTGGGGCCTGATTTTGATCAACAGGGGGGCGGGAGGGGGGGAGGGGGGGGAGGGGACGGGTTGGGCAGGTCAATTTGTGCGTGGAAACTATAAATCCTTCCTGTGGGGGAGGGGGGGGGAATGTGGCGGAGAGGGGGGGGGAGCGGGGGGCGGAGGGCTTTAGGTCGCATACATGTAGGGGCTTGCTATACGCGTGGTGCTAGGTCTAGGCGATGGTGCGGACGGTGGGGAAGAAGGGGGCGTTGGGGGCGGGGGGGGGATGGGAATTGCAGCAGCGGCATGAACGGCTCTAAAAAGATAATGAGGCGATATCCAGGGCGTGGAAGTGTTAATTGCTCTGGCGGATTTCGATAATATTAGGTGGGGCGTTTAAGCAAGAGAGAGCGAGGAGAAAAAAAAAGGGGGGGGGGGGGGCGGGAAGGGCTCTCAAGAGGTTTAGGTCACATACATATATATAAAATCATTCTTTGGTGTCAGGGATTTGGTCAGGAGTTTTTTTGTTGTCTCGGCCGAAGTATGCGATTCGCGGAACTGGAGGCTCGGTCGAATATAGCTTCGTTCGAGCGCCGCCTTCGGGGGGTGGCTCCGAAGCCGCTCGCCCTGCCGTATCCGTTCCGCACATCGACGTGAGCACGGACGGATGCCGAGCGAGACAAGCAAGAAGTTGCAAAAATTATGTCGAGGACAAATTTCGGAGATTTTGGTTGAATCTTGATGTCTGCAGCATCGATGATTTACAAAATTGGCATCATTTCCAAACGGTACTTGATAATGTATGGAATTTTGCGGTGGCATACTCTCGAGCGTTAGTTTCTTTGCCGTACTTTTTTACTAGTTCGTTTGGTTTCTTGCTCGGCCTTTATTTTTTTTGTTTCTGCTCATTTTGCTTGTTGAAAAGGCAATTTTTTAGTGTGGGTACACATAAAACGGGACACATATTACGGGCGATATCCAACAACTTCGTGACACAAATTACCTACGGCAAGACGTTTCGTGACAAAATAACTCCCAAATCATGATATTTTCACGTAGCAGAATTTCCAAAACAAAACCAAGCAGGTAGAGCCGTCTCTTCGTCCTTTGGCCCTGGCTTTAACACGGCCGCTGACACTCCAGGCAGCCTCTGCTGTAGGCATGAACGAGTGCGGTTGATCCGCAGCGAACTATCCCGCTGTGCTCGCTTTTATGTGGCCATTGTCCATGCCATTTAATTTCACTTTCCTTCTGTTTTTAGCTCGTCGTCGTACGTTTGAGGTACGAGGAAACCCGTACGTACTGGGTGAGAACAACAGTATGTACGACGAGCATGAACGCCAACCTACCCCATCGGCAAACACACAACAGCAGGTGTGGCAGCAGTAGCCGAAGGGCGAAACGTCTAGCACATCCTGCAACAACTAGTAGCATCCAGAACCACGGCAGGTAGCTCAAAGTGCAGCACGAGTGCCGTTGGCAAGTTTAGTCGTACTCGCATCACTCTGTCCAATATATAACAACCGTTTTATGTTCATATTGATGAAGAAAAAAATATTACATTTCCTGTAAGAATGATACGTCGTACGAGCGGACGTTCTGGTGTGCTGCTGCCGTGAGACCATCGAGCACACCGTATGTTTTACATGAACAAAAGCGAACAAGAGGCAGGGCACAAGGGCCCCCAACACAGAGACACATAACAACCACGGTCAGCTGTCGATCGCGTGATTGGCCGGTAGTCCGTGCTTCGGTGGGTGTATAGGAAGTGGTTCGTAGTACTGCTGTAGACCGTTGGGAAACCACGTGACATCCCCTTCTGGTGGCAGACTCGCCAGTAGACCCCCGAAATTTCTTCTTCATTTTTTTCTGTTGGCCCCATGCACCCCTACTGAAAGTTCTGGGCTTGGCTCATCAGCTTTACACCGCCCAGCACCCAATCGCGGCGTTGTAGCTCACAGCAACAAGGCACCGTGCAGTGCCCTGCGATGCTCTGCAGCTCAGCTCAGCAGCGCACCGCAGCGTAGCGATAGCTCAGCAGAGCGAACCGCTGTGCTTTGCCGTGCTCTGCCGTCGCGGTCGGTCGTTATTCATGATATCTAAAACTCCGCTTACGCTGATATTTAGGTATTTGGTGCTTTACTCTATATCACGATTTTTGTGTGGGCACTTTGTGCTGTCTAAAACTGAACATGACGTTTTTTCCACACTCGAGTCATCAAGGGCCCAAAGCTCGAGACGAGACGAAGCAAGGTTACCCAGAGTAGCGTAGGACACCAGCTGCCAGGGGTGTGAGACGAGGCATGCACGGCACTGGCCAGATAACGTTGCCTGCAACAACTGCCCGCCACAGTATAAACGCGCGGACGAATGCTGAGGGTGACAAGCGAGAAGTGCGTTTTTTTTGTATTTTGGGCGGTATACGCCTGAGCTATTCTCGGATCTTGGCTTATGTAGAGCTTGAACGAATAAATGGGGGACAACATTTCCAAAATGGCATCATTTCCAAATTTTAATCTATTTTTTTCCCGGCGTCGCTTTTTTCATGGCGGCCTCGAAGAGCTGTTATTAATAGTGTTTTCCTGAGTACTATTAATACTAACTGTAGTACGTGGAGAGGGGAAAGCTCCGGAGATCCCTCTTACGAAGTCGGTGATAATTAATTAACGAACTCGAAAACGTGTCTGGTTGGTATTTCAGCATAACCCACTACTGAGTTACTTCTGAGTCACGTGACAAGAGCGTAGTGCTGTGTCGTGAGGTCGATTTTCACCGCCTTCATATTTGCCGTTTTCAAGAGTGCGCGCTGACGACATTATGAATGGTCATTGTGGTACTTCAACATGTCGTGTAGCACCACCCACTGACTAGGTCAAGTGATTAGGTAGCTCAGTGGGCAGTGCTGTAGGATTTCTCGGTCAAGTCACTTTGTTCGAAGGGCGCTGTCCAACGCCTTCCTTATCCGCCCCCTATAATACCTGATCGTGAACGCGTACTACGTGCGGGAGGTAACAAAAACATCCGAACATAGCGGGGACGTTTGTGGATTTTGTATTCCTGGGCAGTTCTTCCCGAGAACGGGTCAACGCGTGGCGTACTAATCAATGACACAGCAGCAATCTATAGTATAGTAGTAGTCAACGACGATATATACGTGGTGCTACGCTCTTTTCAAATTCCGAGCTTCAAGAGCAGCAGTAGTAGTTGTTGTTGTTCTCACATTAACTCGCATAATCAAGTCCGTGGTCACAGGACACAGGCTCCATCAGTAAATAATAATGTTGACGGACACCACAGGCAACACCTCTCTGGGTACGTAACGCGGCGTCAACGATCGAAATGTCCAGCTGGAAACATCGTACAATATGGGGGAATGTAACCTCTATGCAAATATCTTGTTTTGTTTTTATCATTTGTCAGCCGGACGCCCCGGTGGTCTAGTGGTTTTACCCTCGAATACTACTAACGTTTGTTTGTCCTTGAGTTCGACTCCCACCACGATGAGATTTGAGTTCATTTGCAAAAACGCAAAAAGAAAAAAAGGAATCAACTGCTGAGAGCGCCTAGCGGCGTGGGTAGGTACAACTCGACGCGAGTCGACGAGGGTAGAAAATGCTGGATTCTCCTCGCGATAAAAATGAAGGCACGTGCTGAAGTGGGGAGGGAGGAGGAGGGCCCGCTGTGTGACCCCGGATCTGATTTATTATTTGGAGGGAGCGCGAGAGTGGTGCGAGGATAATAAATGAGATGCAGAAAAATAAAATTGCGAAGGTATATTATTACTACCAGTTAATGATATGTTAGTCTCTAGGAAATACGCACGGTGCTGTCAGCAGTCGTCATGGTAGAGACTCCGAATACTAGTATAAAAATGAAAATACACTCCAGCTGTGAGATCGAAGATTTCGTCGAAACTCATCTTTGCAAGCTGTGTGTGATACTCCGATCGCGCGTATTACGAGTTGTGTGACATATTATATATCGAGGGGACGCGTCCGATTTCAAGAACTTGGAACCACCCGCGAATCAAAGACAGCAGAAACACAACCCGCCTTTCCGAGTAAAAACAGAGAAGAAGCGCTACGCCAACCTCCCGTACGAGCAAAGCTACCTCCGCACCTATCTTAGACAAAGCCGCCGCAACGAGAGATTGCTCTCCTTTCCTTCGTTTTCCTCCTCGCCCGCGACCACGCAGACCAATCAATGCGACAGCCTTCACGTAACAAACAAAGCTCTCTTCTTCCAAAACCTCGCCGGCTGACATGGCCCCATGTCGACGTTTGATGCAAACCGATTTTGCATCCTGTCGACTTCGACCTCCATTGCCACGGGGACAGCAGTGCAGTCTCTTCATTAATGTCAAGGCCTCTTTCGTTTCGCCTAGAGGCGACGCAGGTTCTCAATAAAACTCTTTGCGGTATTTTTGTTTGATAGTCGCCAACTTTTACTTACCGGCGCATTTAACAGCGTTTTTCGCCTATGCTTGCCTTCTTTGTTGTAAAATGTTACGTTTTTCTTCTGTCAAAGTATAACCTTCATAATCCCATGTTCGTATTGAACTCTTGGCATTACTTTACAGTTCAATGAATGCCAGATCGGACAGCTACACCTTAACTTTTCGAAGTGCTGCCCTGCCCTACCCGAAGCATGGGCGCCGGCGAATGCCGGCGCCCATGCGGAGCCTTTGTATAATATCAAAATACATTCCAGCTAGCTATGAGATCAAGGATTTAATCGACACTGATCTTCGCAACATTGTGCGTGATCTTCCGATCGCGCGTATTAATCATATATGTAGGGGCTTCCTATACGCGCGGTGCTGGTTCTAGGCGATCGTGCGCAGTGTTGGGAAGGAGGGGGCGTTGGAGGGGGGGAGGCGGATGAATGAAAGCTACGTCATGGATGGCTAGAAAGATAATGAATGACGTGATGTCAATTGCTTAGAAGTGTTTTTTACGCTGGCCGATTGCGATTGTACGTGGGGCGTTTGAACGAACTGGGCGGGGAACAAAATGGGGGGGGGGGGGAGATGAGTTGGAGCTACGGTATAATATATTATAAAAAATGAAAATACACTCCAGCTTTGAGATCGAAGATTTCGTCGAAACTCATCTTTGCAAGCTGTGTGTGATACTCCGATCGCGCGCATTACGAGTGGTGTGTCCTCGTTAAGGATATAGGTCGGCGACTCCCCTTACAACTACAATGTAGCTATCAGGGTCAACAGGGTGATTTTAGTCAGTCTGTGCGCGGAAACTATAAAACCCGTTTCTGAGGGGGACAAAATCTGACAGCTGTGGAGGGAAATGTATCCTTTTATCAAGTGAATCTTGTAAGTCGAATAACCGGTGAGGGGGGCGGGGGCGGAGTTTTGAAGGACGTGGGGGCCTGGTTTTGATCAAAAGCGAGCGGGTTTGGAGGGGGGGTGGGGGGGGGTGGGGGAGGGGGGTGCAATTTATGCATGTAAGCTATAAATCCTTTCAAGGGGATAAATCTGACGGTTTTGGCACCAGTATATTATTGGGGGGGGGGGGGGGGTTGGGGCGGGGTTGGGGCGTGTGGGGCAGCTCAATATGTGCGTGGAAACTATACATTATTTTGAGGGGATAAATGTGACGGTTTTTGGAAATAATGCATCAGTTTATCATGTGTATCCTGGGGTAAGTCGTACAATCAGTGAGTAGAGAGAGGGTGGAGTGTTCGAGGGGGTGGGGTTGGGATGGGTTGGCGGGGGGGGGGGGTGGGGGGTGGGGGCGGGGGGGGGAAAAGGAAGGGTTTTAGGTGAGGGGTTTGTTATACGTGTGGTGCTAGGTCTAGGCGATGGTGCGGGTGATGGGGAAGAAGGGGGCGTTCGGGGCGGGGGGGGGGGGAAGCAGCGGCATGGATGGCTCTCGAAAGATAATGAGGTGATATCCTGTGCGTGAAGTGTTTATTAATGTGGCGGATTTCGATATTTGGTGGGGCGTTTGAGCAAAGGAGAGCGAGAGGGGGGGGGGAAGGGGGGGGGGGGATTTTTTGGCAGGTTTAGGCCACAAATAATATTCAAATACACTTCGGCTGTGAGATCAAAGATATGTAGGGGCTTGTTATACGCGTGGTGCTACGTCTAGGCGATCGTGCGGGTGGTTGGAAAAGAGGGGGCGTTGGAGGGGGGGGGGGGGGGGGAATAATTGAAAACTACATCATGGATGGTCAGAAAGATAATGACATGATATCAACTGCGTATAGGTGTTTATTACTTTGGCCGATTTCGATTGTGAGTGGGGCGTTTGGACAAACTAGGCGGACGGGGGGGGGATCGGGGGACGGGGGGGAGGGGGGGAAGGGTTGGGGTTTTTCATGAACAAGAGGGGTCAGGGGAGGGGGAGGGGAGGGGGGGGGGGGCGGGGGGCAGGACATATCAATATGTGCGCGAAAACTATAAATCCTCAAAGGGGACAAACCTGACGATTGAAGCAATAAGACATCCCTTTATATAATCTGGCTTGTAATGTTTACTATTCTAGAAGGTTTGATGTTCGATGCAGCATGCAACCCAGTGTTTAAGTGTAGTAAATAACGTGTTAAATCTTCATAATTTGTTGTTGTATGATACATGGATCGAAAGCTAGAATACGTTATAGAATATTTGTAGTTACCATTATTTTCTGACATCGTTAATTATTATAAGAAAGAGATACGTATTGTCAAATACATATATATATATATGATAGAGAGGTATAATAGTGGAAACTACAGTAATAAACATATAAAATAGATGTGATGTTAGATCTAGCTCAAAATTCCCCACCTAAATAAAGTAAAAATACAAAACGTACAAATATAGTGAACATGAAATACGACACCTCCTAATAAAAACTCACCCATACACTATATCACAAGCACCAACAACGCAGCTTGCGAAGATGAGTATTGACCTGAAATTCGTCGAACTCACGGCTGACGTCCTTGAATATTTTTTATATAATATGCATACACTCGTATAATATAGACTATATACTTGTATATACTTGTATGTGTTTTTCTTATTTTTTTTACAAAACAATTTGACCCGTCCCATTATGAAAAAACGCACCCACATAATAGTATATTACAAGTACCAACAACGCAGCTTGCAAAGTTGAGTATTGACCCGAAATTCGTCGAACTCACGGCTGACGTCCTTGAAATAATTTTATAAAGTAATAACAGGGCAGTACGGCAGTACAGAAGTACGTACACGGTAGTAAAGGTATCATCCTTTGGATGTACTCCGGAGTAAATACTAAAAAATCAAAAAAATAACAGGGCAGGCAGCAGTACGGCTGTGCAGCAGTACGTACGGTAGTAAAGGACAGAAGAGTGCAGCAGAGTGGGGACGGTCGTACTCCCAAGCACCAGTGAGTAGGAGGCCGGTATTATTTAAGAAACAAAAAAAGGTTCATCTCCCACAGGACGAAAAAAGTCTCCCACGTACGGAACGGCCCACCCACCCACCACGGACGACGAAGTGCACCCTCCACCCACCCACCGACCAAACCTTTACTACATACAGAAGTACAGCAATGCAGAGCAATACACCTGACGGGCGAGCAGCAGCCGATTCTCTCGCCGACACCACCCTGCACGGTGAGAAAACCCAATCCCTTTGGTTAATCGCTGATTGGTTCGAACTCCACAGCGCCGTCCTAGGCGGATAGAGGCCCATCAATGGGGGGCCTTTCCACCGCACACGGGCAAGATAGGGTCCCATCCCCGATTCATGAATCCCCCGAATCTCTACAGCTCCAAAAACGCGGGAACAATAATGACGACCTCCCGTGTCGACACCACTCCGCACGACGTGGAACTCCAACCATATTCGCTTCCCGCTGATTGGCTGGGGCTCGGACATAATAAGGACAACGCCACCATGGGAGGATATAGAGTCCTGTGCCCGTTTCAGAAATCCTGACAAACCGGGGACGATAACCGATTTCCCCCGCGGGTCGACACAGCCCCGCACGATGGTGCGACAATCATCTATTATTCACATTGGCTTATCGTTGAGTGGCTGTGCAGTTGGTAGAGCCAGGGAAAACCGGGGAGGAGATAGACCCGCAAACGGGCGGGAGGCGTTTCGACGCACCCGATGAGGATAGGGCCTCATCGCCGTCCAGAAATCCTTCCATACCCCATCAACTCCATCAAACCGGGGACGAAAACCGACTTCTCCCGGGTCGACACCACACCGCACGGTGTGGAAGCCTTAGTTAGCTAGCTAAGGTTCGTATACAACGCCAGCACCACAGAACAGGGTCGAACCCCAGTTCAGAAATATTTCAAGGTTTACTCAACTAGAAAAAAATGGGGCAACTCGTGCTACTGCTGAGTTTTTAGTCGTATACCCCAACCCCGCGTACCGTGGACATTTCCCTTCACCCCCTGCTTCGATACCACCCCGGACAGTGTTACACAACCCTGGATTGATCGGCTCGGCCGGGGTTCGTGGATAGAGGAAAGCACCATACACTAAGAAGTTCAGCAAGTTCAATGACTATCATCTCATACTGGCCTGTGATTAGAGAAGTTGTACATGGACCAATTGCATAATATACAGCAGTCGATCCAGATCGAGTCGACCGGTGCAACATGCTTGGGTATCGTATTATTACAGCAGCAGCAGAAATACACTTAACTTTTTTTCTTTTTCCCATCCCATTTATTGTGATGCTCGCACTACTCTCGCCCTCCCAGCAGGATAACTCAGACCCGGGGTCATATAGCGGACTCCACTCCCCCATCCACACTGCGGAACATTCCATAATTATTATCGCAAGAAGGATTCAGCATTTTCTTCTCTCCTCGACGATTCGCGTGGAATTGTACGTACCCACGCTGCTAGGCAATTTCAGCAGTTATACGTCAATTTCGTGAGTTCGAATCCCCCCGAGATCGTACTTGTATAATAATTTTTCGTGGGGCTTTTTCTTGTGCACTAATTGACATGCGGAAAGCGCGAGATTGTGAGTTAGCAACACTCGATAAAACATCGACGATCAGCGGGTGCTAAACCCTATGCGCGAAAAAAAATGAAGGCATCAACCGGGAGGGGGGAAAGGGCGACAGGTGTGGTCACGGCTTGTATGTCCAGAAGCTGGAAAGTAGAAGTGTGCAAAAAGCAAAAAATCGCTACTGGTAGAAGAGATGATTAATCAGCAATCAGCAGCAAGGAGCATGTCAAGTACGAAGCAACACAAACCTTTTTGCGACCTAAAGCCATCCCCCCGCCCCGCCATATTCCCCCCCCCTTCCCCACAGGAAGGACTTATAGTTTCCACGCACAAATTTGAGCTGCCCCACCCGTCGCCTTCCCCCCCTCCCGCCCTCCCGCCCCCCTTTTGACCAAAATCAGGCACCCACGTCCTTAAAAACTCCACCCTCCCCTCACCGGTTATTCGACGTACAGGATTCACTTGATAAACTGATGCATTTCCTTCCACAGCTAGCTGTCAGGTTTAGTTCCCCTCAGAAACGGGTTTTATAGTTTCCGCGCACAGACTGCCTAACATCACCCTGTTGACCCTGATAGCTACACTGTAGTTGCAAGGGGAGTCGCCGACCTATATCCTCAATGAGGACACCCAACCCGTAATACGCGCGACCGGAGTATCAGACACAGCTTGCAAAGATGAGTTTCGACAAAATATTCGATCTCACAGATGGGGTGTATTTTAATTTTTACAAGGGCTTCGCTCGCGGAAGGAGGAATGGACATTCAGTAGAAAGGCGGAAAAGAAGCACAAATGGCGCAACTGGCGACTTGAAAATACCATGAGGTCCGTATATTATAGTACAACGGTACAGGATGGAGACGATTATGATTATGAGTTTGTTATTATCATCCATTCGCCCAGTCCATGATGGGCACGTCGGAGGACTTGCTTGGCATACGAGTATCCTTCCACCTCTCAGGTAGCACCTGTACACTTACTTATAAATAGCTCTCTCTAAGTCGATCATCAATAATAAATTATCGCAGTGCATAAACACCAGGCACGCGCTTGTCAAGGATAGAGACAGGAAAACTACAACTTAAGATGTAAAGGAGCGCAGTGCCAAAAAAAACATGCTGGAAGCAAGAACTTGAACGCACACACCGCAAACATGTGAAGTACATTTGTATTCCTGAAGGACGAGGAGCACGCATTTAGGCATAGTTCTCAAAAAACGATGCTCGGTATATATAAACCACAACTTAACGTTCTATAAAGCACGTGCTGTCAACATTGCTTCCGAAGGAGCATGCAGGCTTGCTTAGACTCTTCCTCCTCAGCGGAGGTACCCAGCACCTTGCACTCTTGTTTTTTGTCGATGATCTTGTGGATCTGTCCACAAACGTTGAAGCATAGCGGGAGGACGTCGATAAGTATGTCTAAAAAAGTATTCGTACTTCTCTCCAGCAGACGTCGTAACCATCCAAACTATTGGAGCTCCTTTCGTTGTTAGTAATTGTTGTGGTATTGTTGTACTTGCTCTTGGTACTTGGAAAAAGAGCCGCATTTCATAGACTATATCCGCACGCAATCCCCTAGTCTTGAGCAAGAGACATGGATGTCTCGACTCGTGACACACAGGACGCAAGATAAGAGTAGAACGTACCTCGATGTCGAACGCCCTCGTGGCACCGTGGGAATGGAGTGCGGGATGTATATCGAGCAAGTGGTCGCCTGCCTTTTTCAGGAGGTCACCGACCTTGATGTCGCCGGTGCACTTTGTGTTTATGTCCTCGCCGACTTGGCGGCCCTCGGCGACTGCTTCGCAGTGCTTCTGCAAACGACAACAACGGATGGGAATACCTAGCGTTCAGTGGATGTTCAAAATAGTGAGGCCACGTAGCTGTCGTCGATTTCCAAAGTTTGAAAGGAAGTCGTACAATTTAACACTGTTGAAATAAAAGCGGTCGTTTATGGGCAAAGCCCTGCCTGGTACCACAACGTTGCTAACACCTACGAAACCACCACTGGGACAGGAACGAACGGGATTCACAGTAGCAACTGGTAAGCGTAAGCCCCGGTATACTGCTATATAAGGCCTACCGGCGGAATACCGACAACGAAGGGTAAGAGACAGTACCTGCTGTATATATTGTTCGGTACTACTCTATTACTGCTGCTATCAACACTATTACGACCGACTTGTGCTGCGATTCCTGAAGAGGTTGCGCACCCTACTTGTACTCGTTAATACAAAGAGTTCATGTGGTTGTATGAAAAATGAGTAACAGTAGTAGTACACCGCGTCACTACATGAACAACTCGCTAACCCCAATCACGGGACTGCTCTCCAGCATCACCCAGGTTAGCTTCAGCTTCTGTTTACTGCTATATATCAACCTCCAGTGTGTACTGCGACTGGTGCTGATGGTATCATGCTGCTGTGTTATTTATCACTGCATGGACCATTTTTACAACCCTGGCTGACCCCCGTGATGAGACTTGCCCGTTTTCATTGCGTCTTACATGTATAGATACCACGTAGTCGTAGTCGTACTCCAAAACGTGTGTTTATATCACAGCACAAAGCGTCACTGCATGGACCACTTGTTCAACCCCCGCTTACCCCGATGACGGGACTGCCCCGTACTCGTAGTCGTACATACATGAAGTGTGTTTATCTGTACGTATGAAAAAGAAATCGCATCACACACCGTTACTGCATACGTCTAGACCTGAGTACTTGTACAATTCCCGCTTATACCCCGATGACGGGACTGCCCCGTACACGTATTCGTACATGCAAAAAGTGTGTTTGTACGCATGAAAAAGAAATCACAGCACACAGCAGTGTCACTGCGTAGACAACTAGTACAACATGCTTACCCCGACGACGGGACTGCCCTCCGTGACCACCAAGGCGAACTTGAGTTTGTTCAGGCCACGCGTCCCCAACCGCAGCTTCCACACCGTGTGGTAGTTCGACCACGCTGGTGTAGCACACACATGCTACAGCAAACGTTGCAGACAGGCACACAAGGTCAAACAATGTAAATTTCAATGTGCATCATTATTGGAAACAGGATTCGCTTGAGTTCACCAACACCCAAAACCACATACTCTGGTAGTGTTATTGTGCACAACTTGCAGCACACTCAGCCAACACTCAACGCAGCACTACTGAAAATACAGGGTGTTGATTACATCTGGTGTCTTACCTATGTCGCACGGCGCTGAACACACTAACTGTGACAACGGGAACAAACTCTCCACATCAGTAGTATAGTAGCTGACAGCAAACATCAAATTCCAACAACACGAAGAAATGAAACTCACGTTTCGTCAAGCTCTCAGCTCCTTCGTTAGGGACGCCGATCGAAGGTGAATCACAGGTGTCCGCGTCACACCAGTCACACACGAGGGTTGTCGCCGCTTCCCCAGTGCTTCTTGTCAAGGTTATGAAAAGCTTGGCACGTGGAAGGGTCGTCACTCCTGCAGGTGTTGCAGACAGCGTACTGGGAACTCCTGTTTTTCCTATTTCGTGCGATGAGGAAGCCGTCACAACCCTTGCTCGGGCACGGCCAATCACGATCGCCAGAAGAAGCTGAGTCCCGTTCTTGCCCGACCAGCGTCCACACGCCTGATCCTGAACCTCCACCACCCCCACTGTTGGCGGAGCCTCTTCCCGTACTAGCCTTGGTCCGCTTCGCAAATTTCAACTTCAAATTGTTATTATTATTGCCGATCCGGCAAATTTCAAATTCAAATTGTTTGCAGCCGTCAACGGCAATTCCCTCTCAACAGCCAGCAATTGGCCAACTTCAAATGTAAAAGTACAAAAAAGAAGTTGCTGAAAAAGCAAAATAAAAACATCAGACAGCAAGCAGTAAAAAAGATCAGAGAATGAGAGCTAAGAATGAGACTAGGGAAAGCAAGGAAGGCAAGGAACTTCGGGACGGTTCTTTTCCCCAGCAACTAATTTTCTTTTCGGCAATCACGGGCAGAGAAGGGCTGAGAGGGGGGAGGATATGCCGAGCGAGACCTCCGAGGGGGTCGAGGTCTAGGTATTTAAGTTTATAATATAATAATATTATACTCCGAGGAGTAAAACTCTGTGGGACACGAACCCACGGTGTTCCAAAATGATACGCTGTCACTCTAGCATTTTATATAAAATATTAATGTATATATTGAGGACGTCAGGTAGGTGTGAGTTCGACGAATTTCGAGTCATTACTCATATTTTGAAGCTGGCTTGCTGGTACTTGTACTATACAATGGGAGGGGTCGTATTCTTTTATAAACGAATGTTTTTCTCCACTACAATGATTGGTGTTAGCATTTTTACTTTAGGTGAGGAATTTCGAAGTAATCGAACATCGTATCTATTTTATAAATTTACAAGGGCTCCGCATGTGCCGCATGCTTCGGGTAGGGCAGGGCAGCACTTCGACAACTTGAGGTGTAGCTGTCCGATTTGGCATGCATTGAACTTTAAAGTAATGCCAAGAGTTCAATACGAACATGGGATTATGAAAGACATGATTTGACAGAAAACAAACGTAATATTATACAACAAAGAAGGCAAGGATAGGCGAAATACACTATGTTAAATGCGCCGTCAAGTAAAAGTTGGCGTCTATCAAACAAAAATACCGAAAAGAGTATTATTGAGAACCTGGGTCGCCTCTAGGCGAAACGAAAGAGGCCTTGGCATTAATGAAGAGACTGCACTGCTGTCCCCGTGGCAATGGAGGTCGAAGTCGACAGGATGCAAAGTCGGTTTGCATCAAACGTCGGCATGGGGCAATGTCAGCCGGCGAGGTTTTGGAAGAAGATTGCTTTGTTTGTTACGTGAAGGCTGTCGCATTGATTGGTCTGCGTGGTCGCGGGCGAGGAGAAAAACGAAGAAGAGGAGGGCGATCTCTCGTTGCGTCGGCGTTGTCTAAGATAGGTGCGGGGGTGGCTTTTCTCGTACGGGAGGTTGGCGTAGCGCTTCTTCTCTGTTTTTTCTCGAGAAGGCGGGATATGTGTGTCTGCTATCTTTGTTTCGTGGGAGCTTTCACGTTGTCGAAATCGGACGCGTCCCCTCAATACATAATATCCGGAGTGTCTCTACCATGACGACTGCTGATGGTGCCGTGCGTATTTCCCCAGAGACTGACATATTATTTACTGGTAGAAATAATCATATACCTTTCTTTGCAACATTTTTTTTTCTTCATCCCATTCATCATCCCCGCACCATCTCGCGCTCCCTCCCAGTAGTAACTCAGATCCGGGGTCACATAGCGGGCCCTCCTCCTCCCTTCCCACTTCGGCACGTGCCTTCATTTTTACCGCGAGGAGAATCCAGCATTTTCTTCCCTCGTCGACTCGCGTCGAATTGTACCTAGCAGGCGCTCTCAGCAGTTGATATCTTTTTTTGGTTGCATTTTTGCAAATAAAGTCAAATTTCATCGTGGTGGGTGTTGAAATCAAGGACAACCAAACGTTGGAGGTATTCGAGGGTAAAACCACTAGACCACCGGGGCGGCCGGCTGACAATTGATTAAAACAAAACAGGATCTTTGCATAGGGTTTAAAATCGTGTTGGCAGAAAAAGCAAATTTGCAGGAAGCAGCTGAAAGGTCAAGAAACAGGCAATATTTCAGTTGTTGTTGTTCTCACATTAACTCGCACAATCCAGTCCGTGGTCACAGGACTGGTTCTAGTCACTCTGGAGTAGAGGAATACGCTAGGGAAAAATACAAACAACCCAAGGTGGTACACGCATAAATCACAGCTGACGCAATTCATGCCTCCACCAGAAACATATAAAAGTGAGATCGGGAGTCAGTATACGATGTGCCAGGTCCATACCGGTGCATACGTCTCATTACTCGCGCCTGGGAAAACCGACTATACCGCTTGCCACCCAAGAAAGACTACCACGTATATATCACACGTAGTATCTATCACTACGCATACGCACAACAGACGCAAGTCAATTGGAAAAAAGAAACAAAGAACAAAGAAGAGAAAGGGAAGGAAATGGGTGCATGGGGCCAAGAAAAAGAAAAGAAAAATAAATTTTGGGGAGTCTACTGGCGAAGCTGACACCAGAAAGGGATGTCACATGTCACGTGGTCTTTCGACGGTCTACAGCAGTAGTACTACGAACGACTTCCGATACACCCACCGAAGCACGGACTACCGGCCAATTACGCGATCGACAGCTGGCCGTGGTTGTCACGTGTCTCTGTGTTGGGGGCCTCTGCCCTGCCTTTTGTTGGCTCTTGAGAGTGATGCGTGTACGACTACACTTGCCAACGAACGGCACTCGCACTGCACTTTGAGCTATCTGCTGTAGTTCTGGTTGCTACTTGTTGCTGCATTATGTGCTAGACGTTTCGCCCTTCGGCTACTGCTGCTACACCTGCTGTTGTGTGCTTGCCAACGTCGTCAGTTGGCGTTCATGCTCGTCGTACATACTGCTGTTCTCACCGAGTACGTGCGGGTTTCCTCGTACCTCAACCGTGCGACGACGAGCTCAAAACAGAAGGGAGGTGACATGAAATGGCATGGACAATGGCCACATAGAAGCAAGCACAGCGGTATAGTTTGCTGCGAATCAACCGCATTCGTTCATGCCTACAGCAGAGGCTGGCTCGAGTGTCAGCGGCCGTGCTAAAGCCAGGGCCAAAGGCCGAAGAGACGGCTCTACCTGCTTCGTTTTGTCTCGAAATTCTGTTATGTGAAAGTATCATGATTTGGGAGTTATTTTGTCACGAAACGTCTTGCCGTCGGTAATTTGTGTCACGAAGTTGTTGGATATCGTCGGTAAGTTGTGTCACGTTTTAGGTGAACCCACACCAAAAAATTGAATTTCCAGCTGGCAAAACGAGCAGAAACAAAAGTAATAAAATGCCGAGCAAGAAACCAAACGAACTAGTAAAAAAGTACAGCAAATAATCTAACGCTCGAGAGTATGCCACCGCAAAATTCCAAACATTATCACGTACCGTTTGGAAATGATGCCAATTTTGTAAATCATTCAGGCGTTGCAGCCATTAAGATTCAACAATTTTTCCGAAATTCCTCCTCGACACTCGCTCGTCTCGCTCGGCACCCGTGTGCGTTCACGTCGATGTGCGGAACGGACACGGCAGGGCGAGGGGCGTTGGAGCCGCCCCCCGAAGGCGGCGCTCGAACCAAGCCATATTCGACCGAGAATTCCAGTTCCGCGAATCGCATACTTAGGCCGAGACAAAAAACTCTTGACCAAAGTCCATGACACCAAGGAATGACTCGATATTCAAGGAATGATCTTATATATATTTATTTCTGCAGTTTCCACTATATTGCTCTACCATAATATGTAAGGTGAATGGTTTGCGGATGGATGGCTTGGTCAGGGTTGTTGGTACTTGAGGTTAAGTGCGATAGAAAATTTTCTTTTTCTGGGGGTGGTTTATATTATTATTATATTATTTTATTTTTCACTATAGTAGGGGGTTCCGATATACATCGGAAGTATGAAGATAGTAGTAGTGGTCTAATAGATATCCTGTAAAAGTTCCACCTGAAATAATATAAAAAATATATAATAAGTATTTTACACGGCGTCGACGGCAGGACATTCTCTCTTCGCAGTTTTCCCCATCGATCGCTCATTGCTCCGACTTACGAGCAGAGTACGCAGCTAGCTCTCGCACTTTACCCCCGTCTATCGATGAACCAACCTGGCACGGGCTCCCCACGTTCCTCTGAGACAAGCACAGCGACCCAGGAAGAGCCCCTTGCCATAAACCAGCTCACCGCCGGCGCCAGCAAGCTCGCTACTCTGCGGAAGTGATAGCTCTCGCCCCTGTCGATCCCGCCATTCCCTGGAGCGCTCTGCTCCTTTTTCCCGTCTTCCGTTCTTTGTTTGAGGTTTTCTGCTGTAGCATTTTCCCTGAGGCTTCGTAGCTTCGCAGGGTAAAGGCGTGGGAGTAGGTTGTGAAGAGCCGCATCTTCGAGTGATGTTCTGGACCGTGGAACCGGTGCTTCTCCGAATCTTCCATAATTCTGCATATACGGCTAATCAGGGTGGGCTAGTGTTATGGTATTCTACTGAGAGCCTAACAAGTCGTAATATGGGGGATACGGCCGGAAATAAATTGGTTTCACATGCCTTTGAAGTCATGTGCGTATTGGAAAAAGGGGATGATGCTTTTGCCTCGCGGAATTGAACGCTATTCAGTTCGTCCGTGGCGTGTGTCTAATACACGCGCTCATTTAGTACAAGTGAGTGACCAACGTGGAGCCTGACTAGTGGAGAAACCAGCAAAGGGTCGCCTATGTCTGTAACAGC
The DNA here is from genome assembly GCA_012845835.1 of Undaria pinnatifida. Lineage (NCBI taxonomy): Eukaryota > Phaeophyceae > Laminariales > Alariaceae > Undaria > Undaria pinnatifida. The sequence continues at coordinate 7,005,005 of JABAKD010000009.1, read as the reverse complement.
CCCTTAACCTTATTTTATTGCGCCATGGGACATCGTGTGGCAGTGCCATGGGCCTTCATGGCAACCGCATGGATAATATGTTCATGCCAAACTTGGCGTCACGCCTGCTCTACCGCACTTGTACTGCTGTATTGTGAATGCACCTTGTGACTTCTCCCTACTAGGTTTACCTAGGGTATATTGTAACAAAATGATTTCGCTGTCTGTCTGTCTATCTTTCTGTCTGTCTGTCTGAAACTATTCACCGTAACATATATACATATATATCTGTGACCCTTTAAATCAACTTGACGTGACAAGACATTGTGGTAGACTGTGTTTCGTTAGGAGGAATATTCAGAGGATGAACGCTTTGATATGTAGAGGTATGCAGCTCCGATGGTGGTGTTTCACAATCCAACATTCAAAATCTCTCGTTCGAATCCAGAACCCAGCTGTTGCTCGTACCCCCCTCGTTTTTGCTCGAGGTGCTGTTATGCTCCAGGTACTTTGTTCCTGATACTCTTTTTATGCATGTATTCCTCCTGGTAATTTTCGAAATAGTTCGTCCGCGATACTCTTCTTATGCACTTGTGTTGGATCCTTTCTCGTACCCTCTTATGCACTTTTGCCAGATCCTTTCTTCGTTTATGTCAGGTGTCGTAAGCATGTTTTTACCGTTACACATATTCCCACGTGACCCGTTTTCCAGAATCTGGGCAAAACAGATCAAATACACCGGAACCGCAGAACAGCATCATGGCGCCGTTCCTGCATCAGCGGGTCAAACGGATCATTGTCGTGATGTTGTTCTTATTCTGCCTAGCCGACACTGGGACGTCTTCGAAGCGAAGTAAACTAAAAGTCGCGATCGAGGAGGACAATATAGAAGAACCATGTCTACCGTGCGAGGTTCTGTTCAGCAAGCTGGAGAGAACCGGTGTGGACGGCAAACTGTCCCAAGACGTAAGAGTGCAGGAACGTGGCGAGCCTAAAAGCGGTACCGGCGTCTCGTACTTTTGGGCGGCGGCAGCATTGACTCATGCGTGTGACTACCTTCAAGAACTATTCGGTGAGGAACCCGAATCGTCAGCCTCGGCACAAACGGAGAGTACACCGTACGTGTTCATCTGTGTTCGATGTAGTGGCTGTCGCGACAGAAAAAGACAGCCCGGCTTGTGCTGTGTGTCGTGCTCGTCTGTGTTTACGTTGCAATACCACCCGCACGAAGCAATCACCAGATCGTGTTCATGCCAAGTGTCATATACAGAAAAGTACGACTGGTTATTTCGATGACTTTTCCCAGGATTTAATGTGGCATGCCACATATCGTGCGCGAGAGATGCTGATGATGCAGGAGCAGCGGCTACGGCATACGTTTGTGTTGATTGTGTTCGTCTGCCATGCGGCTTTTTTCTGGAGAAGGAACGTCCTTAATTCCAGAAAATACGGCAGTACACTAACAACTACTGGTAGTCTATAATAGCCCTTTGGACGGGTACGGTTGGTTGTGTTCCGCATGATTGTTTATCTGCACCTCGTACGCTTAATACTTTGTTGGGACGATATGCAAAATCCAAGTTATGGCCGCTCGGCCAATGGGGCGGAGCGTCCGGTTCTAATTCCTAGCTTGTACAGATTCCCATCTGCATTGATCGGTTTTGTCATAGCACGTGCGTGAGTAATATTATCCTTTGATTTGTGCTGTTGATTGTTTCGTCACTAGGCCAAGGAAGCTGCAGGATTGAATCCACTGCCGGACAAGGACTCGGCATTGAGGTCCACCATATGCGTGGCCTCAATCATATGATATTTGAGCCGTCACTATCCAGCGACGAGTCTAGGTGTTCCTGCGACACGATCGACAGGTAAGCAATGCCGAGTACGGTACCGGTAACGGCAGCAACAATTAACCTCGCCAGCTTTATCGACAATCCTTCGGCTACGAGCGATATCCCCGTCATCGCCGCGCCCTAAATGTGCGTGGGGCTATGCACGGCAATAGCACGAACGGCATCTTCAAGGTTACGGTGATCGCGTAAAACGCTGATTGTCACCATACACAGCCCCGGACGCGTGGAGAACAACGAAACGTTTTGGTAAATATATTGCTATCCGATGGAGCTACACTCAACTGAGGAACTACCCAGTATCATCAGGGTACCGTTTGTATTTTTCAGGGATGTTCACGAAGTAAGATCCGCACCGCGGTGCGGATTTTTTATTTTTAGAATCTGACGGAGCGGATATTCGCTCTAGCAAAAAGTTGCGGATTGTCACGGTGCGGATTTCCGTCCATAAAAAATCCACGGATTACGACGGAGCGGTTATCCGTATGTTTATGGATGTCACGGAGCGGAGCGGATTTTTTAATTTGTCACGGAGCGGACCGGAGCGGATATTCGCTCACAGAAAAAGTGTATTTTTAACCCTAGGTTATGGGATTATTTATCGAGATGCCCTTCTTTTTTTTTTCTCAAAGTCATACTTCGGGTAGGATAATATAGAGCCCCTGAAGGCAGGAGCTTCAACTGTCTGTAGGCTAGTATAGTGTAGAAGTAGTAGCCCAACCATAGCACGTGTCTCTTTCTCTCTTTTTCTTCTGGGCCGTGCGGATTTGTTTCGTCGGACCCTTTTGCTGAAGTGACAGCGAGTTGCAAGAGCGTTAATAGTATTGTCTGCGGGAAACGCATATTTGTGTCAGTACCGTCGTCGCACCCGGTTGTCAGTAAACACCGACGCGCGCGAGGGGCGACAGGGGTAGCACGGTTTGGGACCAAGGCTACGGGTGTTGTAGTATCATACCCCCATTTTGACTATAGGCTTTTCACCACTCGCACGAGTGACTCCGTACCTCACGGACGAAAGTAACCTTTCGGGAGATGTGTTTGGCGCAGCTCGTAACATCGCTGATTCATATCGCAAATTTAGAACAGCCCGAAAGCCCAAAGGCTGCAAAATAACAGGAGGGTCCCTCTCGCGAGTAACCCCGAGCCACCGCAACAAAGGGCCCTTAAAGAAGGGACCCCCGTACCGTATAGTCTTGGTCTTGGTTGGCATAAACTAATTGCTACTATCACTGCTATCACTACTATTTCTATTTCAAGGCCATAAACTATTAGTCTACTATTATAAAGGCATAAAGTACAATTAAATAATAAGGCCATAAACTATTATCATTTTATGGGCTATGGCCATAGTCTACACTGTTAATATTATGAGGGCTAAGGCCATAAACTATCAATATTATAAGGGCTAAGCCCATCAATTATTACCATTCTAAGGACACAAACTATTGCCATTCTTAGGGCCGGGCCTCGTCAACTGAGGAACTAGGCCTACTATCATCGTCGTGTGCCTGTTTCATGAGGTCACGCGAGGTTGCTCCTAGGGTTAAAAGTTTCCAGGGTTTTCCATGGGTCACGATCGGACCCGCGGGCCAGGTCAGGAGGTTTCTAAACTCTAGCGGGTCGAGCCGGTTCGGGTAAGGAGGTATCACGGGATGGGTCGGGTCGAAAAGTTTTTTAATGTCACGGGTCAGGTCAGGTCAGGTCATGTCGGGTCGGGACACCCTCACCCGACCAGACCCGCGACAAGTGGGGTCCGGCCCGTGAAATGGCCTGGAATTTCCAATTCTTGTCACTACCAAGTCAAGTTTAGGGCGTGGTCTAGAATACATTGAAAACGTTTAGTTGCACCTTCGACCTTTTCTGAAGCGTGCGTCAACTCCCTGGGTCAGTTGATTTACCAACTCCACTGCTGGCAGTAGGGAATACGCTCACAGCTAGCCCCAACATATCGAATGCCTTTCGACTCCAAATCTCGGCTCCCAACGTTATGGAACGATGTAAAGTATAGTGCACAGGGAAGGCGATTCGTGGCGTGAAATGTTCCTTGTGCACCCCGCTTGCCGGTAGCCCAGCAGCTCGAGAAACCCCAATGTGCTACACACGTGAGCGTTAGGACTAGGCATTTGTTAGTTTGTGGTTGGCCGACCTGGAAACGACCAAGCATCTCCTGACATATTCCCTCCCGTGAAGCAGTGATCTATTTTCGGAACGAATTTAGACCAGGGACATTTGGTATCGCGTTCGTATTGTCTATGTTCGAATGCGTCTATTCAGCATTGACGGTTACATGTCGGTTCGGGCTGTTGCCATAATCTGGATACTTTCACTCCTGAGCTCTGCATTCGTACGTGGCGGTTATGATGCATTATGTTATCACGTCCATCGGACCCTGTTGCTGAAATACTATTACTGTATGTCTGCGCGATCTCTCTGGACTCATAGGCAAAAGCTAACGGACGGTATAAAGGCTGCACCGCTCCCGCACGCGTCTTTGTTATTGTTTTCCGCCATTCAGAGTGTCGATCACCATCAACGCGTTCAACAAGCACAGGCTTCCAGTGAACAGCACTTGCGCCTTCAGCCACGGCAACGCGATAGTGATCGGAAAGGACAAAAGCGACGGAAGTCCAAGTGAACCACCCTGCAAGTTCGCCGACGGCACGCACGTTACAAACCACGACGAGCTGTGGCGATGCATGCACGAAGCCGATTGTGAAGTCACCGACGACTGGCTCCAGATGGCCGTGTTTAGGGACCCGAGATCAGCAATCGTCAGCACCTTCTACCACATAAAAAATGGCAAAAAGCACAACATGCCCGTCGGCGATGTAGACGCCTTTGTGGTGAGGGAGTTGCCGATCATGTGCCAATGGCTGGCGCTTCGCTATATCCTTTTCATCGGAACCCTCCGCGATCAGTCAATGGAGTTTTGGTACGAAGATGCAATGGCTGATCCCCTGGCCTGGCACTACGAGTGGTTTTACTCGCTAGGGCTGCAGCTCCCCTTTCGTGTTGTTGAAGCTACCGCACGGGCTGCGGTAGCTGACGACATTGACTTCACCCACAAGGGTATCGAACGCCACCCTGGTGAAAAATCCAGCCGCGTGGAAGGTATACGGCTGTTTGAGAACGAAGTTAGCTCCGAAACGCTCGCGCTCGTCGATTCAGTGTTACGTGTGTGGTTGCCTCCCGTACTTCTTGAACGATTTGGTGTAGTGCCGTGAGTAATCATCCAGCATAGGTACGGCATACTACGCGTCAGAGTGGGGGGTGTCCTGCTTTATACAGAGCGCGACATCACCAAGGGGTTATTCGCGGTTGTTTCAGTTTAGCGCGACAATGCAGACGCCCTCTCGATACGTGTCACCGCTGGGTTTGCTTTGGGTGGTCTTGTCCGTGCTGGTATTGAAAATAAACCTCCTTGGCGTGTAGAACGGTTCTGCAGGGTGCGGTGGCTGCCCTGAAAAAGGAGCGTGAATAACTGTATGTGACCCCACACCTATCGTGAGTAACTCGTGCAGCAAGATGCTTGAGACTGCTGCCAGCGTGATGATCGGTGGAGGCAGCCGTTGTCGTTGTTGGTGTGACGTCGCTTAGCCCACGGCCACAAGCCAGGTTCCTAGAAACCCGAGTACGTCGCTGCTCAACAACACCCGCAGCGAAGTGTAGGGCATGAGCTGCAATTGCAGCAGCCGCACAGCCGTTTGTTCATGGCCGATTATAGTAGTTGTTGTTTGTGCCACGTCACCGACTGTCCCGAGGGCGCATTGCTGTCCACCATTAACAACAAACATCGACTTTTACGGGGAGAGTAGCGACAACAACAGCAGCTTCTTCAGCCGTCTATATATAGAGAGAGCGATACGATTATTAGCTTGACTAAACAGTATTTCGACATACCATAGACTCTGGAAGATAAGTGTAATCATGCATGACAGGAATCACAGGAATGATACTGAGGATAACGCGAACTCCATCCGATGCTGACTAAGGCTACGTCATGGTTTTACTAGGGGGGATGTTACGAATGTTATGATATATCCCAATTTTCCCTACCGGGTTTCATCACTACCACAACCAGTGACTCTGTGCCTCACTGACAAACCGACATCAGGCGACTGTTTTGGCGCCGCTTAGCATACGATTCAATTGCGTGCGGGTGCATTCGTCATAATTTGGACGAGAAGAAAGCTAAAAGGTCGCAAAGGAAACGGGGGTCACTCGCGCGAGTGACCCCGGGTAACTGACAAACAAAACTCCCAAAAGTGACCCCCCAACCGTAGCCCCCATTAATATATACAATGGTTGGCCTCCGTTGGCACCGACGCTGTAAAATAGGCCAGTTACTGCGTGAGCTAGACAACCAGGGCACCTTTTGTTTTTGGCGTCATCATGATGGTTATCGAGTTAGATCATATTGTGCGGGGTGGAGAACCCAAACTCCGCACAAGGGGAAAGATCGCGTCACGTAGTGTGAGTATGGCAAGGCACCCACGAAGCAGTTACATTGTAATACCCATCGCTGTCTCTGGATTGGCCACACGAGAAAACAAGGCATAACTCATAGGCGCTGACATTCGGCAAGAAAGTAGGCACAAGGTGCCGACGTCTGTCTCACGAGCGGTTCTTGGAAGGATACAGTCCACCCTTCTTGCGGCTCGTCGAACACCTCACGGCGCTCCGCGAATGGTGCAAGCAATGTCTGCCTGGTAGGTGAAAACCCGACGTGCTCCGTCCCAGCATAGTAGGGATGCGAGGGTCTATGGCCATTCGACTACGACAATGCACAAACTGAGTGCCCCCCCCCTACCCCCCACCGTAGCCTTGGTATGTTGTGTACATGATACCAGTACCTAGGGACCCCATCCAGGGCATTAGGCCTCATCCAATCCAATAATTGCTAAATTAAATGATCGCTGGCAGAGCTAAATAATGCTAATGTTTTTGACGAATTCTGTCCCTCTACCATGGATCATTTAATGTACGTATTGTGTTGAGTATGAGGCCTCCTGCGCCGGCCCGTGGTCCTGCCCGTACTTAATCACGCCGTTAGATTATTTTCGTAGTTAAGCACTGGTCAGGCATCGAATTGACTCACCCAAACTTCCGCAACCTTGCACCAACTATTCCCCGCTGACGGCGCATTTTTTTTCTCAAAATCAGAGGACAGTTGCAGCTCACTGGCGTCGGCGTAGCTCTGACCGCGATTTATCTTGCTACCGTCCACTTTTCAACTAGAGGTGGCCCCGGTGGAGCACTTGTCTATAGACTCTGTCTTCCGGCCGCCAACTTTCATTTCTTTAACCGCAGTTCCGGTTAGAGATTTACCTCGAGAACCCCCCAAGCGAGAGGAGTGCACCGTGAAATGACTTGGCACCTCTGCCGTCCGCAAATTTCTTTGCAGCGCAGCCGTCACACGTGCCGCGGAGAGCAGCCGACCACGTCGGCCACCTTCGGCCGAAATCACAGGGAAAAGGTGCCGGGCGGTTAAGTCCGACCCTATACGCTTTGCGGCAGCGATGTAATCCGTAACTGCTCTAAGGTGCAAATCGCTGAATAGTCCCGGTCTGCCAACACCACCACTGCCTCGCCGAAGGCCCGAAGCGTTTTACCAATCTGCAATTTGAAGATAAGGCCCCTCGATTCTGGAAGCTTCAGGATCCGCGACCGCAGAGATCGTACCCCCTGCGCATCGAAAAGAAAGCTAAAAAATACAGGGATACGTCTCTGGCCTGGGAGATGCGCGCGGCCAGGGAGCCCGCCACCTGTGCCAGCGATCGCTTATTGCCAAGCAGGTCGACGAGAGTGTGTGCCAGCACTGAAACCGCTTGATTGGCCGTTACCGCTACATGCTGTTGTTCCTCGGACACGAGGCGAAGGTGCGACTCTACTAATGCACTCGAGCACGGGTTTCCTACGCGGCGAATTGGGTTCCATCCCCCCCCCTTTCCTACGCTTTTAGTGCCATTTTCAGCTCAGAGACCCAACCTTCTGGGAGCGACTCGGCCGCGTACAGTCGACCGCTCGAGGACCCCTCGTGGCACACGTCATCGCCTACCCGACCCACGCCGGGGAAAGTTGCTTCATGCACCATTTTCGTGCCTTTTCCCCGAGTGCCCCGGTAACTGAGGACCGTTAACAGAGGAAATCAAAGCTATCTTCCTAAATTGCTGTCGTCCACCCGTGAGACCCAGAACACGCAGTTCTGTCACTGGATTAGAACGTTGTGAGATTGTAATAGATCCAAGATGTGGAAAATCAAATGGCGGCGCGTCGCTTGTAGCTCGCGGTAGGCTCAGAACGCACCTTACAGAGTAGTGGTGGCTTTCGTTTCAGAGTCGTTTTAACGCAATCGACGGTTTTCAAACCAGCTCCCGGCGGTATCTGCTGAAATGCCGTGCCCTTTCCCTCCCCGACGCCATCGTTCGATAGTCCTTAGCAGACAAGAACATATGTGAGGATAGATTCTTCGTTGCATGCTCCCTCGTGTCGAGCAGCCATGAAACGTTCGTTGAAGAAAATCCATGGTTTTTGGAGGGGCTATCGTAGAATCAGTTTTCAGCAGCCTCCAAGACCTGGGGTCCGGTCTCCCCGCTCGGGCGAGGGGGCACCGTCTCAGTCATTCCGCCAAGTGAGCTCGCGATCACGTGCCTCAACCCGTCAGAGCAGCTCTTGCCCGTCTCCAGGAAGACGCGTGAAAAAGTTTGAACAACGCCGGCCCCCAAGACTCTCGAGGGGTTGAGTCGAGTTGACGAACGTCGCCGAAGTCCGGTTGGGTTTGGGATGGGGCTCGCGGGGGACGCCAGGGCATACGCGCCTGCCTGGCCCGCGTCTGCCGCCCAAGTCGGTGTCGACCGAGTAGACCTGGACATGTTCGCAATATTATTTTGACCGACTTGTGAGCTCACTAGGTTCCCGGGAGAGAAGAAGAAGAGTAGTGATCATCCTCGATGCGAAATTCAAGACATTTCGATACAAGCTGTTGTTCTATGATTTGTGCCAATTCAAGGTCCTCTATTTTGATCGCAATTTTACTTCAGTAATATTGGGGTCTATACGCCAGGACCCATTATTGGAGTAACTTTGGTACCCGCATCTTGAAGTTCGTGCATCTGTTAGAAATATGCATCCTCGCGGACGGAGTGAGGCGGTGTGCATCCTCGCGTACGAAGTAATCACGGACACCCCATCCCCGTGTCGCACGATTGGTACTGGCGACAGCACTGATCTGCGACCGAAAATCACCCAGGCGAATCTTGTCACTACGCCGCAACTTATACATGAGGTACCCGCAACATGACAACCCCTCTGCTGATTGGTGCCTGTATCATGATACGATTACGATAACATTGCCATTATATCGTTAGAGAGTTGCAGTGAGAATTAGGCTTTACTATTATTCTGCCGCATTGCGAAGAGATTGCTCTCGCTGCCTCTCTGTGGTGACTTTATGGGACTCGATGTTCTACGTGCAAATGGTGCACACTCGATAACCAGAGTTTACATCAAGGTGCTTCCAAGTATCATCTTCTCACATCCGCTCCACAGGGTGATTGCCCACGCTTTACAGATTAATCAACACGGCACCGTTGTGCTGCGGCGAGTCGACGGGCGTGTACTCGTGGCGGATTCCGTGACAACGTTCTAAACATAACGGCGAGGGTGAGAGACAAGCTGAACAAGCTGTCACCCTTCCAGACTTTCCACTGTAAGGTGCCATTTCTTCGATTGGTCCCCTTCCTGAAGCCCGGGTTCCACCATGCATAACGGACGTTGAAGTCGGAGGCAGAACCCCAGCCGTACTTTGATATGAGTGGCGGTAGCCACCACCCATCGGACTGCAGTAAGTTTCTGCTCCCGTCCGGACGTAGATTGTACACCCGGAATGTCGCCTGGGAGTACCCAAGGGAGGCGTTCGTTAGGCTGTTATCTGCAGCATGGGGAGAGGGGACCTCCCAACAGCCGTCGCCGCCAAAGGACGTGCCGACAACCCCAGAAGACTCGAGAGTATGGTACCAGCCTCCGCCGCCGCCGTCGTCCTTGTCACCGCCGCCGTTAACGTCGTCTTTGCTATCTCCCACGCCGTCACCGCCGCCGTTAACATCTTCACCACCGTAGTCGACGCCGATGCCGTCGCCGTCACCGTCGCCACCGCCGCCAACGCAGTACCAGTCGATGTCACAGGCGCGGCATCAGCTTTCACAGCGTTCCGCCCGGGAGCTGAGCTCACATACTTCAGGACCGGAGGACGGCGATATGCAACGGGGGCGGACCAGAGGCGAGAACGCACGCAATCACGGCGGGCGTATGGGGTATGGACTGCTGTCGCTGATGGCAGAGTGGGAGGGTATCGGTCATGTGCTCTTGCGTCAAGTTCCACCGCACAGGAACCCCCCTCTGCCCACCATCTGGCGAACAAGCTTTCCACTTCGAACTCGTACGCCGAAGGGTGTGCGGACGAGTATTCCGAGCTCTGACAAAATACAAGGGGGAACACGTGCAACGGGCTGGCGGACTCGGGGACTTTTGGGGCGGTGTAGCAACCAAGCAGGCTCAACATTTTTACGCCGAAATGGGTGTATACTTGGAAGGAGAACGAACATGGCGAAGTGGTGCGGGCTGAGGTGAGACCGGTGGCAAGGGGGTTCAAGCAACGTTAAGGTAATGATTCTTTGGGTTTTTCTCCGACGCCCACGTCGTCTTGTTTTCATCTTTAGGGTGCCGTTGCGTTCAGGGTGAGTTTGAATTTGTGTCACCTCAAACGCCGAGAAGCGTTCGCCCAGCCGGACCTAGAAGAAGATGGTGTCATGCTCATACTTCAGGATTGCGAAGAATGCTTAGTAAGGTGGTACGGTTGAGCCGCAGTCTCTACGGCTTGAAAGCAAGTGTCGGGATCGTGGCACAACCACTTACTTCGAGACCCCCCAAAAGAGTCTTCTGTTTGAGCAGTGTCCCGTCGATACGTGTGTCATGCGATTGATCGAGTCGGGGTCTGTTTCCATACTAGCAGCAGTACATGTGGGCGACATCTTCGCGGTGAGGTGTAAGAGCAAGTGCGATCAGTTCTGCGAAGACCTGAACCGGCTTGTCTCAATCAACAATTTCAACGCAATTTGAGGTGGTATGCTGGTTATCGTTGTGTGAAAGACTTGGATTCCGGCATTTTAACGATTCCGCAGCCAAAGCTCCCACCGAAAACACAGCGGCCAAATTTGGTGTTTGTTCTGGTTGCAACCCCCCCCCCTCAACCGGTCTGGAGCTCGAGAAGGTTTACCCGAGCAAACCCAAGGGCGACTGGCTCCTTCGCGAGCTGATGGGGTGCTTGATGTGGCTTGCGAACCAAAAAACGATCGCGATTGCAGTGAGATCGGTAGCTAGGTACGCGAATACGCCGAGGGAGCTACTCTGGAGGATTGCGATTGGTATTTTAGAGTATGCGTTTTCTACGAGACTAGTGCCATTGACATTGCTTTCGAAAGGGGCACTGTACTTGAGCTGGTAGCGTACGCTGATGGAACCTATACTGGCGAGGCCGCTGATTGGAGGTCGGTGTCCGGTGAGGCTGTGACGTGCCGCAGGTGCATTCGGATGCTGGTTTTCTAGGACGTGGAAGTGTGTTACCATTTCCAATACTGAAGCCGAATGCGTAGCGCTGGTAGACACTATCGAAGAGGTCGTGTTTCCGTCGTACGTGCGGAATTGTTTTTGCAGGCTTCAGTGAGACGTGCGTCACGGGTTTCTAAGGATAACGAGGGGAAAAGACACCTAGCACAACAGCCAGTGCGCACGTCGAACCCGAATCACATCGACGTGCGACACCACTTTTTCAGAGAGCTTGTATTTTGGGGGGACTTTGTGATTGCCCATTCCGAGTGGGAGGAACAACATTCAAACTTCCTGATAAAGCCGCTCGACAATGAGGATTTTTTGCTATCACCAGGACGTGCGATGTATATTGGATGATAAGAGGTTTATCGTTTGCAACGAGGGTGTTTCGAATTATATGATACATCGTTTATTCCGAATAATGTTGTACATGGTAGGAACCATACGGATGATAAACCCCTTCCCCTGAGAAACGCATTTTTTTTGTTCAGATCAAAGATCTAACGGTTTCAATGCAACTTCCGTGAACGGATTATGGTTGACTTTGTGGAACAAAATCAGAGCCCGGCTGATCGGGCAGGAATCGATTTTTCATGGTGCGGAGGGAGTATCGTAGATACGCCTTGAGCGATATGATGAATGGTAATGATTGGACACTGAAAAGGGGGTATTTTGTTTTGCTCCATGTTTTAGAGTACAACGTGTCAGATACAACGTCATGGATTTTGTTGAGGGTTTTGGGATTGACAATTCGAATGTACGGAAGGTCTGAATACCTTGGTTTGGAACCTTTTGAGGCTTGGCGGAGTTTGGGATCCATATCATGTTGGTAATGATGGATGCTACTTCTGTGTGTGGAATACTTGTTTCGACCCTAATTCACGACGCCGATGCTCTCGGTTGATTACCGGGTAACCCTAGTTACGAAGGCGTTGTGTTGGCTGCTGGGAAGATGTTGGAGTTGCAGAAACTACTGTTTATTTTGCCATGGTGTTGGTGGTCGTTGGCGGTAAGGCGGTACTCAATTTTTGTATGTTCCAACAGTTAGTGCCTAATTGGTGTTCGGAATTTGGTTTTTGGCTTGGATTTGAATTTGGAATTCCGGAATTCGGTTTTAGATTTACGGAATGGTCTTGGTCATTTTAGGTACTGCAACTTCTTTATCTCCCGTTCACTGTACAAGAAGGGTGTTTATTGCACCCAGGGAGGGTATTGATCAAATATCGGATTGCATGAACGGTTTACGCCATCGCACCGTATTATTTGAAGAGCATGGGAGATGTTGATTGGTGCCTGTAGCATGATGCGATTAGTAGGATGGCCAGCGAGAGTTTAGGCTTCATACCATTATTCTTCCGCATTTGCGAAGAGCTCGCTCTCGCTGCCACTCTACCTGCCTATTGTGACTTTATGAGACTCTATGGTGACTTCGTGAGACGCTATGTTCTACCTGTGGAAAGGTTGCTAACTAAGTTCATATCAAGGTGCTTCCGAGCCTCTTCCCCTCACTCCCGTTCTGAGGTGTGATTGTCCACACTTATTTAGAGGGCGACCGACAGCATCGGACCACTGGCACTTCCTGCGTCTTTGAGGGATGGGCGAGTGGAGTCCCGAAGTAGAGAAATTAAGGTTTAACCAGAGTGACACGCCGCCCCCGATATATGTCCTCGAGCATATCGTTGTCTTATGGGGTAGGGGAATAGGGGACCATGCGTAAACTGTCCCAATCTCGTTCCTAGACGAAACACACCATCTGCCACAGTAGTAATCCAAGCTTCGGATGTACCCATGATGTGCCAGAATTGAGACCGCGTGTCGTGACCTTGATCTGCATTACTGTTGCCTACTGCGTACCTCGGACCTACTGTGGACTACAGCGGGGTATCTCATTTATGAGCGACCGAAATGAGAGGAAATGATCAAATCGGATTGCCATGCCGTATGAACGCTTACCTTGTATGATGCACTACTATTGACGATGAATGGTGTCAAAATCGAGATAAGGGCGGCACGGAAGTAAGGGCGGTATCGCTTGCTGCCTGTTCCGAGGCCTTCTTGAATCGGGCACCCTCCACTGTACCGGTGAGGGCTCTCTCTCATAAGAAAGAGAGCCGCAAGAAGCAAAACAAAAAAATACCGCAGGGAAAGATAAGAAACTCGATATCTGTTGCACAGCACTCAAGCTACACTGCAGGACACACCCTTGTTCGAATACGTAAACGCTAAGGAACGCGCACATAAAACCAATACCGGGTATCTCGGTTTCTTGTCAGGAGTCCGATACGATCACTAAACACGGCGATACATTTGCAGAACTTTACGTCGAAGATCACATCACCTCACAGGGGAACAAAACCGCTGGTAACCGTATCACCCTGCCTGATGACCCCGCGTTTGTTTTTATCGTCACTTTTCCTTTCCAGTTCTCAATTAATGTCGAAGGTCTTGCAGACTCGGGGACTTTCTGGTAGAGTACAGAGTAGTACACTACTGTAGTAGGAGGTTTTATCCTCGGGGTACTCTAGACAAGCCGTGGCCACGAGGTCTGTTAGTTGGCTGACCGCATCGCACCGCATTTTGCTCTCAGCCGCTGCAAACTGAGGCTCTAACCCGTGGCCGCATTTCAGGAGATAATGCCGGGAGCTGGTGCCAAAACCGGCGATTTCGCTAGAGAAAAGTTGAGGGGGCTACTGTAAAACGACTTACAAATAATTCTGAAATTGACGCATGCGACGATGTAGGTGCACAATTATTTTTCCTTCTAAGAGTGGCTGCTTGAGGAGCTCAATTTCCTCACCCACAAACTGATCTTGAGTGTTCTGAAAGTACAACCCGATAGCCTAGGTTTTACAAAAATAGTTTAGATTGAAAGACAGCAACGATATTCCGTCGATTTTGGGCTCACGCGGAGGCCCGTCATTCAGAAGAAAAAACGCTAAAAAGTGCTCGTACCTCCATCGTAGCACGCATCATCAACGAGCGAATACACGGCGGTGAGCGAGAGATATATCGGCTTGTCTACAGCAGGTGCATGCTGTCTAACACAGGGACACACGCTACGTACGGTAGAGTTGCTCCGTTTTTTTTCCGAGGCTCTTAACCTGTTGAGAGGAGAGCTTCACAGCTCACCCAAACCCTGTTTGTGAGGAAGCTGAAAGGGGAACCTGAGGAACAAACCCCATGGCAGCCTACTGTAGGAATGCAGCACGTTCACCTTGCAAGGAAAGAATATGACAATCCGAAGATTTCAACAATATACGTATTAGTATATGTATTATTAGGCTAAGGAGCCCCGTCATCCTGAAAAAAGGACCAAAAGGTGCTATAAATACCTCGATCGAAGCACGCGTCACAGAAAATACACTATATAATGATATGAAAAAAAAATGGCAAAATACACACAAGGCAACAAAAACACACGTGAACGCTGAGAGGTAAAAAATCACGATCTTCTCTCACAGGAATGCATGCTACGGCACGGATAGATGACACGTGCTACGATAAAGGTACACCACTTTTTCTCTGAGGTGTTTACCAATTTGGGAGCTTAAGAACTCTCCCCAAAAAACTGATTTGGATAAAAAGAAAACTGCCGCCGGATAAAAAAATCCCACGGCCTAGGTACACAACACGAGAATCATGCAAAACAAAATGGCCTATTTTGGACGATTTTGGGTCAAGATACCCCGCCATTCAGACACCTTTTAAGACGAACAGTGCTACCTCCATCGTACCACGCTTCAGATGTGTTCACCCATCCATTTTTGAACCTCCTTACTTAGTGGGGAGCGTTACACCTCCCTACACCTCCCTGACCGACCAAATGGTTTGGAGAAGCACGAAGGTTCATCCCGATGAACAACCCCCCCCGTCGCCCACAGGTTTACAACAAAAAAACACATCATGTTGCGAAAGCAGAATGAATGGCATTCTCCGCCGACGAATTTCAAAAAAGGAACCCAGTAATTAAGAAGTTTGTAAGCCGCAAGATGTGACTATCCCTCTCGCGGAGCCCAACATACAGGAGCTACGACGACGTACGTTCATCACGTTGCTTTTTACGGCCAAGGAAGGACTGCACATGTCTTCCCCGGCTTCCTGCCGTCGCTCTATGTGCGATGTCCCGGTCACGCCCACCCCTAGGCTTTCAAAGAGCTGATCTTACTATGTGGTCCAGCGGAAATTTTGTTGGGGGGGAAGGCTGATAGCGTTTGCGGACTAGGAATCACGTCCCCGTGGGACCAAGATACTGGCGTAGACCCAACACGTAACCCTTAACCCTGACCCCAATCCCGACCCAAAACGAACTAGGGACGGGCAGCAAATGCGGCTGCGCCGCTGTTTAAGTTTATATATATATATTAGTCCGGTCTTCGGGCCGCAGTGTAGTTCTAATCCAATTAGAGGATGTGAAACGCTAGCCCCTACGCAGCCAGGTAGTTAGGTATCTTGCTTTCCAACGAACGCTAGTTACTAACATGTACATCGGTGGGAGCCGTGCCTCATACAATCTGCACGTATCCGGAGATCACCGTAAGGATCTCCTACTACGCAGATACCACCAATTCACCTGGCCGTAAGATCTTCGTTTCTTACCGTACGACTGTGACATCAGTTCTCCTATGACCCCATCAGTAAGATCTCGGTACATCGCTTCGTCGACGGACGAGCTACGATTTGTAATATTGCCCCGAGATCTGATGCATCAGCAGATGTGTCACGCACATCTCTCACTGTTCTCTCGTTCCAGGCTCGCCGTCGAGTCTGCCACCCAACACCTGGCGTGTCTCCACATATCAAAGAGAAACTGTTGCAAGCCTCGGGTCGAACCTTGGGTACCTACACCCGCACTGGCGTCAACGCCAGATTTGAGCATCTCTGTTTCTAATAAATCGAAGGCATGTTGTACAAGTATATGCTGACTTTCCGGTTTCAATTGACAGCGCCGTCCTGGACACGACGAGGAGGGTTGAAGCCGTCGCCCAGATGCCAGGGGGTGATACATCAATCATCGATGGTACAGCGCTTTAACCCCTTGACGCCATCAAACGTCACCATCTCCAACAACTGTTTGTCCGAATCGGACCATTTTTCGTACGGAGTGTAAGAGCGTTGGGGTTGTTCCCCCCACTCTATTCCGTAAACCTGGTGTTTCACAAACGAAGGTCGGGGGCGTACGGGCACGGGCAGCAACGGGGGCGACGCGAGTGGCAATAGCAAGTATACGGATCAGCGCATGCATGCAAGAGGGGGGTTCTTTGTGGAATTTGCGGTTCAATCGCCAACCGAGGCGCGTTCTTCGATGGGGGTAACGGAGTAGTCCCACGCTACGGTACCCGTGCAGCGTGTTCTAAGAATTTTCCGAGCTCCTGACATGATGAGGAGCTCAACATTTCACCCGAAACATGCCTCCGAAACCCTTTATTCGCGCGATTCGACTAGTACTTCTGTTGGTCTAGTCCTAAAACAAAAATATGCTCGTAAATTTATCAGAACAACTGGGTGGGGTAGTTTCTCGCTTGAGGGAGCTGAACCAGCCAGAATATCATAAACAGTTTGGACCCAAAAGTGCAATTCGGTGAACAAGCCCATGGGTTTCCATCACATTTAATACCCGTGCACTACTCTCGCCCTCCCTCCCGGCAGTAACTCAGATCCGGGGTCACATAGTGGGCCCTTCTCCCTCGTGCCCACCACGGTACGTGCCCTCATTTTTTATCGCGAGATAAGAAGTCAGCATTTTTTTTCCTCGTCGACTCGCTTCGATTTGTGCGTACCCACGCTGCTACGCGCTCTCAGCAGTTAGTCCATTTTTGTTGTTGTTGCAATTTTGCAAATAAGTGAAAGGACCAACGCTACTGGTATTCGAGGGTAACCACTAGACCACCGGGTCGACCAGCCATAAAATAAGCGTTGGGTTTCTCCATCAACGTGGCTCTTTTGGTGCGCGGGTGCATACAACTCCTCATGTGAGGAGCCTCGGAAAGAATGAGGTGAGCCACTACCATATACGTATAGCGTTCGTCATCCTTTTGGAGCATAAAAAATGCTGCCCACGATAACTGCGGGTAGAAGCTGCCTTCAGGAGATGCTGAACCCTATGCGGCTGGAGGGAAGCGGCCGATCTTCTACTTTGCTGCGTGATACCACACGGGTGGGGGGAGTATCGCGGAAATTTGGGTTCGCGCTGAGCCGGAGGCGAGGGGAAGCGGCCGATCTTCTACTTTGCTGCGTGATACCACACGGGTGGGGGGAGTATCGCGGAAATTTGGGTTCGCGCTGAGCCGGAGGCGAGGAACAGGAGCTGTACTAGTCTAAGCAATCTGTCTGACGTATTTGACCCGTCGGATTTGTTGTGGAATGACGAACTGTGCGGGAATTTACTTGTCTTTAGCCAAACGGCTGGGCGCACCGCATTTTTTTTACCTTTGGACAACAGTGGGTGTTTGATACTGGAAGTTTGTTTCCAAAGATTTGTTGCTGTTGTTGTGTAGTTGTTGTTGTGTTGTTGTTGTTGTTGTTGTTGTTGTTGTTGTTGTTGTTCTTGTTGTTGTTGTTTTTGATGTTGTTGTTGTTGATAAAATGCATGCTGCGGTAGGGGCGCACTTGGTTGTTTCTGAAGCTTCTCATTGAAGGAGGCCAAAAATTAACCCGCCGAAATATTGACCGTGAGAAAACGGTACGATGAACACGCTGAACACCATGAAATGATCCCATGACCTGTAGGTACACAAACGAAACATATTTGAAAACATAAAACGGGATTACCCGATCTTGGGTAGTAGTTCCTTGCGGCTGGAGATCCCCGTCGGGCAGAAAGGGTGTGGCGCGAAACTGCCACCCTATCTTAATTGTAGAATGAGCCTGCTGTCTGCTGACCAATCCTCTGCAAAGCGTGGGCGAGCACATGACCCCCTAACTTTCACGGTCGTTGCTCATGACATATCCAAGGTCGTTAAATATGACCACACAGCAATGCCCTTGGACTGGCAAGGTGGCTCGACCATACCACCGGACCTACACACACTTCCGCCCAAGCCTACGCGAAGGGGCGTACCCCCTTTTGTTGCCACGGGGTTTTCACCTCACGGGGACGAGTGACTCTGCAACTCACGGGGACCACACAACTTTGTTTAAGAGAGTTGTTAGGCGCAGCGAAGCGTACCATTCCATTGCGCCTCATATCGCAACTCCTAAACATCACGAAAGCTGAAGACGGCAAAAGAATGTGGGGTGTCACGCGAGCGAGTGACCACGAGCCACTTCAACCCCTTTCCCCCCGCCGCCGCCGCCGAAAGTAACCCCCTTACCGCAACCTTGTCATCCGCAGTTTAAATTGTAACCATATAATACCTGGTGCACTTGATCCGTGCTATCATAAGGGTGGCGTGTTTTGTATTTATCACCTGAGATCGAAACTGAGGAATTACCAACAAGACAGGGCGAATCCATTTTTTACGTCAGCACATATGTTTCGCTGTATACCTATGCCGTGGCATGGTTCACCGTGATTGAGCGTATCGTAGTCACGGCCTTTGCCTCAAAGTCAGTCTTCGGATTGTGAGATGCACGGAGAAACCTCAAATGACAACCTTTAGGAAAATACAAGGTACACCTCTGCAGTAGCGTTCATCGCTTGGCGCTATGCTGAGATGCATCAGGGCGTCGACTGTAGATGGCGGGCTACCATGCCTACGGTTTGTGTTCCATAGCCAAGCGCTTATTGAAAAGGACGCATATCCGCGGCGCACGATAACCGTCCCGCACGTTATGACAAAGTACCTGCTACAGTACCATGTTCCGCTTTTGGCAGCAAATCGATTGCACCGGACACCAACCAGGGCTGACGTGGTTGATAGTCGACGCTAAATCTTAACCTGGTGTATTAATGATACTCCATAGTCACTGGACGATGAACGCTAGTGTGAATATGGCGTACATCTAATACAACCACACTCAGATTGCGCTCTTATTAAATACCGGCATATACACCTGGTACCGAGCTGTACAGCCAGCGCAGACTACATTACTATTGGCAGTGATTGAGGTGCAATACGAAGCTGCACGCTTGGTTATATTGCGTAAGGCGCCCGCTTCGTCGCGTCCGCGTGTATTAACATGGCGTCAAGCGTGGACCAGAGCGCTGAACACTTATGTACTGAACCGACATCTCAACTCCCCTGCGAATCCATCGATCGTCGTATTCCATTTCGCCTTCACCTACCTCCAATCGCAACTCCCACTAAATGCATCGATCGTGGTAGTATACCATTTCGATTACACCTATATCCATCTCAACTTTTCTTTCAACGCACCGATCGTGCTACGAGTATACCAGTTCGCTTTGATCTTCCTCCATCTCAACTCCCCACTAAATGCACCGATCACGGTATTACACCATTTTGCCTTCACCTACCTCTACGCCCGGCTTCTCGAGGACCAGGAGAGTCGCGTTATCTGGACTTCGCTTTTGAAGCCCGGCGTTTTGTGGCCGGGTTTGTCTTGTGTATGTCCCGGGCCCGCAGCTGTCCGGCAAATATAACGTGGATGCTGTCGTGTGAGCAAAGGTAAGGAAGTGCAGGCTGGAACGGGCCGCAGCTAGGCCGTCCGCGCACAGCATGGCCCTCAAGTCGTCCAGCAAAGGCCGGTCCTGGACGCAACGCGTTTCAGAGGGGAAAAAATCCAAATTGTTCCACGTTAGACAGGTTTTGTACAAACGGAAACGACTAAAATTGAAGCTAACGCTTTACCGGTAGGAACAAGCGCGCGGAAAACGCCGGTGGCAGACGTTACGTTTTCTAAATATGATTGGTGCCCGGGGAGTTTGCACACATCTTTTTTTTCATACAATAGCTGAAGCGACAGCCGTTTTGGGGACACGATTTGGAGTTGAATTTAGTGGGGAGGTGCATACCTAGATCGAGAGCAATGTAGATCATCTATCGGAAAAAGCAGGGGTGCACGCGCCACCCATGACGTGGACAAGAAAGGAACGCAGGCCGGGACACGGAGAGAGGCCTGAACGAGTATTTCTCCTCGCTCATCCCTCTAGCCCTTGCATCGACTCCTTGCTATTCGGTCGTCGATACTATAGATGTGTGGAAACCGGTACTTTAGGACAGGAGCCAGGGGTCCCCCCGACCGCACCCCCTCATCCGTGTTGCCACGGCGTGCGTTATAGAGAACGGGGACCATCATTTCTCGCGTCGACTAGATCCACTTGCTGCTTACGCGAGTCAGCATGCCTTCCGCCCGGTAGTATCTGCAAGGAGAGAGAAGCCCCTAAATGCTTGCATCGGGACCCAACCTAGGGTCTCCAAGAGAGTGTATCTCCTGTTTTTAATAACTGCCTCTGAATGCACCCCATCAAGGGCGTGTTGTACTCGTATGTTCCACCGTAAGAGCCAAGACAAGTTTTGGTGTACATGTATGACATGTTTGACTTGTACCGCCCTTCAACCATCCCTGCCGACGTCCGCGTGACACGCCTCAGCCATAGACGCGTGCTACGATAGAGGTGCATCACATTTTTTTGAGGTTTCCTCAATTTGGGAGCTTACGACTTCTCCCAAGGAGCTTAAGATCTCTCCCAGAAACTGATTTGGAGAAACGTAAACTGCTACGTACCGGATGAAAAATTCCACGGCCCCGGTACACGACGAGAATCATGCAAAATAATGGCGAATTTCCGACGATTTTGGGTTAACGAGCCCCGTCATTCAGAAAACCATTGCAGACGAAAACTGTTCGTACCTGCTATGTCGGAGCACGCGCCTATAGCAGCAAAGGGAGAGGGTTATGACCTTCGGGAACCGAAAGCGGCGTAACCCGTGGTTTGTTTGGACGCGAAAGAATTTAGGGTTGTTGTTCCATGCTCTGGCAACGGTCCACCACACGGTAGTTGGTGGCCATCACTCTTCGGTTGACTCGCGCAGCTAGGTAAGCCCGCACGTCGGAGGGCAAGGGACGGTACCGTGTAGGCTGTGCGACCAGAGAAGAGGCAAGTGTTAGTAGCCGGCCAGCGACCCAGCATTGGGTCGGCTCTCGTGAAATCAAGGTTGGTTGCGGTAGATTGGTCTCTCGGGGTGCTCTCCCTCCCAAGTCACAGACACAATAATAACCAAGAAATTCGAAAGATATCAAACAAATGACCCAGTTTTTTTTTTGTTTTTCTTGTATTTCCTCACTCGAGCAGAATTGTGCTGAAACCAACACGATTGCTCCCGATGAACAAGCCCCACGCCCTAGGTAGTATACAATGTAACAGCATATACTTCGTATAGACGTATTGCCAAAAAAGACCAAAATATTTTCGACGATTTCGGTTTAAGGAGCCCCATCATTCAGAACCAATATTCTTTACGCACAGTCACAGGCCAAACCGTGCTACCTCTAATGCGGCAGGTTTCGTTTTTCTCTATCGCTTGCTACCATAGGGGAATTACGTTTTTTGGCAAAGCCTACGGCAGGGGGGTTACCCCCTCGCCCCCTACTGGTTTCGAGCCACTCGCACGACTGACTTTGTTCACTCACCTACCTGACGCAATGCCGTCAGGCGACTTGCTTGGCGCAGCCTAAAGCTGACAATTTCCTTTCTTTCGCGGATTCATATATCGCAGAGTTAAAACGGCACGAAAGCTTAAGACCGCGCAACGGGAACACAGGGGGGGAGGGGGCCGTCACTCGCGCGAGTGACCCCCCGAGACACTGCACAAAAAAATAAAATAAAATAACCCGCTCCCGTAGCTTTGGTCAGCTAATAGAAAAAATAGAACCATAGAAAGAACGGAAATAGATAAATATGGACATGTATAAATATACAAATACACCAGGTATCTATATAGTCTATAATGATATAAATATAAATATATCTATAGACTAATATTGTTGGAATGCCTTCTTCTTCGTTGTACCCTTAGGCCGTGGCGTCGTTCATCGGGTCGCAGTCTCTGCCTTCTCAGCGCTCAGTTTAGAGTTTGGGTGCGAAGGCAGACAGTGAGCCCCGGCAAACGTAGGTGTTTCCCATGTAAATCTTAGCACGCACCTACTTTAACGCGACTCGGTTCACACTGAAGGAAGAAGCTCACGTGGAGTAGGACGACGTTGGATCCTAATGTTCCCGCATCGTTGAGCAGCTGAAGCGCCTCGTACGTCGGATTCATCTCCTCGGAGTCCGTCCAAGAGGAAAAGATGAACACGTCGGACCAAGCCTTGCTCCCAATCGCGTCCAAATAAAACTGCAGGGGAGGCTTCGCCGCACGAACAAAAAGTAAAGTCGCCGAGATGCAAAGAGGGGGAAAAGGGGTATAGAGATAAACAATGGTAGTTTTGTTTTTCACATCAAGGGAGAACTGTGCACGTCAGGACATGTTTTGACCAAGAACCTCAGGACATCCTGCAAGAAAGGACGTGTTGTGAGTCACGATAGAGGGGTACTCTTTGCACTTTTCGGGTAAAGATAACACATCATATCACGCAGTAAAGGGAAAGGAGCATCGCATCCCTGCATATTCTGAGGGAATCTACGGTTGGGTCGAATACCATCTCCATGACCTGCGAACAATTTTCTGGGTCATCACACGCAGCGATTGCTACTATCAACAGCCGGAAGAAGTACGCGTGAGTGACGAGCTTGTTGCAATCGAAGACAACGAAACCCTCGAGTCATGTTTCATGGGCCTTGAGCGTGATCAGTCTTTTTCTCCGACTTCTCTCCGGGGTAGGTTTTCGCGTGGGCATTTTCCATCCTTGAAATTCTCAAACTCAGTATACGCATTCGAGTCGTCTTCGCACACGATCCAAGGGTAAATAAACAGTACGCGGCGACGTATCACGTGGTCAATGCTCCGCACACTCTATGCGTGCTATTTTCCCGAACGATACGTCTCAATACCGAGTGCCGCTCTAGCGCATAGTCCGCACTCACACTCCCGGTAACGCCCGGGGTGCTTACACGTCATCCCGGCGATTATGCAGGCTACGTTAACCTTAGGAGCAGCGCACCCACTTGATCGACATGTACCGGCATGCTCGAACCTACCTGGCCAAACGTCTGGCGTTTGCCCCCCTCCCCTTTCGGGTTGAAGATGTCACCCAATCGAATGTGAATCACGAGAGATCCAGCGCTCTGGCTGCTGCCAGTACTGGTGTCTCCGAGGGTGTTGTCCACAGCAGTAGTAGGTGGTAGGAACCCGTGTATCGAAGGTCTGCTCTTCCGCAGTCGCCGCTGGTGGCTGTCTTGATTGCAAAGTTCTTCAGTGTTAATGCCTTCGATGCCAAGGCTTACCTTTTGCTCTGTGGTTGGACGGCAGAACTCCGTTGTTTTTACCACAGAACCCAAGTATTGCGCCTCGCAACCCCCGACGAAGACGTGATTGAGGCAGTCGAGGAGATCCGGATAGACCCCTTGATAAGAGAAGGGACGGTCACCGGGGACAAGGGAGCAAGTGGTTACGCATCTCCTCAACGGAGTTGAAGGCGCAAGGGCAAAGGAGCAAACGAGAAAAAATTCGAGCAATGCTACAGAGATACGAGCACGTTTTTGCTTCTTACGTTTCCAGAACGATGACCACGCTCCTAAACCAGAAATCGTGTGAATTTCGTTCATTTTTTCTTCTATCGTTTTTGTTCAATACCAAGACCATGGGGCTGTTCATCGTACTACACTTTTATTTTTTCCCCAAATCACGTGTTGGGAGAGGTATCGAGCACCTCAAGTGAGGGAGTCCGAAAAAAAGGGGTGAACATCTGTACACCGCAAGGGATAACTCCACGCCCAAGACGCGAGTTACAACAACTCTTGGATTTGAGCACGGGGAAATCGACCTGGTGCGTGGCTTTAGCGTGCCTTTCGAGTATACATATCTAGTCTAATCAATTATTTTCGACGCTAGAGGGAGACGATGTGGTATAATTAACTATTTTTGATGATAGAGGGAGACGATGTGTTATGATATAAATACTTGTTTTCGATGTTAGAGGGAAACGATGGCATAATATAAGGGATTGTTTTCGATGTTCATGTTCGAGGGAGAAGATGGTGTACTTAATTGTTTTCGATGTTAGAGAGAGACGATAAGGTATACAAAATTATATTCGACGGTAGACGGAGACGATATGGTATACATAATTATTTTCGACGGTAGACGGAGACGATATGAGGAGATGGCGGTATTTAAGGCAATGTCGAAACAGCACGACCCAACCCTACCGTCAAGAAGACCAAACCAAAGACCGGGCCGTATTTAAGCTTGTCGCGGAAAGAAACCGAGAGCTGGAAGGAAATTATGAAGCGCCAAGGACCTTGTGGCGGCACAATGAAGCAGGTTATTGCATGATTCTGTGCATGGCGCTCCGACAACGAGAATAACAGCACATATCTCTACAGCACGCGCGCGTAGGTTTTAACCTCAACCTCAACCTCAACCGATGCTGTACCCGATGCTTAGGCAAGCTGTGTTAGAGAGGATGATGGGCTAACGTAGAACAGTCCTGACTCACAGATTCGCAATTTTGTTCGCAAGAGCGACTCAAGGACATGACATACATACTAGGCCATCTCGAAACACGCTAGGGTAAAAGCGGACAATCTTGTTTCTGAGGCTCTTCTCTTCCGGAGCTCTATAGCGGACGATCTTGTCTCTGAGGCTCTTCTCTTCCGGAGCTCTATACCCTATGCACCCAAGCACTTAGTTGGAGCAAATTGGAACTGCATTACCTGATCATCAAACCCGTGCTATCTTGGACATAAACACAAAAGTCATACTGCAAACGGAGAATGAAACCCCGACGATTTAGGAGGGCCCTCGCCGTCATTCAGAATACGTTTTTTTTGTCAGCAAAAGTAGTCCGTAGCTCCGAGATTAAAACAAAAATCATAACACTGCAAACTAGGGGTGACACTCTAACGATTTTGGAGCGCCCCCGCCGTCATTCAGAACATGTTTTCGTAAAAAAAAATGGTACCTCTTCGTCGTTGCCCGCATCATTTTCGTGGGGGTCGGTCTCGCCTCCATCTCCTGCGGAGGCAGCTCGACTGCTTGTGCTTGACACGGTACCACACCTCCTGCTGCCCAGCCTAGGCTATCCGAAACTGCCACTGTTAAGACCTCCTTCAAACCGTACGTACCGTAAGGTAGGGCAGCACGCCGATCGGCTGCTATAAACGATAGATGCGCTACCCAACGAGCGAAAAGGTAGACGCCTGGCCATATCAAATTGCGATATATTATTGACCAAGGAAGGAAAGCCAGACACACCTCCTCATTTAATCACACGTCGGACCCATGCAATCCACCTCGCTCAGCGCGCCTATCATCGTTCCCCGTTTCGATGTTCGACACGCGCTGCGCGACAGGGGTCGTAGCACTTTCGGCCGAAAACCATACCCGACACAGACGGGGCTCCCTTCCCAATATCAGCGGAGTCCCGCCACGGTGTTAAACCAGAGTTTGCCGTTTACAAAGTTAGACCTTAATCCGATTTTACTTCAATAACGTATCGGGAGTTAGGTTTGGGGCAAGGCAAAGAGCGTTCTCAAGCGAGGATCGTCGACAATGACGGTTCACCCTCGGCACGTGCTACGGTGCAAGAGGGGAGGCGGGGGCTGGGGAACCGCATGCTTCTCTACTCGGTATTTCGATGGTCACAAACGGGTCTGGGTGTCGTCTGCTTCAAAGTCGGAAAACAATAAATATATACAATTAGTATGATCGAATAATATGTGGCGGCGTGTTGAATCGGACGGTTACAAATGAATCAATCGATCCGGGAGCGATATCACTGCAAGACGCGAGTGAAACAACTAGGTGTACTGCGGTGCGAACCGCGAAGCAAAAACGCGCTACAACAGTAAAAGGATACGATTGGCAAGCAAATAGAGCAGGTACTGGCGCCGCCGCAAAACAACGGGCCCTGAGCCGCTGTGGCAGCAAAATCCCAAGAGACGGCCCTCCTAACCAATGTCTGCCTCTGGTGGTCGATGGAAACCCGGCGTGCTTTGTTCCGGCATTGTAGGGATGCGAGGGTCTGCGGTCATACGACTACGGCCATGCATGAAACGAGTACACCCCACCCTGCCGTAGCCTTGGGGCCCTGTACCATTAAAAATACACGGCGTATCGCCAGCTACAAACAAAACTTACCGATGAGTCTATAGGCGTTCAACCCTGACTCGATTTGGTTGGGGGGGCACACGTCAGGGCGCCCGTAGAGGTCGGCGAACTCTGGCCGCAAGTCCATCTTGGCACCTGAGAAATCGTACCAGCGGCGTGTAGACTTCCAGATACCCCCGTCCTCGGAGGGCATCCTGTCGTCTTTCCCAGACAGCACAAACTGGCACTTCGTGGGGACGTTGAGGTACATGTTGATGCTTTGCTGTACGGCCCCAGTTTCGTCGGGATTTCAGGGTTGATGTGCGGATGCTTCATGCGATTGGATTTATTGTATGGAGAGAGCTGAACCATTTCAACTCGTGAAGAAAAACGAAGAACATTCACGCTAAGTTGGCACTAGGTGTGTAAGTATAGGCAAACCTACTACTAAGATTTTTCAGAGGCGCCCCACTTGAGGAGGCCTAGATAACTCACCTCCTCAAAATGATGACCTTGAGAAAACAGTGCGCTAAATGAACACGACATCATGAAAAAAAAAACACGGCCTAGGGTTCACCCCCATCTTGCGTAGCTTCTCGGCTGAGACGTCCCGTCGGTCAGAAAGGGTTTGGCCCAAACTTGCCACTCTAACTTATCGTCGTAAGAACCAAGAGTATGGCATATTGTACAGTAGTATCATACCCTCATCTTCACACTACAGGATTTGAGCTACTCGCACGAGTGACTCTGTACCTCACGGACAAAAATATACCAGTACGTTCTACGCGTTTTTTAGGCGCGGCATGGCTTGCCGTTTCGTTGCGAATTCATGTCGCTATAATTTTTAAAACAGCGCGTCTGTCTAGAGTATCCCCAAAACGGTAGGTGCAGTTCTAGAGGGGCTACGCACTGGACGCGTCGGGAACGTGTGTACTACGCAGAATGCAATTTGTGTCCCTCTGGCCGCTGTTCGTGTCGGTACCACAAGGGCGATAGGTCACAAGTGGGCTACCCGCTGGACGTCTTGCTGTAGCTTCATCTGCCAGGATATTTCGAGGCTCACAGCCAGCTGCAGCCTTCATTTTAGGGATCATACACAGTCGAAGGCGTGCCAGTTGTTCGATAGGCGCAACGCCTCATCCACGTGCGCAATTGGACGACGGCGGGGAAAACATGAGGAAATACATCACACCCCGCGAGTCGTCAACCAGTGTAAAGTACGGTAGACAATTTCGACTCGACTACCAAACACAAAGAATCGAAGACAGTCCATCGAATATATCCACCCTGCCAGGTCAGATTGTCCCCCGGTGACGCTCACCAAGCTGGACCTGCAGCGGTATGCCATGGAGAAGAACTGCGACACATCCTCAAAATGGTTGCCAGTGCGCCCTGCGACAGATCAAAGGCGGCACAACGAAGCGTTACAGGTGACGGCATGATATCAAGTTGCCGATCGGCATCATATGTAATGCGCAGCTTTTCATCGTTACCATATGCCCAAACATTTAGGTTGAATTCTACTGTGTAGAAGATCCGGCATCGATTATCCCGCGGAATTGAATCGAATGGATTCGTTCCACCATTGTATTCACAAAATTACATGTATCTCGAAGCTTGCCAAGATGATATCGACTCTAAATTTATCGAACCCACAGCCGACAGCTTTTGCAGATCTTTTTCAAAATGAATTCGCATATCTGCTCGGGCAGCAGCAGGGCCGTTCGCGTCTATACCCGCAGTTTCACGGGAACGTTTGACCCCCGCGGCGGCCGCAGACGCTGTTGCTCCTGCGTGTTTACGTGCACGGCATCACCTGCAAACACCGTTGCCCGCAAGTCGTCAGCAGACAAGGATTTCTCTTGTCTGTCCAAACGAAAAATGTTCCTACAACAGCAGCTGGAACATAATGCATAGGGCCTACTTACACCTTGGGCCTTACGTTGGTGTCCTCGGTAGGGGTGTACCTACAAAACTTCTGAGGCTCTTGACCAATGCTATGGTAGGCGGGGCACTCCCATTTTTACTTCTGGGTTTGGGCCACTCGCCAGAAGGATTCTGTACCATACGGGCTAAATTACCTCAGGTGATTATTTTTGTGAAGCGTGTTATAGTAGCTTACCATATTCCAGTGCGGATTCATGTCGACAAAATCAAAGCAGCACGAAAGCTGAATGCCGCAAAAAAGGAACGGGGGGGGTTGCTTATGCGAGTGATCCCGAACCACTGCAAAACGAGGACCCAAACGTGACCCCCCCCCCCCCCTCCCTCCCCTACCGTCGCCTTGGCGAGCTCGAACACCAGACCCATGAACCGAATTCGAGAAACATGACAATGCGACTCGATCAACAATCCCATGGCCCAGGTATAAAACAAACGACAGTGGGCACTGTAATAATAATGGAGGTGAGGGCCCTGCCAGTAGTTTGCTTGTATAGAGGGGCCCTGCCAGCCAGGAACACTTAATCCTCAAAGTGTTTTTTCTTATCACAGCACGCCCCATCACTTACGCATATACCTATATATCTTACCCCATGCCAGAACGAGCCTTGGTGTGTCGAGGTGACACGTGCTACGGTAGCAACTTGGGGACAGCTTTTTTATTAGTGGGGTCAGGCCTTCGACTGAGGAAACCACCCGACCCGCCGACATCTTTTGGAACCTCATCTGTGTTGTCTGACATGCCGGGTATGCGTTGTATACCCCCTAGCTCATGACAGTATCCATCGGGGGGAGATAAAGGTGTTTATTGAAATCGTGTTTCGGGTTGGGTATAAGGCTCCCAAAGCAAGGGGTGTCCGAGAAAATGAGGTGGGCTTCCACCGTAGTCTTCACAATTCGGCTCAACCTAAGATTCATTGCGGCGGTTACGGTAGCCAGTGACGAAGGCTATATTACTGTAGGCCATGTATGCACTATTTAGTACGGCAGGGGCAGGGGGGGGGTCACGTTTAAGAACGATATTTTTTTCCAGCACGAGCCTTTGGGATGTTCTCACCCCACAAATCGTACCAGAAAAAAGTATCAATACATAGAATATATTTCGATGTTTGAGCTGGTCAGCATTATTTTTTTTCTTAGTATTCTCAAAACGCGCGGCAAAGTCGCGGTCGGGTCGGAGCCTTAGCCTGGGTCAGAGTTAAGATTAGGTTGGGTCGACGCCCTCTCGCGATTCGACAAACTAAAAACCCCAAAACACACAAAAAATCCTGAAAACCTCTATAAAATAGTGAAATATATCTGGTACTTTACCTGGTACGATTGGTGGGTCAAATACCGGTAAAGGCAATTCAATTTTCCAACGACTTGGAGCTATCTATCCACCCGCGTATCTACCTGCCTACATGCCCTTTTCGGTCTCACGCCATGCATCGACTCCATCGAAGTGAGTGCTGAACTGCGCCAACCAAGCAGTTTTGAGTCCGTTTTAAGTGCGTCACTGAGCCACGGGCGCACTTTGTGACCTATATAAAATGAGCCCTTTTTCCCCTCCCTGCCATCACCTTGGTGTGGTAGCCTCACCTGGGGTTTGTGATTGAAGATGTATCGTGTTTCCCGTGAACGTTGAGTTCGCCACGCTATCGTTGGCCTGCGCGGGGGTGATGGCCTGTGGACAGCCGTTTGTCTGGCGTGGTACCCGAGCAATGGGATAAAATCAGGCATCCAATGAAGTCGAGGCATAGAAAGCACATCGTTGGCATATACACATCCCGCTTTCTCGCGTGATGCTGGTGCTGTACGTTTTGGAGTTTGGGGTTGCTTGACGTGTAGAGAAGGTGGATGTGGCGATCGCTTCGTGGGTATCATACAGACATATCACATTTGTCGACAAAGTGTTAGCGCCGTTTTTAATATTGCTCAGAAGCCCTCTTGATAACTATTTACCTCATCCAAAAACTATTTTGAAAGCGGTGAAATGCTCGACCCGATAAAAACGTCCCATGACGAAGTTATACAACCCCCCCTCCCCCGTATGTAATCACATTGCAAAACAAGAACGACGCGCTGACGATTTGGGGTTGAGTAGAGCCCCGTCAATTCAGGGCATTACGTTAGCCAAAAGTGCTACCGTTGGCGTAGCGCACACGTCAACGGATTGTTTGCTACGCTGCTCGGAACGGAAAGAGGGGTGTACACCCCCGTTATACGGTTGACTTGGTCTTGGCGACTCCTACCTGAAAGAGAACGCCGTGTCTGACATCCACGTTCTCGTGGCCTTCTGTCTCTTGGCTTTCTGGACCGACGCTTGCGGTCAAGGGTCGATCCCCCGATTCGCTCTGAACCAATGAAAACAAGTTTGAGAACACATGCAAGAACAGCTGAAGGGGCTGGCACATCAACAAGGGGACAGGGGTCTCGACACAGGCAATCAATAATATACTTGCAAAGGGGAGGCAGCCACGCACTCTATAGCAATTATAGCAGCAACCCTACAAGAGCCGCGGGCAAAGCAGGAAGATCTCGTCGGCCGTATGGTTCTTATGTAACGCAACGCCTAGTGTAGGTGCCTTATAGTTTGACAATACAGTACAATATAATCACGTCATGCAAAGGTTACGGTTGGTTGGGGGACGGGGGGGGGGGGTATCTCTTTTCTCAGTGCCGGGTTTGAGCCGCTCGCAAGAGTGATTCCATACCTCACCGACCAAAACACTATTTTCAGGCGATTTTACGGGCGCAGCGCATAGCTAATCAGTCCATTACGGATTCATTCCGCAAAAACAGTAAAAACAGTCAGTGGAGAAGCTTGAGACCGCACCCGAAGAACGCGGGGTCACTTCGTAGCGCGAGTGATCCCCGAGCCACTCCAAAAAAAAAGGCCCCCAAAGTGAGCCCCATACCCCGTTGCATTGGTCGCCATAACTCAAGGCACCAGCACTACTAGCATCACTAGCACCTGGGCGGTGAAGGTTGGTTCCCGAGATGAAACTTCTTAAACGCTGGCTGGAGTAGGGGGTAGGAATGCTGTATTTGCCTAATAAAATGGTTTTGAATGACGGGGGCTCCTTATCCCGAAATGGTCGTTCTTCTCTTGAACATGTCTTTTCCGTCAGAGGGATGAGCTTTCCCGTGGTTCTTCAAAATTATTGGAGGCATCGCACGGTAGGGGACCGGCGGTGTTGCAGTTGTTGCATTAAGTAATAATGTACCTGTCCGATTGAGCTCCTCAAGCGAGGAACTACCGGCTTTAGGCATTAATCGATTAATTTCACAAGTACATAGACTATATTGTTGAGGACTAAGGCATATACGAGGTAGAAGCTTTTGGTCGGGTTGTGCGAACGTATGACTTCGGAGAGGCATGCTTCGGTCGGGGGTGAAATATTTGAGGTCCTCGTGTTGGGAGCTCTAAAAATTCTTAGAATAAGCTGCGGTTCAAAACACGTTTTTCGGTGGTTCAGTGAGGTGTAAAGCTCCTGACAAGACGCATGCCGCACGGCACGTAGAGGGGCAGGATTTTTCTTCTGAGAGGAAGTCCCATTTGAGGAGGAGCTCGATACCTCGCCGGGGACAAAACGTGTTTTGGACAAAAAAAAAACTGGTACATATGTATACCCAACGAAAAAACGCATGGAGCCATCGGTATGAAACGAAACCTCGTGTACCAAAACAAAGAACGAAATTCCAACGATCTTGCGTGAAGGAGCTCTCTCCCCGTCATTCAGGAGCCGTTTGAGCCGAAAAGTGCTATTATACCTCTCTATCGTAGCACGCGTTTGATGTCAGGAGCCTAAGGAAAAAGTTGGTTCACCCGTATCGCAGTATAGGTCGTTACATATGCATTCACTTAATAGACTATGTTGCATCAACACGCATGATACCCGTTGGGGGAGGCATGTCTGTGGTTCCCGGAGCTCCTCATCCGTTAGCTTCACACACATAATATCACCCCAGAAAACTGAATTCTGTCGAAAACTGCAAGATGAATCCGGTGGACAATGATAATACCATGGCCAATAGTCGATGCATAGGACAGATGTGTACTACTGTGCTGTACTGTATTGTACTGTATTTTGTACTGTAGGGGTGCGCCGATGTCTTTCCGTCGCCACCCTCTCGCTTTAGGGGAGTCACAGTTCACGCAAAAACTGTTCTTGAGTAAGCCGAAAGTGGAACGCGACGACGAGCAAACCCCGTGTCCTCCTAGTTATACAAAAAAAAAACACACTGAAAAACAAGAGTAGAATATTTTCGACAATTGCGGATTTAAGCAGCCCCGTCATTCAGAAACCCTTTCAGACCGAAAGTGATACCAAACCATGCCTCTGAAGTGGAGTGGGTTTGTACTAAAACGCAACTGGCCCGACCAACAGTTACAGCAGTACTATTATAGCCAAATGTTTACTACCCCGAGTGTAGGCCACTGGCGCCAACCGACCTGTACCTCAGTCAACCGCTTGGAGGCGAAAGTAGTACTTGCCAATTTTTCTTACCATGCCGGTGCACTTGTCGCGAAACAAACATTGCATTCGCGATTACGACCCACGATTACGTAGAGTCGAGGCTCGCGCGTGACACTCGTGTTGCATTTCGAGGCTGATTTGCATCGACAGCGTGGAGGGTGCAAACAACGATAAGCGTCGACTAGACTTTTATCTTCCTCAAGGCCGCCAATTTCATTGTTTGTGCCCCCGTTTAGTTAGTTGGAGAAAATATCGGCTCGAAATTTCGTCTCAGGGGGTGTTATCTTGCGTGTTACAAAGGTACCTGGAGATGTATCGCGTAGCATGTTCGCTACTGACGTGCAAGGCACAGCTCGCGTGGTATGTTAGACGAAACGATTGAAACTCACCGAGCGGGATGGATGTGCTGCTCTCGCCGCTGCTTCCGAGAAGTTGTAGAAAGGCCAACAACAGCAGAACGCCGCCTTAACCGCAGACAGTCTCATGGTTCCAACCAAGCACACCACCTGGTGAGATAATCGGTGCACGTGTAGCATATATATGACTGGCGATATTTTACTCAAAATATCTACAACACCCCACCCACGATTTTCAGGGGCAAGGAAAATACTACCTAAAAGCGGGATCACAATAATTGCGATGCTAAAATACGCGGACTACGACAGAGGTTCTAGCAGTTTTGCGCCGGAACATATTTCTGACCGGCTTGTCTCGTTAACCACTACTGAAGAAGGTATTTAATATTTACTATTATTGACTACACTTTGCCTCAAGATTGTTGGGATGGAATGCTTTGCGATCTACTGTACGCTCTACCTAAATAGACCGCTGGCTCATAGACCGGGTTGGGACGTCAGATTCCCCGAAATACCTCGGACACGAAGGGGAGGTCCCGTTTATTGGGGGCCTTTGTTTGCAGTCGCTCCCGGAGTCACTCGCGCGAGTTATTCCCTCGCTCCTTGCCGGTCTTGAGCTCTCTCACGAGGTGTTTTACTGGTGCGATACGAGTCCGAGAAATGGAACGTAAGCTAAGCTACGCTACGCAAAAAAAGCGGCCTGAACTATTTTTGTCCGTGACGAATTTGGATATAGAGTCAGTCGTGCGAGTGCCTCAAGGCCGGTAGAAGTGAAAACGGGGGTATTGACATGTATTAACCACCCCCTCTGACCCTGGGCCGGAATTCAGCGGAAGGCTGAGGCGGAGAGGTTACAAATGGAATAGGCAACCGCAGGGGGGTTATGTTCATGTTATGTAGTTTTTCTTGGGCCACTTTTTGCAGTATGGCGTCGTCTTAGGCTAGACTTGCTATTGTGCAGCGTTCCTCCAATCTCTCCGATAGCTGTTTTTGGTAGCGATTTGCTTTTGTTTTCCATCGAGCCTACAACCCCTGTTCCTTCACGGGTGGCTTCTCAATGGAGGGAGCGCCCTTCCTCCTCCAACGGCGACCACAACAGCACTGAGATAGCAGGGACCGCTCCTGTTGTTCGCCGGGCACGTACCACACGGACGACACCTTCCAACTACGTGCGGATGACACTGCTGTTCGGAGCACACTCCTCGTCTCGGCTTTTGGTCGCATCAGTTCTCCGGCAGCTGTGTTACATGGACCACTCCGCAGCGGAACTGCCCAAACCCCATGTATCAGGAGCACACTCCTCGTCTCGGCTTTAGGTCGCATCAGTTCCCCGCCAGCTGGTCGCATGGACCACTCCGCAGCTGAACTGCCCAAGCCCCACCCATCAGACTTGTTCGCTCCGCGCTCAGCCAGCATGTTGCACTGCACATCTTCGCGAGCTGCCTGCACAATCCCAAGATCGCCCGTCGACCTGTACTTTTCGTTCGCTTCGGAGCCGAGGCATATGCATGACGCGCCACGGACTAGCATACTGGAATCAAAACTTTGAAGGACCATCGACGGGGACTTCCCTTGCTGAGAGAACCCATCGGCCTGCATACACCTTTGCTGACGGGACCAGACCGACCTTCGCGGGACCCTCTTGGACTATGGGCACCGTGCTTTAGGAGCTCATGTCGGGGCTCCTTCCTTGTGTTCCTCCCTGGGAAGCAACAGACGGTGCTCGTGCAATGTTGGGCTTTCTCCATTGGCAATTTTTCCAGTACACGCGTTATGGTATGGGTTTCAGTACATACGTCGATCCGTCTTGCGCGTCGAACAAACTGCTGTGCTCCCTTTCTGCTGAAAATAGTACAGCTAATAATTTGACGCCACCCGGACCCCTCCCCGATCTTCGCGAACAACAGCGTTCCACTGCGTCACGTAGCTTCAACCACCATCATGTTCGCAGCGGTACCAACTACAGTGCAGCATAATGGGCTCGTTGTCAATACATGCCACATACCGCCGGATTCCCTGCTGTAGAAATCACTTTACAGCAGCCGAGCCGCCTACTTTGCTCCTGCCCGTCCATCACATAGCTCGACTCTTCACTGCCCCAGCGTCCACAGTTACAGCACTGCAGCTCTGACACCCTTCGCTGCTGTGCGAGTGCTCCTTGCAACTTCGATTCGAGAGTTTTTTTCGTCTTGGTCCTCCCGTGACTAGAACTTGAATTTAGTGAACGCTGAAACTCTGTTCGGGCTTTTGGGCAAGGGTGTCGGCGTGTGCGATGCCATATATTCCACCATTTATGGGTACGTGGGGCTAATGCCACTTTTTGTATGGGCACAGCTTCGATAGTGCGGCACTCTGCACTGCTGTCGACGCAATTGTCCCTTTAGTGCGGTTGGTGTGGTACGGATTTGTTTTTGCTGTCCAGGCGTTAGGCCGTCTTTCTACTGTCGGTACATGGGCTGCCCTTCCACAATGCTGCTAGGATAGATGCTGCATTTTTTTTGCAGCTGTCACGACGGATACTGTCCGTTGCAATGCGGTTTGCAGTTGGAGGAGACACTGAGCACTCTACTTTTGGCGCAAATGCTGCCTTTCTGCTGCTGTTAGTACATGTGCTGCCCTTCACAATGCTGCTAGGGTCTATGCTGGCAATTTGTTTTCTTTGCACATATTCGGACAGCTACTGCCTGTTACAGAGCGTTTACTACAGTTCGCGGAGATACTGCACTTTGCGGCTAGTGCAAGTGGGGATCAGCCCGTTTGATGCGGTGCTTGGGGCACAGCCTTTTTATTCGGCTGCGGGCGTACACACCTTTTCTACAGCTGGTCTTGGTATTATACTACCCTTTTTAAGGCGGTTGGTGTTGTCGTCACCCGTGGTCATAGGAGCAATCTTGCAGCAATCAGCACTACTGTAGGCGCGATCGTCCCCCTATAGCGCGGACGGTGGGGAAACTGCCTTGTTCGGGGGTTATACTCCCTTTCTTCGTGCGGTTGGTACCTATGGGCACAGCAACGATAATGCGGCGAGCAGCACTGCTGTAGGCGCGACCATCCCCCTATAGTGCGGTCGGTGGGAAAACTACTTTGTTCAAGGGTTGTACTGACCTTGTCCCCTGATTGGCACCTACACAACCCTCTACTGTGCCACCCCCACCTGTTGGGGCGGATGCTGCCCGTTTCTTTATACGGTTGGCGGCACGATCCTCTACTGTGCTACCATGTTGCCCGTTTTTTTATACGGTCGGCGGCGCGATTTTTTCCTGTGCTCCCCCCCTACACTGCACCTAGGTTAAACGCTGCCCGTTTTCGTCCGATGAACGTTGGCGTGTTGGGCGACCCTTTACTGTGCTACCCCCCTACACCGCACCTGGGTTAAATGCTGCCTGTTTAAGTGCGATGGGTGCAGACGTACCTTTACTGTGGTGCACCCCCTGCACTGCGGTTAGGGTCAATGTTGCCCAATTTTGGTCGCTTTTACTGTGATTAGGGTCAATGTTGCCCATTTTTGGTCGCTTTTACTGCGGTTCGTGCGGGCATTACCCGTATACCCTACGATCAGACTGGGCGCTGCTCTTATTTTGCGGTTTTTGTGGATGGTATACTTCTCACCGATGTCCCCCTTTTATACGGCTAGTTGGCGTGGCTGCTACCATCACTGATGCTGGACGGAGTCGAGGCCCATGTCTTGCTGTTTGCTGAAACACAGATATACATCTACTTGCAGCAAAATATCTGTCTCCATAGCTCTTAACGTCTCGTTCCCATCCCACCACCTCCCCCCACACGCCCTCCTTCCGCTGTCCTCCCTACAGACAACAAGCAACAACATGTCTACTAGTGAGGAAGCGGGCTATTCGGGGCAGGCTGAGGTCTTCTACGCACCCCAACCTGGTGCCCACGAGACAAGGAGAGCTCGCTCGAGATCCCGCGACTCGAGACGGGGGGAATCACCGGAGGCGGGTTCCGGTGACGAGACAGAAGTCGGACCACCCGGACCCACCAACCCAGAGGGTCGACTCGCCGGTTCGCGCAGAGAACAAGGCGGACCAATCTCTACCGGACTCTGGGGCGTCTCGGCGCCAGCTCTCGCCAGCCCTGGGGGGGCGCCACCAGTCCCCCCCCGCCCGCCCTCGACAGGGCACGACCTTCGCCACGTGGGCTCTCCGCGCTCGGCAGAGCGCCACCCCCATGGCTCCCGGGACCTGGGCGCCCATGCCCGCCCCTTGGACTTAGCATATGCGGCGGCACGGGCCCAGCGGGCGCTCGACGACGGCAACCAGATGATTCTCCGGCGTGAAGCACGCCGACGTTGGTTTGACGGAGATATCGAGCAGGCGAAGACCGCTGCGCGGGAGGCGTCTATGTTAGTGTAGAGGGCGCAACAAGCCCTCGCGCAGTCTTTTGCGTCTGCTGCGGCAGGAGCTACCCCAGCGACCACGACCCGGGGACACCGCTTTTTTCAAGGGCAGCATCGCGTGCATGGCGCCTGCACCCACGGTAGAGTTCTCCCCAGCGTTGGCGACCGCGGTGGTGTAAACTGCCTCCGCCCTCCTCACGTCAGAGAGGCCGGCGTCGTGGCAAGTGGACCCCCTTTCAGTAGAAGCGGCCTGAACTCGCATGAATTTTACGCCCTATGCCGGACAGACGAGAGCCGCCCCGACCCTTGCCCTCGTCAAGGCCCTGCTGATGGCCCACGACGAGGCCCCCGACCCCGTGTTCTGGCCGAACCCCGGAGAAAGAGTTGGCGGAACGCAACCGGGGGAACAGCGACGCAGCGACAGTCGCGACCGCGGGGACCGCAACCGTGGGGGTGGCAGCAAAAATGGTGGGAGTGGCGACCATCACCACCGCCGCGAGGGTGACAGCGGTGGTGGAGGCGGGGGAGGCGCATCGGGTGGTGGTGTAGCTGACGGCGCCGCCGAAGGGGCAATGTTGGTCCAACAACCGGGGCAGTTGGGCGCAGCTCTGGCGGAGGCAACGGAGGGCGGAAGAACGGCGCGAGAGGATGTTTAGCGTGGGACGGCTCGTCAACCTCCTCCCGCTCGTCTTCGTTCTCGAGCACGGACGACCACAGCGAGGTGGCCGTGACAGCAGGCAAGAGGGTTCAAGAGCCATGTCAGGAGGAGCATCCGGGCCTGAGCCTTTCACCCTCCTGTTGAGTCTGCCGATGACGCACTTCGACACTGTTGACACGGACAAGGGCTACACGAAGTTGCATACTTTTGTGTAACGGCACGCCTTTTTTTTTCCAGTTGGGAGTTTCGCGTACTTATGCCGACCGCCACGGGGAGTGAGCGTGTTTTATCTCCGGGGACGGATGTGGTACTGGAGCTGGTTCGGATGGCGGCGAATTAGCAATTTCCGGCTCTCATGCCTGCTGGTTCGAAGGCTACGGGCTCACAGTTATACGCCTCATTGGATGCTATATGGTGGGCTTTTAGTGACTAAGCGCATAATAAGACACCTGCCGTCAACGGCGAAACACTTGTTTCATCTGCCTGTTTCTTCGACGGGAGCTTCGTCATCCGCCCCGTCGGAGCCCCGGCCAGTCGATCATGGGCGCGGCCAGGGCCGAGTGCCGTCCCAGTCGCTTTCGTGGCAGACGGGATCGAGCCATCATTCAACTGTCATGCCCATCGAATATTCATCTGGCTTGACCACACATCGAATTGCTGGCCTCTAGAAGAGCATCATTATGCAGAAGTTTTCACCGTTAACGCCTCGTTTAAGACAGACGACCCTTCCCTTTGGAGCGACCTCCTTTCACCTCGCGCTGATAGCCTCCGAGAAAACCGGGGGCTTTGCCTCAACTTCCACGAAGACAACCATTCCTTCAAGCATTGCAGGCATGCTTTCATTACTGCGAGTGACTGCTTAAACCCTGAACTTAATCAACTTGGCGAAGATGACGCACACCGACGTTGACAAACACACATGGTCTGCTACCGCCGAGGCGATAAATCTTATCGCCCGAACAACAAGAAAACTCGCCGCCATCTTTCAGGTCAATCGCGAGGGTACCACCACGATCAGGGTCGGGTAAACTGTCACAACGATACCACATACACGTTGGATCATGATGGTGGTATCCCGCGCTCGCCCGCCTCTTCTGCCCCCGCTCCTGATCCCCGAATGCGCTTTGGAGCCGCCCACAACCAGGGTGGAAATACTCTCGCGCGCCAGCCTGGCACATTCCGTAACGGCAATCGACAGCTCGACGGCGGTACGGCACCGTCGACAACACTGTCGGGGGGCACCTCTTGTGGTTTCAGAAGATGCTCGTGTTCTGTTGCTAGCCTGTCCAATAACGCAGCACAGATTGCCTCTGCAAAGAGCACACGGGCTCCTACACCGTCTGCGGACGATTCTCACGGCGTAGAACCGGCGGCGGGAACTAGCGCTTCGAACGTGGTTCCCTCCAGCCATGTTTTTTGTTTTCGACGGCGAGAACACGCGCTTTCAGCGACGTTCCCCTCGGTCATGGTCTGAGTTCGGCGACGGGAACCGCGCTTCCAGTGCCGTTTCCCTCAGCCGCGGCATAAACTCAGCAATGGAGGTACGCGCTCCAAACGCCGCCCCCATACCCATGGCACGGGAGCCTGCGCTTTGCGCGTTCCCCCCCAGGCACGCGTCGCGCAGCAATATAGCTGCGGTGACGGCGCGTCGCCTTTTTACGCGAACGTGTTCATCCCCCCCTCTCCCTGACCAGGCGGTGGCGGTCAGTTTGAGGTGTGGGACGGCCGACCCTTAAACACTTTTTCTGACCACGAGGTGGCGGTCGGTTTGAGCTGTGGGAAGGCCAACACTAAAACACCGAGATATTTTCCGAGGCTCGATCCAGTGTTTGCTCGCGATAGTAGCGGGCGCTCTGTTTTTTTTTTCCATCAAGGAGTAGTCGACAAGATTAGCTACCTTGTCTCCCTTCTCTAAGAGGCCTAACAGAAAAGAGCCTCTTCGGTCAAAACTCTTATTGCCACCCGAGCCCCGCTCAAGAAGACGTCCACGGGGTCTACGGGCCCTGCTTGGTATTTTAACACGCTAACCCACGTGTTTGGAGCTACGTCTGCCCCAAAAGCACAGGAAAAAGATCCGACACTGCGCGACGGGCCAGTGGTGGCGCCACGGCCTCCATACTGATCAGCTGGACGCTTTTCCCGAAATTTAGGGAAGAATCGCGCCTCTCGTCAGGCAGAAACAGCTTAGAGCCCCTGACCCTTCGGGCGCAGTTAGAGCAGTTTTCTTGCGATTATACGCCAACGAGAAAACAGGTCACGATGCGAGCAACCGTGGGTTCGGACTCGCGTCGTGCTCCCGAGGCCTGATGTTCCTGAGGGGGACAGTACAGGCCCAAAGTCCCGAGGGCTGATGTTCCCAGGGGGGGACATTGCAGACCCAGATGTCCAACGAGGCTACCGACGGGTTGGCACCGTCGGTGTTGGACTCTCTTTTTAGCGCAGTGGGGGCGACTTCTTACGATTTTCCGCCAGCGTGTAAGGAGAACCCGAGACGAGCAACCACTGGTTAGGACTCTCATCATGCTTCCGAGGCCTGGCTTTCCCGCAAGGGGACACTACAGGCCCAAGGAGCCGAGTATTGGTGTTCCCAGAATGGGATATTACAGACCCAAATGTCCAACGAGGCTACCGACGGGTTGGTAGCGTAGGTTTTTGCCATATTTCGGGCGCAGTAAGGGCGGATCCTCGCGTTTTTCCGCCAACGAGCAAAGAAAACCCAACGCGAGAAACCACGGGTTCGGATTCACGTTGTGCTCCCGAGGCCTGGTGTTCCCGGACGTGGACATTGCAGGCCCAAATTCCAACGGTTTTTGACCCTCCTCTCGAATACTCCACAGACAAAGTGGTGTTGTTCTGGCAGCCCCTATCCTATTTTCCACCGTGGTTTCCTTCGTCGTTTGTCGTGGACGACGTACCATATTCTTGCGCGGAGCAGACATGATGGCCGAAAAGACCAGGCTTTTCCAAGACCATCGAGCAATGGGGCTCATCATGTCGTCGCCTAGTCCAAGCACACGCAAACGCATCGGTCGAGGCGTGCGCAACTTTGACTCCGGTGTTGGGGACAAGGAGAGGCAAAATGCCGTGTTATCTGGCACCTACGCCAAATTCACGCAGAATAAAGCCATAAAAAAACACCTTTTTGAGCTCTGTCAACAAGCTTCTGGCTGAACCCAGCCCTCTGGACCCAGTGTGAGGCATTGGTTTCCGGGCGGATTATCCCAGGGTCAACAACCCATGCCAGTGGAGAGAAAAAAATAGCTCGGTGAGGCACGTTTTGCCGTTCGCGAAGCTGTTCGCGACAGTGAGACTGGGTCAGCGCACCCGACCTCGCCCAATCGGTTCCGCACCTGCACTGCGACTGCAAGAACCAAGAAATCTCGTCCGCGCCGCGCCCGGGCCGTTAACAGCGGCCAGCATTCGCAATGCTTCCCCTTCGGAGTTTCCGACCTATTTCTCGGGCGTGTTGGCCAACTAAAAGCCGTGAAGATTTAGAGATAGCTTCTGGCGTCGGTCCTCGCCTTGCGACGTCAGAACACGGCCCCTGTTTCGTCGGGGGTACTGTGACACTGGACGACGTTTCGTTCGCTATGAAAATCGCGTACATCAGTCGAGCAACGCTGGACTCGGAGAGGCACTGGATTCCTAAACATTTGGGGACCGGTAGCATTGTTTGGGCTCTAAACGCTTCCGAGGGTACTGTGGGGAGCAAATTTCTGCATATCCTCCGGCCACAAGGCACAGGAGAGCATTGTCAAAGTAGGGACCCTCAATGCACGAGTCCAGGGGAAGCTTGAGTTCGTCACCGCGTTCGATTGCACACTCGAGTACCGCAAAGGCAGCGCCACCGGTGTCGCTGATTTATCTGGCCCGCTTGCCAGAGCCTGCTACGGAGTATGACTACAATGGCTTGACAAGTTTCAACACCGTGGGGTTGACAAGCCTCAATCCCTTTGGAGATAGCGATATATACCTCCTACGAACCGGCGACCTGCGCGCTCTCTCTTCGCCGGTCCCAGGGGTCGGTTTGGGTGGACTCGTGCCCCGCACCGAAAGGACTGTTTTGGGTAGACTCGTGCCCCGCACCGAACGCGCTGCTTTAGTTGGACTCGTGCCCCTCACCGAAATCACTGTCTTGGGTGGGCTCGTGCTCCGCACTGAATATGCTGCATTGGGTGGGCTCCATCTCACCTCTACCGCATTTCACGATTTTTGCACACACGACCCACGTGTAAGGATTGACGGCCTTTCTGCTCCCCCGGGAAGATTCGTCGCTCGGGTCTCTGCCTCCGTCGCCACTATCGACGGCTGTACCGGCCGCAGGTCAATGTTGACTGCCGCTGACATCGTTTTCGCTTCGGTTTTTACCATACCCATCGAGGGCGGCGCGGGCTCTGCAGAAGCTCTGGCTGCAGCGACGCCCATCGACAGCCGACTCCTCTATCAAGGAGCTCTACACAGGAGACGGACTCCGCCGCGACCACTGGTTCGACTGTGTCCATCTCTCCCTTGCTTGGCGCTCCAGCCTCTCCGTCGTCGACGACGCGCCGACGATCAGCGACAGCAACCGGTAATGCACCCTCGCTGTAGAATATGGATTCGGGCCCGGCGGGGGCCCTCGGACATCTTTCAGACGAGGTTCACACGTTATTCCATTCGCCTGCCGATTGGAAGCGAGAGCAGCACGCTGAGACGACGTGCCACGCCATGATGCGTTACATCTCTATCGACCAGTCATCGGTCCTGCCGCCCGACTTTTGGGCGTGCTACCCCTTGCACAAGCGTCCCTCCCTCTCAGACATCTAGGAGCTGGCGAGGGTCGACTACATACAACCGACGACGACATCGCTACTCGTCCGTAACCCGACACTGCCGCCAACAAGGTATGACAAACCCAACCCTGTCGGGCGAGCTGCTTGCGTGCTAAACGACTAGTCTGTTCGTATCTACGTCCCCATGCTCATGCGCCCTTGGATCATGCAAGCTTGTCACTCGGCGGCCTTTTGTCACCTTGGCACCACGCGCACGTTGCGCATGCTGGAGCCGTGTTATTGGCGGATTGGCATGAATTTGTGCACACTGTGGTGGCTTCGACACTGCTTGAAGTGACAAGGGCGGAAAACCCCACGGCTTACTGTTCGCTGGCTAATCATGTCAATGCCTCTACCGGAAGGCCCATGTACCGCCGTCAGTGTTGACTACTTCGGCCCCCTCCCGGTCACACCACGAGTCAACACCTCCATCTTGCTGTTCACCGATCGCTTCAGTCGTCGGGTGGACATGTTCCCCGTCAGTGGCGCTGGGTTCACCGCGGAGGGTACAGACAATATCCTGGTGAACCAATACATCCCCTTGTGGGGGTGGCACCATACTCTCGGACAACGACCTGCAGTTCTTCTCCACACTTTTACAAGCTGTATATCAGCTGTTGGGTGTGCACAAGCTTGCTACTAGCTCCTATCATCCCAACTGTAACGGGGGTGTTGGGCGGGTAAACAACAATAGCCCAAATGCTGGCTATGGTCGTCAACGAGCGACAATACAATTGGGACTTGCATCTGCCCCACGTCTAATTCGCGTACAATATTTTCGTCAGCGCAGCGACAGGTCTGGCACCCAACGAGGTCCACATGGGCAGACTCCCACGGCGCTCCCTGACGGTTTTCGACCGCCAATAATTTCGTCAGCGCAGCGATGGGTCTGGCACCCAACGAGGTCCACATGGGCAGACTCCCACGCCTCTCCCTGACGGTTTTCGACCGCACTGGCGTCGTGGGACACCAGAGTCTAGCCCGCGACCACCTGGTCTATTGCGACTTGGCCACCGACCGGCAAAAGCGCGCGAACGACATTGTCCGCGCACACCACGCCCTCATGTTTTTCTTTTTAACCGCAGAAACCCCGCCGTCGCCGAACCGCTGCGTCTAGCACCTACCTTCGCTACGGGTGGTTGGGCATGGGTGCACAATTTTGCCTCTACCATCGGCCAGGGTGTGGAGACGAACACCGACGCCAAGGTACTCAAGGTCAAACTCGCGCTTAACTGGACGGGCCTGTACAAGATCTTGGGAGTCGGCCCCTGCTCCGCCGCCGAGACCCCGGACGGTTCGCCGCTCGGGAACAACCTCCTCTATTTGTATCTCCCTTCCGACCTGCCTGGTTCGGACGCTCGTCGGCGTGTGGCCATCGAGCGCTGCAAACCCTACACCAACCGCCACAACAGCGGGCGCATGCCCAAGTACCTACCGGCGGAGCTGACGCAGTACGTGCTCGACAATTTTTCCAAGAAGTCCCCGCCGTACCATGTCACTCAAGACGACGTTTCGACTCCCCGCCAACGGCTGGAGGTGGAGCAGATCACCGGTCATCAGTCGGTCCGGGGGCGAGGTGGCGTCATCGCGGTGCTATGCAAGACGCATTGGGCGGGACTTTCCGAACCTTCCTGGGAGCAGGAAATGGGCCTCCACCTCTCCCGCTCCCACATCTTGCGTTATTGAACAGGAACCCCGGACCAGCACCGCCAAACGAACCGCCTCTACCGCCGAATGCGGATCGGGGCGGCACAGCGCGAGCTCT
The DNA here is from genome assembly GCA_012845835.1 of Undaria pinnatifida. NCBI lineage: Eukaryota > Phaeophyceae > Laminariales > Alariaceae > Undaria > Undaria pinnatifida. Next base: position 6,960,127 of record JABAKD010000009.1, on the reverse strand, counting down.
CCCGCAACAACGGGGAACGTTTTCTAGCACCGGGCTACGCCTGTGTTCCCCGAGCCGATTGGCTCCGTCGCTACTACGACTCGGTACTTTCTAAGGGAGCCCATTTTTTGTACAAGGAAGATGATGCGTTATGGTGGCTTGGAAAAATCAGCGCGAGCACAACCGAGGACAAGGTATGCCTAGTCCGATTTCTGGACAACCCGGGACCGATTAAACTTCCTCTTCCCCCGGCGCGCTACACAACTTCGACGGGAGCCGTACGAGGCTCCTGGTGCCTGCTAGTTCACATCGCCAGTGCATTTCCTCGGGGGATCCAACGTAACGTAGACGAATTTCGAGGCGCGGCCGTGGCCAGTTGACTTTCAAGCCGCCTCCGCTCCTCGATAGTTCTCCATTTTTTGGGGTTATGAGGATTGAGTCCTTGTCTTTGGGTTGTGCGTATTGTCCTGAGAGTATTCGTCGGGTTTGGGGCGGTTCTTTCCTTTTTTGTTTTTTCGTCCTGACGAACCCCCTGCTCAGTGCCGGACCAGGGTTCGGGTTAATCGCCGCTATCTGAGGCTCAGGGCTGTCGCTTTTTTGTCGTTCTTCAATTTCACCCTGCCGACGCCCTCGTCAGCCCAGAACCGGGAGGCGACCAGGGTACCCTGTTCCCGCGTAACGTGGTGCTGGGCTATGTACGGGCCTGTGTGTCATTTTTTTTTGTGTGTGTTGTATTTGTTCTACCTTGGTTTTTCGGCTAAATACTTCCCCCCGTCGAGGGGATGTAGGAGTTGCCACCTTCCATCCCGGGTATTTGTCGTTTCCTCGTCTAACCCCCCGCCACGCCGATGACCCGCGGGAGGTTTTTGGCATGATTTCTCCCTTGCATTAGCGCCTGTGTTCTCCTCCATATCGACGAGCGCTCGCCTCGCCATAGTGCCCTTTCTTGTGGTTGGTTTACCGTAGAGCTTTTCTTGCCCCCCCCCCCACCATACCGGCGATATGCGGCAGGTTCTAGAGCCTTTTCTGCCCCCCCCCCCGCCACGCCGGCGGTACGCGGCAGGTTTTTGATGGGTGGCTTTTGCCTTGTTGCAGGATATGCGTTTCTTTCAACTGTTTTTCTTCGCTTGTTCCTAGCTCCATAGCCAGAACGTTAGAGGTGTGGGAGTGGGTTTTGAGGAGCCGCATCATCGACTCATGGTCTATTTCGTAGAACTGGAGTTTCCCCGAATCTCCCAAATTTCTGCATATGCGGCTCATCAGGGTGGGCTAGTGTTAAGATACGGCCTCGAAAGGCCCATAATTATCCGTATTGAGATAATTTGGATGTGTTTCGTATGATAAGGTTGGCATTTTTTGTTCGGGATAATCAGGAAATAGATCGGAGGCACGAGCCTCCGATCTCAGAAGCCATCCGGGGCTCTGGTGGAATCGAATTAAGCTACGACTACGAAGGCTTAGAAAGTGAGTACTCTCCGAGGACCTGCTCAATTGGCAGACCTGCAGGGGGCACTTACTTGTGACCCCGCTCAATACCTTACACTAGTCACTTCGAGATAATATAGGGAGAGGTTTTGGGGCTCCAAGGGTGTTAGCTACACACTGAAGCCCTCTTGTCTGTAGTGGAAAATATATATGGCTTTTAACGTAGGCGGGACACGCCGATTTACCCGCTCTTGAGTCCTGAACGATCTTATTCTCGACTCTCTTAAATCAGGGTACCCACTGTCACACGTTTGGACCACGAAACATGCTTTCTGAATGTCGGTGAATGCCCGTGCTTGAAACTGAAAACTGAACCTTTCGTCGTAAAGTGTTTTTTTTCAACAGCTGGCTCTACGCCGCTGGCGGTTGATAACTTAGCAGGGGCACGCGGGGTAAAAGTCGAGACGGGAAAATGTGATCGAGACGGGAACACGGGACGAGACGGAAACGGGAAACCGTGTGATGTTTCGTTCCCGACCGGGGATTCCCGGCGTTCCTGCCCTTTTGGTTTATTTTTCCGTCGTCTACCGTCCCGCCGTAAGGTGCCTTGATCCCGTTCCGGGTATTTATGATTGCAATGCCCGTTCCCTCCCTCTGACCGTTTTCAGGGTCGCGTGGCCTGGCCAGGTGTTCCAATGCCCTCCTGACGTTCGCACACAGTTTCTCCCATCCCCCATCTCAATACTGGGGCAGTATATTTCCAGTATATTTCCAGCCGGGTTCATCATTTTCTTATCACCTATATGGCTGTCATCATGGATGCAACTGAATGATAATACGTTGTAACCACCATTTTCTTTGAATGAATTAACAGAAAGGAGATTATTGCCGGATGCTGGACTGCTGGACACTACAAAATTCGGTTAAATATGGCATTTGGTCCGCATTTTTCACATCGACCGTGAAAATTTTTGCTTTTCATACTACAGGAGTATTATTTATATATGTTTTGCGGACCTTAAGAATGAATGAAAAAGATAATACAGAAACAAACACTTGTAAAAGGGTGGGGAGACAAGTGTCAGCAGTCACAGTGTCAGCTAGAGTTTTCAAATACACCAGAAACACGCGCACACCCTATGCACACACAATGCATAGCAAGCATGGTAGTTAGTGGTGGACGTGGATGGTGCCGGCGGATCCGCTTCGGCAGCTCCAAAGCAAAACCAAGCCTTGTATCCCCGACCATATACCCCCAACCGTTATCCCGACCACATTCCCGATCGATTTCCAAACAATTTTCTGGGTCTACTTCCCGACCGCGGTTCCCCGATCTCGTCTTGTCCCGTCCCACTAAGGAATCGCATACTGTAATGGTCGCGTCCTTGCGCTCAGTGGCCGCGCTCTTCGTGTTTTCGTATGCCGATTGCTACTGGTATACCGTAGGTGCATGCCCTTTCTCGAGCTCCCACGGTTGTGAGCTCCGTCATAGGGTTGTATATCTTGCAATGAGGCATTTTCGCCTCATTATGAGGTGTGGGGGGAATCTTTAGCCTCATTTTCGATTGTTTCGATTAGCCGCATCTTGGATCCCCTTTCCAATTCTGGAAGTTTTGTTGACATCCTTTGATTGCCAGGTGATCTGCATCTACGACTATTTTTCAGGGTGGCCTGATGTAATGGAGTGCCCTCCGTAGAAGAATAATTTATAGATTCGACGTGAAACCATGTTATGGTTGATGAGGTGAAACCACGTGATATTAGATGTCACACTCATGTCAAGACCATATTAGATGGGCGATAGTGTAGGTGACGATGATGGGACAAGCAGGACGCCCCTCATCTTGCTACCCTGCTCTACCCTGCGCTACCCTGCGCTACCCTGCGCTACCCTGCAGCCCTGTTATGTCTGTCTTTTTAGTATTTGATGCAGGGAAATAATGCATAAAAGCTTTTGAGTCTGTCCAGCGAGCCATGAGAAGAGACCAACAAAAGACACCGGAACCCATGAGGAGCACGCTTCTCAACACCGACCCACCACTACTGATTCTACGATAGCCTCCCGCCCAAAACGAGCAATTAATTTGCTTTAACGAACGTTTCATGGCGGCTAGACACAAGTAAGGACACTATTGAAAAAAAACTATCCATATATTTTCTTGTGGGCAAAGGTCTAACGATCGATGGCGTCGGGGTGTCGAGGGGCACCGTACTTCACGAGATACGACCGGGAGCTGGTTTTGATACCGACGACTTCGTTTAAGAAACGATGGGGGGGCTATCGTAGAACGACTCCCACACATCCCCCACTCGGAGTACCACTACGATACCCCCTTCACGTCCTGTCGCCCAAATGAGTTCCCACATTTTCCGTCCTGTTCCAATCCCGGCGGAAACAAACGGGAGCCTTTTTCCATGCCATATATCCGTCGGGAAGAAGACCCAAAACAGTTCCGCCTGCGACCGGCGAGACGGTATCATCCCGTATCCCCCTGGATAAATTTTAAGGTGTGATATTTGTGTGCGTGCACTACGTTTGGGTATGCTTTATTTATTCCTAGAGTGTTTTTGCACTCAACAGCAGTGACCGGATCCTGTCCCGTGACCACGGACTTGATTTTGCGAGTTCATGTGCGAACGACAACAACAATAATATGGGGTTCTGATATTTCGTTTCTTTTCATACTGGTGTGGATGAGTGTAAAATATTATCAGGAATCGGGAACCGATAAGAATGTTGTTGTTTGCTGTTCATACTTATAGAGAGAATTGGGCGTTATGGTTCATAGTTTTTTTTGGCGGAGTACGTACGTAGCTTACTTTGACAGCAGCAGCAGCTGGCATTGCTTGGTTGATAGCGCTTGTTGTGGAGATACCACGTGGATACCGCTCGGATTGGTACAAGACGCGAAGAGAGAGAGAGAGCCGTTGTTTACAACTGGACAGCGGTCGCTCACTGGACCAGATAATTCGTGATTTCTCCCGCCCACCCACCCTTTTTCTTTCGGTGGTGAGGGGACGAAGATATTATTGTGGTGGTACTCCGAGTGGGGGATGCGTGGTTGGTCGGTGTTGGGAAGCGTGCTCCTCATGGGTTCCGGTGCCCTTGTTTGGTCTCTCCTCATGGCTCGCCAAATAGACTCAAAGCTTATACATTATTTCCTCTACATTGAACTCTAAAAGACAGACAAAACAGGCCCTTGGCACATGGTAGCGCAGGGCAAGGCAAGTAGAGCAGGTAGAGCGGGTAAAGCAGGTAGTGCAGGTAGTGAGATATGGGGCGTCCTGCTTGTCCCATCATCGTCACCTACATTATCGCCCATCTATGATGGCCTTGACGTGAATGTGACATCTAATGTCACGTGGTTTCACCTCAACCATGACATGGTTTCACGTCGAATCTATAAACTATCCCTCTACGGAGGGCACTCCATTACACTAGGCCACCCTGAATAGTCGTAGATGCAGATCTCCTGCCAATCAAAGGATGCCAACAAAACATCCAGAATTGGGAAGGGGATCGAAGATGCGGCTATTCGAAACAATCGAAAATGAGGCTATAGATTCCCCCACACCTCGTAATAATGAGGCTTAAACGCCTCATTGCAAGATATACAACCCTATGATGGAGCTCACAACCGTGAGAGCTCGAAAAAGGGTATGTACCTACGGTATACCAGTAGCAATCGGCCTACGAAAACACGAAGGGCGTGGCCACTGAGCGCAAGGATGCGAAGGGGGCCAAAGAAGAAGGTATAGACGCGGAAACCAAGTCAGAAGAGAAGAAGGGAACACGTGTCACGCTGTGGAGGCCAGACGAGTTTACGGCCTGAAGCGTAGTGCCTAAGGGGCGGGCGGTCGGTCCATTTGCCGGAAGATAAGAGAGAAATAAAGGAACACTGCCTAACAGAACATCAGAGTCCGCTACGTTGGACATGGACACCTGACGTGGGGCCATCGCTTGGACGGTGAAAGAGAAACAACCAAGACGCGAAGAAGTACGCAAGCGTCGGGCCATTAATCGAAAGGCAGAAGAGAAAGAGCCTGAAGCAAGAGAAAACAAAAAACAGTGCCTGAAATAATGTCAGGGTCCGCAAGGTTGGACCTGGGAGGCTGACGTGGGACCATTGGTCGAAAGGCAAAACTATCAATAACCAGTACGCTGATGTGTAACGGAAGCACAGGGGCCGTAATGTGGGACCTAGGAGGCTAGCATAAGGCCCTTGGTCGAACTGTAGAAAGGGAAACCGAGGCTACCAAAACAAATCGCGAAAACGCAGTGAAAGACAACACCGCAGTGAAATACAACACCTAAACAGTGGCACAGACAACACCAAAATGATGGTACTGGAGGCGTGTGTGATACGCCGGAAAGCTTAACCGGGGGGCAACAGTGGAGTACCCTTGAAAGCTATCTGGGTACAGTGCCATGAAAACGGGAAGAAATATGTGGTGAAGTCACCTAGCCAAAGCTATACGCAAACAAGGACGAAACTGAAACGTAGACACCAGAAAGACGGAAGGCACTATCGGAAGCCGGAAAGAGAGTCGACGTATGACACCTTGAGAGGCTAACTAATAACGGGAACAATGCCAGCAAACGTAGCGAGGCTATTCAACCATAACAAAGCAAGCCAAAAACGGGGTCAACACGAGGATACTCGTCCAGCTCGAAGCAGCGCTGAAAGTGTCTAGATCCAGAAAGAATGCAGGGAACAGAGAAGACAATATGAAGAAAAGCCGCAGTTGGGTACTATACGTCGGGAACGCGGGGTCGCTAACGTGGAGCAACCCTAAAAAGGTAACCGAGAAAAATGCACGGAAAAACAGGAAATAGGCAAATCGTGTCATAGCAACGTGCTGCAGCCTGACAAAAAGAAGGGTCCATAGCGAAGGACCTTGAAAGGCTACTTTCAGAAAACGAGCAACACTAGGTACGTAGCGAAGGCATACCTCCGAAAGCGATTTCGTCGGAAAAAAAAACGACACGAAAGAGGGTCAACAGGGAACGACCTATATGGGCTGCGAAGCCAAACTGGAGTCAAAACGTGGGCCCGATGCGACAAGTACGCCAACAAGCCAAGAGCAAAACGGGGGCCAAGAGGGGACGGCCTGTGGACTGCACAGTCAGGGCGGGCTGTAAACCCATGATTAAGGACGGTGCAGTTAAACCCTATGGGCAGGTATGCCGAAAAGAAACAAGAAAAAGTGGTCGAGAGAAACAAGCTGCAAAGCCAGGACGGGGGTCAGTGTCGTTGGACCGTAGGGGCAGCGGTGCCGAGAGACAAAGACAAGAAAAAATGGTCCAAAGGAATAGATCTGCTAGCTACAAAGCTAGAACGGAGCCCAACAGCAAGGGGCTCTTGGCGGCAGGTACGACCAAACACAAAGGCAGAGGCCAAAGAGAACCGACAGATGGGCTGGAGAGCCAGCACGGGACCGCTAACGTGGAACCTAAGGGGGGCTCTCAATGTGAAGCCAGTGGTCGACAACATGGGACCATAGACAGTAGCAATAGCTGAAATGCCGTAACACCAAGTGGCTGGGGCTAAAGTGCAGCGACGTCAGTCGTGGGAAGAAGTACGGCAAGAACAAAGAAAGGTCCAACAACGAAAGGGACGTATGCCAAGGGGCAAGGAGAAGTCCAACAGCAACAACAAAAAAGGAGGTAAAGCCTCGCGAAAAACGAAGAGAAATAACGCGGAAAGCATCCATGTTGTAACCAATCGCATAAGGCGAGGTGGGAACGACACGATAGAAAACCTCGACATGGTTCGGAAACGCCATGGTTCGTCGTTGTGCACGAAACGTGGGCAGGCTACATCGGTGGTAGAAGGCGGAAGCAAAACTACAAAGGCAAACACTTGTCGTACTGTAGAAAAGTGGAACAACTTGGGCGCGAGTTCAGGATCAAGGCGCCCATGAAGGTCACCGAAAAAGTAACAAGTGCCATACTTTGAATGCGGCAAATAAGACAGAAGGCATACTACTACGTTAAAACGTTGTTGGGGGCTCAATGATACTGAGACTGTAAGGGAATACTTTGGGGGACCACAAGGCGATAACACTGACGATACTGGTAGCTACCAGGTAGAATTGTACTGAGACAGTAGGGTCCAAAGCTAATACGCGCACTAAGCGTTCACGAAAAAATTCTCCTAGAAGAAAGGAGATAAGGCTACTACGGTCGGTCGTTTGCTGCGCACAGCGATAACCACTAAGGAGCCAGCGTGCCCAGAAATAACTAGAAAAAAAATCCAATAATACCCGCGTTGCATGGACGCGAAAGCGGAAGGTATCGGTTCCGAAAATTCACGAACGCCAGAGTCGGGAGGAAATACGTTCCGAAAACGCACACACTGCAGAGAGGAGGGGGTGTACGTTCCCATCCGGCACATAGTGCAGAGGGAAGGGAAACCAAGATAGAAAAACCATGCTAACACGATATTAATGTCAACTCATACCGTGAGAGCGGTAAAAACGGGGTCTCAACACAACGGAGGGCTCAGAAACTCTGCAAAAGAGCACGCACACGGTGCAGACGATATCTCGGCTGAGAACGAATCAGGCGAAACTATTACGATGTCGCGGGCTGATACCGTAAGCCGGACAGAGGGAGGGGGCAAGTCACGTACAACTCTAATAATGCTAGCGGCGCGCATACACAGCGTGCAAGCGAAGTTCAGGCTAATAAGGACCAAGCGAAACTACCATGGTTTCGGGGGTTGGTACTATAAAGAAGCCTAGAGACGGGGGGGGTCGTGAACAAACGACGGACCCGGAAATACTAGCAGTTGATGTCGTGAAACTCTGAAAATGTGGCCTACTATAGAGCCATTCCTACTCGAAGCTAAGCGACGAAAAATCGGGGAAAACATCCGCGAAAGCACTTGGATATCCAATCGAGAAGAGGGGACTTGTGCAGGGCGATATGACGCAAACAAGGGGGACAACACGCCTCAATAAGCACTTACGGCGTGCGCAGTGCAAAAAATAGAGGAAGGGCCAGAGCACATACCACGTATACCACAGTGGTAACAGAAGAAATACGACGCCTCAATAAGCACCTATGACGTACGTAGTGCAAATATTGGGGGAAGGGCTAAGACATATATGCCATAGCGGTAAGAATCCAAATATGACGCCTTAATAAGTACCAATGACGTACGTAGTGCGAAAAGCGGAAGAAGAGCCAACATGGGCATACCACAGCGGGTTGGGAGACATATACCATGCCCAAATATGCACCTATTTTGACGTAGTGCAGAAAGCATGAGAAAGGCCAACAAAAAAAAATACCACAGCGGTTTCGGTCGCTGCGAAACAAGGGTACGCTAAACCGACGAGGGAAAACGAAGTCACGGCAGGTTTGGGCCAAGTTACGAAAACGGGGCAGGTTAAACCGGCACACACAGGAAGACGGAACCATCACAAATTTTCGTCCTGGTTACGAAAATGGAGCCAGGGTAGCACACCGACGCAAGCACGCAAACATATGTGCTCGTCAAAAGTGGAAACGCCCGAAAAGTCAGGGTATCACACCGACACAAGCACGCGAACATACATGCTGGTCAAAAGTGTGACAACTCTAAAGGTCAAGGCGAGGAAGAGGCACCTTGAAACTAACTGAACAACAAAATCAAACCCAAAAGAGAAAATCAAGAAGCCAATGCGCACAAAACAAATCTCATGGAAAAAAAAAAAAAACTCAAGAAGGAACTCAAGAAACATGGTGAGGGTCAGGGACAACAAGACAAAAGGGTAAGTGCGACTCAACGCGATAATACCCTGACTGCAGATATCCCTGTCGCGTGGCGTTGTAGGCACGCCGGTCCGTAGATGGTGCTCCGCGAAGATATGCAGTAGAGACGCCGTAGGTTGATCCTGGAACCGGGTGATGTAGGGTTTGAAGAAAGATCCGATGGAACGCGGCTGGTGGTCGTACTAGGGTGTGCTGCAGCGCTCCGATCGCGAGACAGTTACGTCGTGGTGTTCGCGGAAGATGTGGTAGGAGCGCTGGAGACGGATGATGGTCCAGTAAAACGCGTTGAAGAGCTCCGAGCACGAACCAGTGACCTCGGGTGGGGTGTTCGCGGAAGATACGGTAGAGGCTCTTGTGACGGAAGAAGACGAGGCCGTAGTAGCTCAATATGGTAGATTGAAGAAGGTGTCGGATCGCGTACGCGGTGGTGGAATGTGCGTGTTCCGCAGCGTACATGTAGGCGCGAGCGTTGACGCTGTAGTAGTCCTTTAAGGTGGGCCTGTGGAGATGCCTGCGGTTCTCGCGGTGGTGGAGTTCGCTTTGTACGCGGCAAGGATAACGGCGTGGTTGTCGGAATAGGCGGTAGAGAAAACCCGAAGTAGCCGGCGATGGCTGTGACGCCGGGGCGGTTAGCAGCGGACTGAAGGAGCAAACCTACCGGCGCGGTGGCTGCAGGAGTCGGCGAAATATGTCCCCGCTGGTCGGCGCTGACGGTACGATGACGCCGGATTTGGTGGTAGTGGCCTGGAAGAGGGCGCTTCGCTGTTGGTAGCGGTTTGAAGCGGCAGACCCATCGGTGCATGGCTGCAGAAGTCGGTGAAACAATTCCCAGATTGTCGGAGTAGATGGTGGCGACGACGTCGGGGCCGGCGGTAGTGGCCAAAAGAAGAAAGGTCGCCTTGACGTTGGTAGTGGCTTGAAGGGGAAAGACATCGAATGATGAAGTCGCGGAAGACGGAGGTGGAGCTCAGGTGAAAGGTGGAGCTCTGACGAAGGTGGAGCTCTGGTCGCGAAGCTCAGATGACAACAGGCGGCGACGAATTTTCGTGCAGGAGGAGCTGTGGTCGCGAAGCGCAGGTGACGACGAAGCTCTGTCCAAGATGGAGCTCTGAAAAAGGTGGATCTCTGGTCTTGAAGCTCGGGTGACGACGAAGCTCTGGTGAAAGGTGGAACTCCGGTGAACGTGGAGCTCTGGTCGCGAAGCTCAGGTGACGGCAAAGCTCAGGTGACGATGGAGCTCTGGTGGCAAAGCTCAGGTGACGACGAAGCTCTGGTCGCGATGTTCGGGCGGCGATGGGGGGGTGTCGATGATCTTGGAAGTGTAGCCACAGGTACTGGCGAGAAAAACCGTAGTCGGAAGGGCAGTCCACAGTTTTCAGCGGCGGCTGTGGAGCGATGACGGCTCCGGAAAAATAATGGCCCGACGAAGGATGAGGAAGGCCAAAAAGGGATGCGCCAATGGTGGGCGCTGGGGAGAACGAAGGACGGCCTGAAAGCCGATCCAGGAGGAGCGCCAGCGTCCTCGGCGCCTTTCTCGGAGCTGGCTAGCGAACCGGAGGCGATGTCATGGGCCGAAATAGACCCGACGGAGGTTTTGGCGCGGAGAAGGGGTCGACGGATTGTTTTGGTATGGTCCGCAACGGTGAGTTTGCCGAAAGTATTTCCAGCGAAACGTGGTGGATGGGGCAGGAGGGAGGGGGTTTGAGCCCACCCAAGTCAATGCCTAACAGGAAGGGTGCACGGTTTGCGCGTCGCCGGTGGATGGGGGCGGATAGTGATGGTGGGTCGAAAGGGAGGGGGAACTAGCCCACCCAAAACGATACCCGGGATGGAATGCTCGCATCGGTCGACGTGGGCAGCGGAGAGGCCGTGGAAGGGCCCGATTTCTGGCTAAAAAGGTCCCATACGTACCAGGCTCGGGAGGTTCATGAGCCCGAGGCTAAAAAAAATAACAAACTCGGAAAAACAGGGCGGTGGAATGGTAGAGGTGGGTCGTAGAGGAGAGGTAGCGAGCCCACCCAAACCGATAGTCGGTTCGAAACGCTCATACCCGGAAAAAAAAATTAGCCCCAACTCAGAAGATGGGAGCGGCGGGATGTAGTGGTGGGTTGGGAGGGACGGGGGAACGAGCCCACCCAAGCCGATGCTCGGCTCGGAGAGGTCATAACCGGAAAGGAACAAAACCACAGGTTCAGATGGTAAACCTATAGGAATGTTAGGGTAGGGGGGGGTGGCGACAGTGGCGTCACAGATATGCCTTCAGGGACGGGTAGGGGCTGCCTAGGTTCAGGTGGTGAACCTACAGGGTTGTTGAGGCAAAAGGGGGGTGGCGGTATTGGTGTCGGATGGGGGTTCGCGACCGTTGGGTTGGAGGGGAACTGTTCGGTGTTCACTGGCAACGGAAGCAGAATCAGTCGGGGTCGTCCGTGGTTGTGTCGTGGAGGAAAGCTGAAGGGCCGTTGGTGGCAAGGATCCGGTTAATGAAGGAGTAGCTAAAGAGCTGGGTCGGGAGCGATAAACCGCGGGTTTGTTGTGGTTGCGGGAAACCAGGGCACGCTGGTGGGTAAACGGAAAAGTTGGCCGGGAGGTACTGTCGGTGGCCTGGTATAGGCGGGATGGTTTGGGCCAGGGTAGCCGTGAAAAGGGGGCGGTTGGGGCTCCAACGTACGCAGAAAGGAGAACTAACCAGACCTTGAGCGAGAGGGCGGTTGCTCCCTCCAGAGGGTCAGCGGAGACCGGAGCAAGACGGCTCTGTGGTAACACGTCGGGGTGGAGAACGGCTTGGGGGATTCGGCAGGTGCGCCTCGGTGGCGATGGAGGGGGCCGGGACAGAGGTGTTCCGTGGAAACCGGTCGCGTTGAAGGGGCGGGGGCGGCAGAGTTGTTCTGTCGCGATGGAAAGGGTCGGAACGAGGTCGGTAGTAGGAGGGTTCGGTGAGAAATGCCGAGACCGGAAAGGGTTGACTCGTTTGCAACGCGGCGGGTTATGGGAAAAAGGCGGCTGCCAACCGAATAAAGCGGTTATTGCTTCTGCCTATGGATGGGATTGCCAGTCTCGGGTGTACCGTTGCCGAAGCTAGAGATACGAACTGGGAGGGCGGTGGTGGATGTCGAGGGTCGTTGGGTGGTGGTACGGGAATAGGTTCCGGCGTTTGTCGGCCTCGGGACCATTGTCCCAGTTAGGTAATGAAGGAGCTCCGGCGTTTGTTGGCCTTGAAACCAATGTCCATGATTGGTCGTAGGAACGGTTCTAATACCTGGTCGAAGCCGGGTGAGCTACGGGGTCGTGGTGTCGCTCAAAATGTCGGTATCGGGCGATGTCGGAAACTACTCCACACGGTGATAAGAAAAACCCGTAGAAGAAGAATCCAGAAGGGTGGCACTGCTAAAGGTTGAACATCCCAGAAGAGGTAGTCCGGTGTAGGCTGGCTGCGGTGAGCCGCCAAGCAGTGGTCAGTTGCGGCTGTCTGTAAAACTGTCGCGTGGCGATGGCGAGGGTGCAGCTGGCTGATCTAGAGAACATGCGCGGCTGGGTTAACGTGATCGCAAAGGGAGTCTCGGTATTGTATCACCGAAGCTCTGGGAGGGTCTCCGTGGGTTGCGTTTAAAGGAGCGGGGCGAAGATACCCTGGGGGTCCTGTCTCCAAGCGGCGTTGGATGAGCAGGATATAACTCGCTAGGAAATGCCGTACCTGTGGTCCGTGTCCACGCAATCCACGAGGGTTGCGGGGAAAACGGGGCAGGGGGCTCAGGGCATGTCCTGGTCAACTATGATCGCGAGTCTTCCGTCGTCATGACGGGACTGTCCCTTGGGCCCAGGGGCAGTGGTGCTGTCAACACTGTGGCAGCGAGTGGGAATCCGTCGTTCGCGGGCCCAACGTTGTCACTGAAAAACGCGCACGTCCTAGGACGAGCGCGGGTAGAGCCGCCGATTAATAGGCGAGGCGGGCTCAGGATGCGATGGCCCGGAATTGGAAGCAGAAGTTTCGCGCTGTAGTCCGGAACCGCTGGTAGCCGTGGTCTTCGGCAAGTGGCGTTGCTCATCGGTGGAAGGCGTCGAGTGGAGCATCCCAGTAGGGCTCGACGTCTTGGCCTCCTCTTACCCACACCTCAAGACCATCGCTAGAACAAGGGGATCAGGCTTGGACAAGCGATATCGCATGTATGGGGCTGGGCGGGGGAGGAAGATTGTTGGGGGGCGGGGGCGTCGGTGGAGCTCGTTCTTGTAAAGTTGAAGCTGGAACCTCGTCCCGCAATTAGATGGCCTGGCGCTGGTAGTGCTGTATCGGTTGATCAGCGTTTAGCGTCCAGGGATTTTTGCCGCAATGGGTATCGGCCGGCCACGCTGTTGCTGTCGATGTTGTCGTCGTTGTCGCAGCAGTGTCCCGCGGAAGAAAGGCGATCATGGCGCTTTCGACCCAAAAAATAGTTGCCGCGGCATTTACTACGAGCGGCGTTGGTTGTCGCGGGTTATTGCCGGGTAATAGCGCCGGGTTTACGGTCCGCGCGTTTCCGCAAATACCAAAAGTAAAAACCAATATCCTGAAGTATGCCCATACCTGGGTTGAGCGCACCAGAGGCGTGGCGGTGTTGCTACAGTGGGAGAGTGCCGCCGGCACGATGCAGACGTCAAGTAGAACGCCCGAAAGCCAGCGAAGTGGTACTCGATGGCCAGGTAGTTGACAATGATGCTCGTCGCAGGTTGTGTCCCGTATCGCAATATGTGGTGGTTGCGAGCCTCCACTTTTTGCGGTTCGTGAGTCAGACGCAGGCGTCGTGGGCGTCACAATCCGGGTGGTCGCGACCGCCGTCGCGGCCACTACGGATAGGATGGCGTCTGCGTCGTTGGGCGACCTTGCTGTCGCTGTTACAACGGTCAATATTGGTGATGTAGGTGGTAGGCGGAGAAGAATGGTGGCGTAGGTGGTAGTCGGAGAAGAACGGTGGTCTTGACCCGAGCGGTAGGTGATGCGGGGGGGTGCGTGCGGCGTTTTGGGGGGCTGGTTGCGGAGGGCGTGTGCGGCGTTTTCAAGCCGTGGGTTCACCGGAGGTGGGTGCTGGCGCTTGGAGCGCGTAGGGGAAAGCGGCAACAAAGTTGGTTTGGCGGCTCTGTGGCCGTTTTGACAACTTTTAGTAGCGGCGGGAGGGGGGTCGGAATTTCAAGAAAATAGACCGAACCCGCAGATTACCGCAGACGAAGCGTCTAACGATGTCGACATGAGTCGTAGTTGGGTAGGTACGACGTGGCCGATAACCGAAAAAATATTTTACCCCAGACTGGGGTGTCTTTGGGTGCCGCCCGGTCGAGACCGTGGGCGCGCCGGATGCAGTTGTGAGCAAGTGCCAGCAAGCAAAAGCAGGGGCGATTGGGCGCAGGGGGTTAAGCGCGGTGATGGGCGGGCGATTTTGAACCGTTGTGGTGATAGACGCAGCCGCGTGGGGTGGGCGGCTATGGAAGCCGGGGTTGGGATGTGAGCAGCAACGTGTCGGTTGGGACGGTAGTCGTGGCTCAGATGGGGGGGGGTGGGGCACAAAGGGCTGTAGTCGCGGTGGCATGATATTCGGTAACCACCGCGGCACTGGCCTGATGGGTGCCGCTTCGGCGATACACGCTGTGGTAGTCGTCGCTGTACTTGCGGCGTTGTTGCGCTCCCCCACGGGAAAAAAATAACCTCTTGCCCTCAGGCGCTAAATAAAAATCGCAGTCGCATCAGGTGGGCGTCTCTCGTAGAGGGATCCGTCCTCCCTAGTCTCGGCGTGTAAGGTGGCCGTACCAAACGTCGAGGGATCCGGTTTGACTGAAATGGGTCGGGGTCAGTGGCGGCGGTGGAAATGCCGTCAACGACCCTGGCCGCAAAAATGCGCTCCGGGCATTATTTCGATTTTATTGGAACAGAATGACAAGGTCCTTCACCGTAACTGTACCACCCATGGCTACAGCAGGAGAAAAACGCGAAGCTCACTGTTCATTGTGAGGGTTTAGGGGTTGGGTCCTGGTTGGTGCGGGACTTACCGCAAAGGTTGGGGGGGGGGTCCATGTTGGTCCGGAATGGATAGGGAGGTATCGCACGCACCGGAGTAGAGGGGTAGGATGCAGTACCAGTTGTTTTTGAACGTCACGAAGAAGACCGGAGGGTGATGGATGATTGTAGATATTCCCGGGGGAGGAGCGTGGTGCTCGGGAGATGGTTAGAACCACCGAGTTATCCAGTCGAAAACAAAACAAAATCAGACCTTACAACACGGAAAATATGTGTACCTCTTGTACCCGTCGATAACCTAAGCTATGTTTGAGGTTTCCGAAGCAAAAATCCGGACCTAAAAATGACGGTATACTTCGGGGGTGCACTGTTTATAAAAATACCGGGGGGGGTTCCGTGTAACACAGGTAGGACACTCGTGAAAAAGGGAGAGAGATGGCATTCGGAGCGCGACGCACTCGGGGTGCGGTTTTACTCAACCGTATTTTTGCTCAGGCACGATCCTAATACAGTTCGGGTCACTCCAACGCTGCATCAGGTCGGGGGTGCGTAACAGCAAAAACGTAAGCCTCATAAAAATAGCTCAAACACGCGTGGGTTATTGAGCGTATTGACAAGGCTCGTGGCACGTTGAGTCTCCACCCTCACAGAGGTTTCCAAATAGAACACAGTGCACCGTGAGAGGATTTTATAAAATAGTACCAATATGATACAGTGGGATGTTCGGCATGTAATACCGCCGTTCACGCATTCTGGGGTTGAAACCCCTAAAAAAAAATAATGCACCGTGACAGAGCACAATCATTGTCAATTAATTGTGTAAGTCAACATAATGTGCAGCGCGTGTTGATGCTCGTGACAAGACGATCATGGTTGCACGACCATTTTTGCAAGACGAGATGTGCGCCAGCATGATGAAAGCAACACGTGCGGCTTAGAAACGGAGGGGGGGCATTTCCCGTGGTCACTCGCAAAATTATTGTCAAGCAACTAACAGAAGAAATGAATGCCTTCAAACCAAAAAAATGAAAAGTAAAAAAAGAAACAGTTGTTGACTTTCAAGCTTGCGCAGCAACGTTACAATTTTGAGCAGAATAGACCCTGCGTTATCGTAAAATTGAAGCGGAAAATGCGTTGAAATTTGGGCATCATCTACCCTTTATCACCAGAAACGGGGAAAAGTAAACTCGGTCGGGTGACAATAATTGGGCTAATCTGAGCAGCGTCTACTCCACTTCATCATACGAGATGGGGCAGATGCGAGGGACTTTGATGCTTTTTGTCGCAAAAAAAAAAAAATGTTAGCGTAGAGCCTGCTTTTGTTATGGCGTAAAAAGCTGGCCGAACGCGGGGGGGGGGGGGGGGGGGGGGGATAATCCAATATTAGACAGCGTAGAGCTCGGGCACGACAAATATACTGGCAAAATGCTCTTACAGCAGATGCATATGGGCATGATAGAGCCCATATGTGGCTCAAAACTGGTAAGAGGCACGGTTACTGCAGCATTTCGGACGATGTGAGCAGCATAGGTGGCCGTGCGTGAGACAAAACCGACGGCATTCACATATATGACACCAGTATCCTGACAAATTAAGGCAGCATAAAGCCTGTGTATGACAGAAGGCTGGCGAGATACACGTACTACAGCAGTATTTTGTCAAATTTTGACAGCGTAGATGCGATGCAATGGCCAAAATGTACGAAGTGTACGCTAAACAGCAGCATGGTGACAAACGGCAAAATAGAGCCCTGTACGTCATAAGCTGGTAAGAATTGCACACTGGACAACGGTAATTTCGCCATAGCAGTGCAGGGTCCGCGTACGATATGTTTTTTTTAACTGGAGAGATGATACGTGCGACACCACCAGTCAGTGTATAAAAACAAAACGAAAGTTTGCACGAGAAAAAAAAAAAAACAGTACAAGAGAAATTCCCCATGACAAATTTAAGCAGCAGTTACTCGTACGTGCTTGTTATCCATGCAAGAAACAAGAAAACAAAGTAGCTATCAATAAAGCAAACAAGGGAAATGCATCAAAACAAAAGAACAAACAAACCAGGGGCAAACCAAAACGACTTTGGGATGGCGGTGGAAACGGGGTACTACCGGGAGTATGAGGACAAGACGCAACCGTGCATACAGGCCTAAAACCCAAGGGTCAGACTCGGTACAACTCCGTACCTGGTGGGGGGGTAGGTATTCTACGATTATGAGGGTGTGCCACGCCCGTAAGGTACGTGTCAACCCATACGTACGTGTGTACGTACCACTGCTTGTGCTGTGTACGAGGTACGCAAATTATCTATGAGCCGCTGTCTCACCAAAGGTACGCAAGCAAAAATATTACTAATACGTCGTACCCGATGCCAATCACACGCCGTAAAAATGACACCACCGGCTAAGTATGCGGGCAAAAAAAAGAAAAAAAAGAGAAACGAGAATTACGAAAAGCGGGCCTATACGAGTACATGAGCCGTACTGTGAGCGAACCCACATGAAGGTGGAGTGTCTCATAGGCTGTAGGTCGGAGATGCAATGCTCGAAAGGTTAAAGCACACAGCGTGCTGGTACCTGGTAAAAATACGCCAAGAAACCAAAACCCAAACATGGTTCAGCTAAAAAACGAAACCCAAGAAATAGTCACGCACTACTACTGCAGGCCTGCTGTGTCTATAATATAGATCATTAGCAGAAATGCGAGGGGATGGCCGAAAGTAGAAGAGAGAACAAGGGCGAGTTATTGCCTTCATCCGAAGCGCGCAACTCGGACTCGGGGGGGTGTGGTAGGGCAAACTATTGCACATGTACCCCCCCTATTCCGCAACGACACGGTACAGTAGTAAGGTGTGGTTCAACGGAGCCGGCCACTCGAATTAGTCGAGTGCAAACAGCTCACAGGGGTCCAACTGCGCTACTACTGGATGAAAGGGAGTATGTTAAAATACGAGAGGAAAAGCAAAAAAAAAAGTAAAAAATAAAAACTACCAAAAAAAAACGGGAAAAGTAAAATGCAAAGCTGTGCAAGCCGAAAAGAGCTTGCCTTGGGGAGAGAAGAGCACCGGGGAGAAGGTCACGAAGCCCAAGGTCGACACGTTCACTGCTACGACGTCGCCAATTGTGGTGGTACTCCGAGTGGGGGATGCGTGGTTGGTCGGTGTTGGGAAGCGTGCTCCTCATGGGTTCCGGTGCCCTTGTTTGGTCTCTCCTCATGGCTCGCCAAATAGACTCAAAGCTTATACATTATTTCCTCTACATTGAACTCTAAAAGACAGACAAAACAGGCCCTTGGCACATGGTAGCGCAGGGCAAGGCAAGTAGAGCAGGTAGAGCGGGTAAAGCAGGTAGTGCAGGTAGTGAGATATGGGGCGTCCTGCTTGTCCCATCATCGTCACCTACATTATCGCCCATCTATGATGGCCTTGACGTGAATGTGACATCTAATGTCACGTGGTTTCACCTCAACCATGACATGGTTTCACGTCGAATCTATAAACTATCCCTCTACGGAGGGCACTCCATTACATTATGGGGATGTGGGTACTATTCTCGTATAACTGAGGGTGTAGACTACTATGTACTTATTTTCCATTATCTTTTTCAGTGGCATAGTCTACAACTTTTGTGCCGTACCATATACTTGTGTGAAATTAAAGGTGGGGGACACAGAGTGCCCCGTGCAGGTCTGCCAATTGAGCAGGTCCTCGGAGAGTACTCACTTACTTTCGTTCCTTCGTAGAGATGTAGCTTTATTCGTTTCCACCAGAGCCCGGGATAGCTTCTGAGATCGGAGGCGCGTGCTTCCGATCTGAATCCTAACTTCCCCGAATATAAACCGCCAACCTTATCATACGAAACCCATCCAAATGATCTCAAATTCGGATACTCTCAGGCCTTTCGAGGCCGTATCTTAACACTTGGCCATTTTTAAAGGACCGATTGTTAAGTATAATCGGTATATAAGGAACCTATTTTATCCGCCCGCCGTTTTTACCACAATTTTTTGTTACAATGGACCCAACAACTCTAAAAGCGGTCGACGACATAATCCTCATCTCCCTAATTTTTCCGTCCGCCGTTCTTCACCACCTCATCTGGTAAAATGGACGCCAAACACTGAAAGGGTTCGCGTCGAACCTCCCTCTCGAGACACAGCAAAAAGATTGCTGCAAAACGTCATGTATGTGCTCTCCTAGTGCCACAGTTTTGCCGTAAGAAAGGGGCGTCGGTGCCGTTTCATAAGGGACCCTAACTCCCCAACGCACCTTATTGGTCTCTTGGAAGGGGCCATCTGCTTCATGATACGTGCACAAATACAGCTGGGTACTTACATGATATTAAAAAAATGAAAATACACTCCAGCTGTGAGATCGAAGATTTTGCCGAAACTTATCCTTGCAAGCTGTGTGTGATACTCCGATCGCGCGTATTACGGGTTGTGTGTCCTCATTAAGGATATAGGTCGGCGACTCCCCTTGCAACTACAGTGTAGCTATCAGGGTCAACAGGGTGATGTTAGTCTGTGCGCGGAAACTATTGTTTGTATTCGCTTGCTGTATAACGTGTTCTGTGTAACCACGCGGCGTGCCGCTACGGCGTAGATCGAGGAGAGAAGATAAAGTACTCGTACACAAGATACCAAATACACACCAGGTGGGTCAATACCGTTCTGTCAGAGACCGCACCATATAAACCACACACAGGAGGTAAGCCGCACCTGATTGTCACCGGCTGCACCACTCACATATATACGGGCAGTATCGTTATCATCAAAGCCCGGGTCGTATCATTATCATCATCGACTGCCCCGCGGGGGGGCAGCTCCACACTCCGAGGCATATACCGAATAATGCCTCGACACATAATACGAAACCCCAGAATAGACGAAACCACCAAATATCCGCGGACCCGTATCGAACAACCGCATACCACAAACAACTATAAAACCCGTTTTTGAGGGGGACAAAATCTGACAGCTAGCTGTGGAAGGAAATGCATCAGTTTATCAAGTGAATCCTGTAAGTCGAATAACCGTCGAGGGGAGGGCGGAGTTTTGAAGGACGTGGGGGGGGGGTATGCACGCAGAAACATTCAACTTTTTTTTTAGCTAGCTGCAGGTTATTATACACAACTAATAGTAGTCACATGGCATGTATGTGGAATACGTTATGCTGCTGCTGTCCTGTACGGTACATGCCCATGTCCATCCACATGTTAATTAAGCCCTTTTCGCACCGCACTTCGGACATGGGGACAAAATACTAAATACTTGGAGTTAGACCAGGATGATGATTATCATAGGAGTTGGAAAGGGGTTGATAGGCAAGAAAGTACCCCCCGCTCTCGGACGATATTTACAACAATCGGTTGCCTCGACAACAAACGGGGAAAATCCATCTCCGACTACCACTCACTGATGCGCCTCATATACTGTATGTAACTAATTTTCTTGAACGCAGCGTTTCCATGCCCACCATTTTTATGTTGTGTGTGCGTCCTTGTCGTTGGAGAACAGTAATAGTAGCAGTAGTCGCGCGATCGGGCCAGATATCCATTCGACGTGGAGGTGCGTGCCGTGTGCATGTATGTACAACAATGACCCAAGTCAAGTAGCCCACTCCAAAAGTTATAACTCACGCTAATAATGACTTGTTTCATGCATACTGAGTTCCATAGATAGATGTCTGGTTTTGTCCCCCCCACCAATGCGGGTAGAATCCACCGACATCTATCTATCTTCCCTAAATTGCAGGTTTTACCGCAGCATGAACGGAGTGATGATAAGGGTGTGGTAGACGATACTACGGTCGAGACCATTATTTCGACGTGGGCGAGTCGGAAGAGGTGCTGAAGCCATACACCAGGTCGAGCGGTCCACCCGCCATGCAAGAAAAAAGTAGATGACAGGGTCGCTTGGTCAAGAGCGGGGATAGATGGGGTTCCAGGAACAAGTGCAAAGGTAGTACGAGGTCGCTGCCTGTGCTTTCGTTTTTGTTTTACTTTGGAACTATTATGGGCTGGTTTGACAGGGAGACCTTGATATTATTGTTTTGTCGCGGATGTGCGCTGAACGCCAAACCTTGCACACGGTGTGTCCAGTGTGTTTCTGGTTCGAGAAATCTACCCAGACAAATTTGTAGATCCTTCTTGGACGACCAACCTTTATTGCACTGAACCATCGCTTTCATCATTGAAGCTGTTCTGGTGTTTTCCGCTACAATGCTAGCTTCTCTTTCCCTGTCGTGATGCACGTTTACAAGGTGTCGCGTCGGCGAGAGTTTAGCACTTCAGCATTGGTCAGAGCGTCCAAGTACATCCTGTTCGCCTACACAATATAGCTGTGGCGTGTCTTCCAATGCTTCAGGCACTAGGACAGACGGTTGACGAAGACAGGAGAGGGCGGCCGCGGAGCGTCTTGTGCGCTTGTTCTCCTTCTGGTGTGTGCGTTGACTCCACACTGAAATGACGGGGAAGGGGAACAGCCATTAGCGGTGCAACGTCGCCCCTGCCTATTCGTGTACTATAGGCTTGTTGCGTCATAGTTTCACGCGTGCTGGTTCGGCACCGATCTTGAAGTCTCTGCGTCTGCTTTGTGTCTGCCAACTATAGACTATATTTGTGCGATTTTGACGATGCTTATCTGCGGCGGGATCCCTATTGGAATTTTCGAATTATATATTTTCCATGTATGTCTCAAATGCGTTCTTCGGCCAATTGAGCCTTCTCGCGATTCGTTGTTGTTTCCATGATGGTTGTGTCCTTATGCGGAGTGGAAATCTCGAAATGAAGTTGTCATGGCTTGTTGCTGGTTTTTATTTTGCAGTGAGGAGGTTGTGCTCTTGGATAGTGAGGTGTCAAATGACGATGTTGTGCATACACGAGGGGGAAATATCGAAAAAATGAAATTTGTCATGGCGTGCTGTTGGATTGTATTTTGCAAGAGGCTGTGCACTTGGAGACAGGGGCTCTAGTTTTAGACTAGACTATATGTGGAGAAACAGGTGCTTCATTCCCAGCTTCATTCCCATATAGCTATTCACAAATCCGCGCGTGAGAACGTGGATTAATACATGAGCCCCTGTGCTCGTCGGTGCTCAATGAACTGCTTGAATTGGTTACGGAGGTGCTGGCGTGCTTCCTCTTGCCGCCAGTGTTAGTGGGCGGCAAGCAGGAGTGTCATTGGTTGTTTTTCCGGGGGAGCACCGGTTGACTGTGGTCATACCGGCTGCCAATTGGTTCGGGATCGTCGTGCCCTGCAGTTGTTGTTCACATGGGGTACGCGTGGTGAGATAGATTCTACGCTATTCTCGATAAAAGAGTAGTCTACGTGTGACTAGTTTGATAGTGTATTTTCTAGATTGCAATGGTCAATGCATATTAGGTATATGGAGTCTACAGAACGTTGAATGCGCAACACGGTCTCCGCCATTGCGTCACACCGTTCGGCTTTGAATATTTCTATCTCTACTGTCGACGTTGGTAATGGTTGTATATACTACACATGATTCAGGGGGGCCATGGCTGATTAGAGTTGACGGGCGAAAAAATTGGGCGCGGTTGTCGTGTGCCTTTGGGTCTGAGGTTTTGTGCTTTGCTTGCATGTTGGTGTCGAATCGCACTGCAGAGGCAGGTGTTGCGTGCGTCTTTATAGCTGTGAAGTACCGTTTAAGTTGATTTTGACGGCGTGCAGTATTCAACTCCGTGTATACAGGTATAAGCATACGGTTCGTGCAAGGTTGTCGACGCAGCATCTTACGCAATAAGTACGTCGTGACGCGTCGTGCAGAATCAGAATACGCCTTACTGTGTGGTTTCCGCGCGTGTGCCACTCCGTTCGGGGCGGGCTATTGTAGTGCAACATGAAACCTTTGACACTTTTTGCATTGTGCTGCGTTTTCTGCGAGCGTACATGTGTTGCTCAACAACCCAGCAAAAGCAGGGTTAGAGTGTGCGATATTTCCCGCAACGTACCTGGTAGCGTACAGCAAGGATGTTGTACAACATGTACCGAGTATTGAGGCCATGCACGAACTTCGCGCCGAACTATCTGCGCAACCAGAGTTGTTCCTGTTATTCTGACAAAGGGTCATTCTTAAGAGAATATTTAGTTTTTTACTGATAGTTTCGGTTTTTCCCGAAATAATTTCGGCAGAAAACCTACAAAAACTTCGATGGCCCCTAGACTAAAGGTATTTCAGTTTTTTAGGGAAAACACTGAAGTTCAGGTACCAGGGTGTATGTAGAGGATCAGGCAGCCGCACCGCTCGCGCTCTGCCACCACTCGCGAGCGCACGAGACTGAGCAGGGTCGTTCCCAAGGCCATTGGCAGGTCACGACTGATCGCGGAATGCGCAGTAAGTGTCTGAGCTCGCTTCGTCAAGTTGACAAAGTGACCGCACCGAGGCAGCCAACCGAACGAGCTGAGACTTTCGTCACGTTGGGCAATGTCACACGACGAGTAGGTGATGGATTTCACTCCCCAAGGCACCGACACCTACCTACGAGATGGCCGACTCCAGTGGGACAACCACACGGGTGACGTCCACGGGCGTTGCTGCTGTAGTGACTGCTGTGCTGGGAGGACGATTGTTTGGCGGGCCAACTGAGGCTCGTACTCGTTACGAAATCCAACCCTCGTTAATTTCGGTAAAATCCCGAAATTTCATCAAAACTGAAATATTGCTGTACGACGTATCGTTAAAAACTACCCCAATATTCGCAGCCTCAAGCAGCACACAGCCTGGGTACACAAACTTCCAGAAACGCCCCAGGTTGAACGATGTCGCGAATAATGAGATTGTACAAAGACATTAGAATTAAGTACATTTTGTCAACCTTGCGCACCGAAGTATATATTATAAAAAGTATACACAATCTAGATATATAGTCTAGACTTTGCAATGTCCTCAATTTCGGACAAATTCACAATTCTCAAGCAACACACAGCCTGCACCAACCTCCACGAAACGCTCCAGGTTAAACAATGTATTATAGGGTAAAATGAGGTTGTATGATGTGTTCAGAAATGAGTAGATTGGCAAAACCTTCGTGCCCAAGCATTTTGTGTGATATGTGTGATTGTGGTCCCAAAGTTCACAACCAACCTCAAGCAGCACACAGGCTGCGCAAATTTCCAGAAACGCTCCAGTTTGAACTAATGTATGTTCGTAGCGTGGAATCAGGTTGCACGGTAATATCTGTGACCTTGTGTGAGAGATAGCGCAGGGAGGGTCCGGCCATCTGTGTATAGGATAGCTCCTGTTATAAACGAGCGCGCGTGCTCTCGACGTTAAACTGATATTTGCACCCATCTACATCCACGATAAAACCAGTATATCCGTGCCAAGATGCCTCTTATCATCTATCTATGTAGTAGAAAGACGAGCTCTGAGGTACAAAAATATGAAGCAGTGATGCACAATGCAAATGCAGCAAGCGCAGTGGTTTGGTCATGCAATGGCACCTATGCCTGCAATCCACACGAGGAGGCGAGAAAAGTGCAAGTCAGCACACAGACCTATATATACCTGGCATATTTTGAAGGAATCCTTGATGCATGCACGCTCAACTTTACGTTACTTCGTTCAGCATACACGCGTTATACTTCGTTCGGCATACATTGGGAGGCGATCATGACGACGTATGTACGAAGTATATCTATA
This sequence comes from Undaria pinnatifida, assembly GCA_012845835.1. Taxonomy (NCBI): domain Eukaryota; class Phaeophyceae; order Laminariales; family Alariaceae; genus Undaria; species Undaria pinnatifida. Next base: position 6,935,318 of record JABAKD010000009.1, on the reverse strand, counting down.
TCGGTATTTGTTTTTCCTCTCGTCTATTGTCAAAGCAATAGACTAGACTGTTACTGTTTTGTCTACTGTCGTCCAGGGCGCGGTTGTGCACTCGTTGCCACTTGAACCAATAACCATTGACTACTTCATGTACGGACGAGAGATTCGCCTATACTCTCCGTCATCGTGGATATACTCGCCGTAAATATCTCGGACGCGTGTAGATAGTAGAAGATACATACCTGGTAGTCTATATTTACTCGTACGCCTCATATAGACTATGCAGCTAGAACTATCTGTACAGGACACCTAGAAGTGATCATATTGAGGGCAATGCCCTTGCTAGATATGTGCCCATCAAAGACGCTTGTGGTGGTCGCGCGGCGTTGGCGCATTCAACGTTTTTCAATAGAAACGGGCTGGAAACACACGTGGACGTTAGGCTATACCCTACGGATACCCTGTCAGGGTTGAACACCCTGTGAAGACCCTGTGGGGACCCTGTGCAGGGTGCCTCACCTCGCCAGGGTGGTTGCGGCAGACCTTGCCAAGGTGAAAGCCACGCACAGGGTCAATCATGGGGACCTTGCACAGGGTGGGTTCCTCGGGCAAGGTCTTGATCTCTTACCCTCTGCAGGGTAGACACCTTAAAGCGGAGGGAAAAGAGCGCTTCGAAGAAAATAACTACCCAAAGGGATAAAATGTCAAGTCAATCGGTGCGGACTACAGCACAAAACCACAGCACAGCTGGGAGAACACACTAAAACAGGTGCGGAAGTTGCTGCGCGAAAGACGCAGAAGGTAAACGCCACACATGCGGGGTCAGCCTCTTTTTTCCGTCTTCGGGATCAACGGGCGTGTTACAGCGTGTGCGCCCGCACATACTCTTAGAAATCAGAAACTCCCAGGCTGAGAATGTTTAAAACATAAGAAATCCGGTGTAGGATACGCAGCTCAGGTAGGGCAAAACAAGACAAGAAACAGTCTATATAATAAATAATTACATCGGATATTGAAGCCCCACCAAGGAAGGGTGGTAGGAGTTGATAAACGGATTCGCTCTGCAGAGCGCGGCCCGGGATAAGAAACGCCAAAGAAAACTTGATAAAAAATGCATTTTTCGTCGGTCAGTGTGCGCTCACAAGTTTCATGAGAGACGCCGTGTGGAGACGTTTTCTTCCTTCTTTCGTTCAACCCCCCCAAAAAAAACAAGAAATAGACTAGTCATGAAAAATAAACAAACATCCCCTGCATGTACATGACACAGGACATGCAAAAAACATGAAAACCTCTTGGGTCGAAAACAAAAATGGAAGGGAAGCTGTGCCCCCAGCTGCCCTCAGTCCAAAGAGTACGGTTGGAGGGGGGATGCTATGATACATACCCCAATTTTTTCTACCGGATTTTCGCCACACACGCACGAGTGTGACTATAAGGTTTAATATGTACCTCAAGAACAAACATAACTTTTGCGATTTTGCTTCGGCGCAGCGTAACTTATACCCTTTCATTGCATATTTATAGAGCACAATAAAAAAAAAAGAACACCAACCACCAGAAGAAGCTTAAAAAACGCAAAATTAAAACGGAATAGGCTGGTCGCACCCCCGCGCTAAAACGCGCTAGTGACCCCTACGAGCCACTGGCAAAACAGGCCACAAAAGTGATCCCCCTACCGTGTTGCCTGACTGGGTCCTCCACTGCTGTCTTGACACACCCTGGCGGGCACAGTGTGCGTGCATGGTGTATTACGTCTCGGTTGCGACCGATTGGCTGTGACCGATCTCTACAACATCAACGTGAGATAGGGACTCGTGGCTTTCGCCCTGGTGGCGTATCAGGTTATCCTCGAGCCTGGTATAGGTCAGTTTCGTGTGTTCGAGCCCCGCCGAGTGCATGCTCGTATAAATTCGTTGGGACATTTTCTTGTGCACATATTGACTTGCGGAAAGCGCGAGAGCGTGATTTAGCAACACTCAATGAAAAATCGACGAGCAGTGGGATTGCTGAACCCTAGATGCGCGATAAAAAACTAAGGCAAGAACCGGGGGGAAGAAGGGGACGACACCTGTGACCACGGCTTGTCCAGAAGAAGCCGTGGGAAGTTAATGTGTGTGAAAAAAAAACTATTAATAATGCTGCTTTAGGTTTGGTCGCGAGAGTCGTATTCTACCTACGGGTGTCCATCTCACACACGAGACGAATGCTTCAATAACTTCCAGTAAGTCAATGCCTTACTTAGTAAGGCAACACGAATGTTTCAAAAGTTTCATCAAAGCCAGATAGAAGACTACAAAAAATATTAAAACACTCCAGCGCTGTGACATCGAAGATATTGTCGAAACTCATCTTTGCGCGTGTGTGTAATACTCCGATCGCGCGTATTAAGGGTTGTTTGTCCGCATTAGGGATATAGACTAGGTCGGCGACGTCCCTTGGGACTACAGCAGTGTAGCTGTCAGGGTCAACAGAGTGATGTTAGTCAGTCTGTGCGCGGAAACTATAAAACCCGTTTTTGAGGGGGACAAAATCTGACAGCTGTGTGTGGAAGGAAATGCATCAGTTTATCAAGTGAATCCTGTAAATCGAATAACCGATGACGGGAGGGCGGAGGTTTTAAGGACGTGGGGGCCGAGGTTTGATCAAGAGGGAGCGGGGGGGGGGGGGGGGGGCAAGACGGGCGGGGCTGCTCAATCTTTGCGTGGAAACTATAAATAAATCCTGGATAAATCTGACGGTTTTGGAAACAATGCTCCGATTTATCGTGTATATCCTGTAAGTCGTACAATCAGTGAGGAGAGGGCGGAGCGTTCGAGGGAGTGGGGGGGTGAGGGGGGGTGGGAGCGGGGGGAAGGGGAGGGGAGGGGGGAAAGGGGGGGGGGGGGGGGGGGAGGGCGTCATGCCCAAGAGACTGAAGTCTGGGTTTGGTCGTCATCGTCTTGAAAGTAGTGGGCCTTCCAATGGCCGTCACAAGATAGCGTAAGACCTCCCAGACTTATTCGCCATGTTGCGTTCTCTCCCCAGTGTCATTGATGATGCAGTTGACACCCTCCATGACCCCAATGCCATCTTTAGTCAGTTCCTAGGGTCTGCTAGTATGACATTTTTTTATTCTTTGCCTTCTCTTGCTTCCTCTTCTTGTTAGTCTTGTCTTTTCTTGCTTTTCCTTGTCTATTCTTTTCTTTATTTTCCTTTTTCGTTTTTTTTTCGCTTACTTGTCTCTTCTTTCCTTTCCTTTCCTTTCCTTTCCTTCCTTTCCTTTCCTTTCCTTTCCTTTCCTTTCCTTTCCTTTCCTTTCCTTTCCTTTCCTTTCCTTTCCTTTCCTTTCCTTTCCTTTCCTTTCCTTTCCTTTCCTTTCCTTTCCTTTCCTTTCCTTTCCTTTCCTTTCCTTTCCTTTCCTTTCCTTTCCTTTCCTTTCCTTTCCTTTATCTTCTTTTATTTTCTTTCTTTCTTTTTTCCAATTGACTTGCGTCTGTCGTGCGTATGCGTAGTGATACTTCGAAGTAGATACTACGTCGTGGTAGCCTTTCTTGGGTGGCAAGTGTTACAACAGTCGTTTTTTCCAGGCGCGAGTAATGAGACGTAATGAGACGTATGCACCGGTACGAACCTGGCACATCGTAGACTGACTCCCGATTTCACTTTTTTATCCTTCTGGTGGAGGCATGAATTGCGTCAGCTGTGATGTATGCGTGTGCCACCTTGGGTTGTTTGTATTTTTCCCTGGGGTATTCCTCAGCTCCAGAGTGACTGGAGCCTGTCCTGTGACCACGGACTTGATTATGCGAGTTAATGTAAGAACAACAAGGAAGGGCAGGGTAGAGCAGGTAGTGTTTTTTTTTCGACCCGCTTTTACTTTCCAGCTTCTGGATAAGTTATTAAGCCGTGGTCACAGGTTTCGTCCCATCTTCTCCCTGGTTCTTGCCTTCATTTTTCATCGCGCATAGGGTTCAGCAGTCCCACTGCTCGTCGATTTTTTATCGAGTTTGCTAACTCACGCTCTCGCGCTTTCCGCTAAGTCAATTTGTGCACAAGAAAAAGTCCCAACGAATTTATACGAGTATGCACTCGACGGGGCTCGAACTCACGAAGCTGACCTATACCAGGCTCGAGGATAGCCTGATACGCCACCAGGGCGACCGGCTTAGATAGTGCAAGGTAGTGTAAGATGTGGGGCGTCCTGCTTGTCCCATCATCGTCACCTACATTATCACCCATGTATGATGGCCTTGACGTGAATGTGACATCTATCTAATGTCACGTGTTTTCACCTCAACCATGGCATGGTTTCACGTCGAATCTACCAGGTGTAAAGTATCCTTCTACGGAGGGCACTTCATTACATCCCCTTGTCCGTCATACGACTACTACTGGGTGTATAAAAAATAAATAATAATGCATTCCACAGCCAGCCGTCAGATTTTGTCCCCCTCAACATCAGGCTTTTAGAGTTTCCGTGCACAAATTGATGAACATCACACCCTGCGGACCCTGATACAAGCTATGATAGTAGGAGTATAAAATATAATAGTTCTCAGGTGAGTCGCCTATCTATATCCTTGGAATCGGTCGCCCCGGTGGCGTATCAGGTCATCCTCGAGCCTGGTATAGGTCAGTTTCGTGAGTTCGAGCCCCGCCGAGTGCATACTCGTACAAATTCGTTGGGACTTTTTCTTGTGGACAAATTGACTTGCGGAAAGCGCGAGAGCGTGAGTTAGCAACATTCGATGAACAATCGACGAGCAGTGGGATTGCTGAACCCTACGTATGCGTGACAAAAACTTGAAGTCAAGAGCCGGGGAGGAGAAGGGATGACACCTACCTGTGACCACGGCTTGTCCAGAAGCTGGAAAGTGAAAGTGTGCTAAAAAAAAAAAAAAAAAGCCTCAATGAGGACACCCACCACTCAGAAATACGCGTGACATGTAATCGGAGCAACGCGCACCGCTTGAAAAAAATATACGATTCGACAAAATCTTACCTTCGATCTCCCACCACAGCTACTGCGAATACTACTACTACTACTGCTGCTATTACTACGATTAATAATAAGTAACTACTATATTAATACTACAGCTGTATGTTCGCACAGTATTTAGTTGTTTTACAAGTCAAGTACAAAATATACTGACCCTCTTGACATTTCCACTATTTTTTCAGACATTCGTTTGGATATCTGTTCGACGGATTTCACTTGATGTTTGAGTCAGGGGTCAGGCGCTGAAACAAAACCCGAAAACATCGAACGAAACACATATTAAAACTTTCTTCTTGTAGGTATGATATGTACAGCGCACTCTGCTGTGCTCCTGTCTGTGTCTCGCCGTGTTGTCACCTGATCCGGCTATCGTTGTTTATTGTGGTGTCTTCGTTCTTGTTTGCTCTTGTGTGGCGCGGCGGCGCGGGGCGCTCTTGAGGTGGTGAGGTCTTGCCTGAAGCTCTACGACGGATGATCTTCACGAAGATAACATAACCAACGATCTCTTCTTCCATTCTTCTTCTCAAGGTATTTCACTAGACGGAGGGTGTACCAGGTATGCAGCAGCGGAGCAATAACTCACTCGGATGTCATACTTCGGGCGATAGGACGGGTTAAGGTATTATGATGATGTTGGATTGCCGTTGGTTTCTTAGTCGCACGATGCGGCTTCGTTGTCGCGGTGCCAAAACCCCCACATGCTTTTGGGCCTCGTCTTTGCAGCGTATACTTCGTACATTAGACTAGAGGTAATCGCTTCGGGTTAGCATCGATAGCATGGGCCCGACGATAAAAACAGCACGACGAGCCGCCTGTGAACAACGCTCGAAACCTTTGCGACAGGTAACTACTACGAGTACTGCTGCTGGAAACAACCGTCCGCACTGATTCTACGTAGTACGTGGCAAAAGAGAATTCGGTGCAGTTTTTCAACGATTTTCCAAAAAAGCAACTCCTAACAAACGCATACTTCGAAGTATCGTGCTCTAGCTAGTTCCAAGTGGTTTGTCCCTATTTTTCGTGAGTGCAGTGGTCACATCCCTATCGTTTTTTTTTTCTTTCTATATCGTCCGGCGGATGGACGGAGAAAAAAATATAGCTTAACCTCACCACACTTCCACGTGTATTTTCATACGCGTCGTGTGTCGATTTAACTCAGTTGCTTTCGCAACCCAACGCTAGCTGGCGCGTCCTTCGGATCCTACCAAAGCGAAAGCGTGAGCTGTCCCTATCAGCGGTCTTCGTTACAAGCCCGGCAGCGATCCCTATCGTTCCTCTTCCTAACCATACCTTTTTCTTTCCTAGCTCTACGTGTTTTGCCCCTATTTCGGTAGGTAGGGCAGCGTGCAAGCACGTTCTGACTGCTCGTACAGCAGTACCGCTGTATGTAGTGGTGTTCCTTTAGGGGTTGGGGTTGGAGATGCTTCGGTTTTATTGTAAAAAATGAAAATACGCTCCAGCTGTGAGATCGAATATTTTGTCGAAACTCATCTTTGCAAGCTGTGTGTGATACTCCGATCGCGCGTATTACGGGTTGTGTGTCCTCGTTATATATCTTTATGTTTACTGCTCACTTGGCGAAAAAGTTGCATGCTCACTAATTTGGTTTGTACAGCGGTTGGTATAACACATTGCATTCTGAAACCTGTATATAGTTTTTTGGTGCCGTAGTTGATTGAGTGTGTGTGTGTGTGTGTTCTTCACATTAAACCGTTTTTCTACTCGTCGACATCCAGCACACCCATTGTCCGTACTGATTCTTCACCCTAGAAAGATCAGCTCTGTGGTCACAAGCCACGACACAGAGATAATGCATCGTAATGCATTCGACAACGCAATGTCATGCCCTAGTACTGGGTACGACAGGCACAACATACATACGTCAGCAACAGAATGGATACCCGCGGCCATGTGAGTTCAGTTTGCACATTGGATCATTTCACTTGTGCGCCCCCTTCGTATCGTGCGTTTTTAGGCGAGAAAGCGTAGTATTTCCCGTACGAGTTTTGATTTCATTTGGTTTTTCGGATCTTCCTATTAAAATAGACCTCCAGCATGTTAAAAGTATGAACCTTGGATTCAAATCTAAGTTAATGCGCAGTCTATTCGCACGAATAAGATATGCAGTTGAATCTTGAGTTGAATCTTACGTTGAATCTTCGGTGTAACCTAGATGTAAACGTAGATTTGAGTATGTTAAGGTTGTCCCGTTGTCCCGGTATTCTACCGTACTATGGGCATTGTTCCGTGATGATCAGGTGGTGATGCACCCCACCATGATCACTCTCCCAACTCTCCCAACTCTCCCAACTTTCCCAACTCTTCTTCTCTTTTTGGCCTCAAGCGCCCTTTCCAAACTATCCTTTATCTTTCTTATCACAAGTGATCTTAACAGACACTTCGGTGCCACCTCTGCATCTCTTCGCATAGAAGACAGAGCCTTCACACAACCATTGTGTTCACAGGTTATTCACAGGTTATGAGCCTCGATCTTCGATATAAACATCGATCGGCACCAAGCGACTTCTCATTGAAGCTTGTCGCATCTTACCGGAAAGTTTGAGAGAAACCTCCATTAAGCCGGCTACAGCATCAGCTACAGCTACAGCATCAGCTACAGCATCAGCATCAGCTACAGCATCAGCATCAGCATCAGCGATCAGCATCAGCATCAGCTACAGCATCAGCGATCAGCATCAGCATCAGCATCAGCATCAGCATCAGCATCAGCATCAGCGATCAGCATCAGCATCAGCATCAGCATCAGCATCAGCATCACCATGGGAGAGTCCACGAAAGCAGGTGATGCGGTAGACAAGCTCGTTAGAGCTCTCAACGGCAAATTTAATGGGCTTAAGTTCGATGTATGGAAACGCACGGCTCAGTCCGTGATAAGTATGCGTCATGCCGGGATCTCTGATATCCTGGAAGGGCGACCTTGCCCCGAGCCCGAACTAGTTAGTCCTCGTCCATCTTCTAGAAGAAGTAGGCCTTCACGAGCTGTAACTCGCAGCCAGGCCGCTGACGAAACGGACATTCAGTCCGGGGAAACACCCCCGGCTGATACGGCAGAAAATGTACAGCCGGACGCAGGGAGTACTCCCGTGGTCACGGCGCATCTGCCACCATCATCTTCAGGATATTCTACACTCCCAGCCGCAACATCAGTTTTATGGGCCACGGATGACAACATCTCGAATTTGGAAGACATCAAGCACTGGCACCGCGACAATCGTCTTCTGTTCGACTTCTTGTTCCTGAGTACATCGGGAGCGGCGGCCAGCTTTCTTCTACAATTCAAGCCCAAACGAGGTGAACTTGCGAATGGAAAAGCTGCTTGGGATGGTATGGTTAGAAAGTATCAAAATTCCACCCGCCAACGTAGACGTATACTCAAACAACAACTATCGCATATGGTCATGACGGATGGGCAAGACCCAGACGTATTTATAAATGAAGTATACTATTTACGGGATGAATTGGTGGACATGGGAGAGGTATTCAATGATGACAGCATACTGGACATAGTGCTAGAAGGACTCACGGATGAATACGTGCAAGTCAAATATAGCGCTGAAGCAGATGATGACTTCACACTCGACCGAGCTGTGATAACAATGCGTAATATGTACGCCAATAGAGCTATGCGAAACGGGCCTTTGCGAAAAGCGAAGGGGCGTGAATCTGCGATGGTAGTCACGTCGACACCCTCAGCAGTAGTGACCTGTTCACACTGCAAAAAGCCAGGCCATCGATTCCAAAATTGCTTTAAACGCAAGGGAAAAATATCGGGAAAGAAACCTCCCCCGACACCTCGAAAGAATTCGTGGTGTAGCCTGCATAATACCGATCGCCACGATAATAGCGACTGTCGGTCTCAAATGCGGGACGACAATATAACCCGTCGCCCTCGTCCTGGTCAACAAAATGGCCGGCATAATAACAACCGCAGCGCTCACGCCAATACCGCCACAACTCCAACGTCAACAACGCAAATGGAAGCTTACGTCCCAGAGATACATGCTCCATCCACTTCTACTGCGGCTGCGACTACAGCAGCTACTTCTACGTCCTTCGCGACTCCTTCCTGTCCATCCTCACCTCCAGTTGGTATAGGTTATTCTTTCATCGCCGCACCTCCGATCAAGATCGCCGCGCAGCCCGTCGACTTCTCCATGACTGCGGACAGCGGAGCGTCTAGCCACTTCATCGACAATCAGCTTCTACCGGGCATTGAACATAAAATGAACCACTACGTGCAGCTGGACCCTCCCGTAATAATCAACGTAGCGGGAAACCATCGCCTTTATGGCGTTGGTCAAGGGGTTTTGGTCGTACAAGTGTTGGACCACATAGGCTCTAAGCACTCTGTACAGCTTCCTGTCACGATCGTACCTGGGCTAGGCAGGCACTTATTTTCAGGGGGATCAGCTGCTGCGAGAGGGGTCACAATGATAATCGCCACGCAGTCGTATCTTGACATGGGTGCTTTTGCTATACCTTTACGAAAGGACAGCCACTGCCCTTCTTTGTACCATCTCGACCTCACCACTGGTGCAACCAGCCGAACACCTGAGACGGCGTTCCCGACCATCTCCGGAAAACACTTTAAGCCGGAAACCGTCCTCGCTGTTCATGCTACGACGACTCCTAAAGCGACTTCCCTGCCAAAAACCGTTCCAGCTAATATCTGGCACAAGAGGTTGGGTCACCCCAATGGGCAGGTGATGTCCAAGGTGAAGGACATTGCAGAGTGTGGGGTGAATTTTTCAGATACTCTGTCGGCCTGTGAAACGTGCAAAATCAACAAGAGCACACAACAGAATCACCCTAAAACATCGCGGCCTGACCCTTCCAGCGAACGTTTAAAGCTGGTGAGTACTGACCTGCTCGGACCTGTGACGCCCAAGGCGATCGGAGGATACGCCTACATGGCAAAGTATACCGACCATCACAGCCGGCTAAAAGCTGTCTACTTCATCGAAAAGAAAAGTGACACGCTACACACCCTCGGCAGATTCATTCAAGATCTAGCCATCCCTCTAGGGCTAAGGGTGCAGCATCTACGTTCTGATAATGGCGGCGAATACACATCCCGCAGCTTTCAGGAATATTGCAAATCAACTGGAATTCGTCAACAGTTCTCGGCTCCGTACACACCGCAGCAGAACGGTGTTTCAGAACGGGACGGGCGTACTATTATGGACATGACTCGCTGTTTACTCAATGAGGCACACCTTCCTAAACCTTTATGGGGAGAAATAGCTTCGACAGCAGTTTTTCTAATTAACCGATTACCACACGCGGCAATCGGCGGCGACACACCCTACCATCGTATGTTCGGGAAGCATGCAGACCTCTCATTTTTGAGGATTATCGGCACTCGGGCATTTGTGCACGTTGAAGGGTACACCACCAAGCTTCAACCAAAGGCTTGGGAAGGTGTTCTCGTCGGCTACGACAGCGACAGACCTACCTTCCGCGTGTATGATCGCTACTCGGGAAGAATTTCAAGCTCGCGCAACGTCTCCTTCATCGAAGAGCCGCCTACTGTTCTACCAACAGCAGACTCGGGGGGGCAAGAAGAACCTGAAGTCCCTGATTTCGATTTGGAGTCAGGCTCGGATTTTATGGACGACTATCAGAGCATCAAACATGGTATCTCATCGCTAGAAACTAGCGACACCGACGCAACCGGCAGCAAGCCGTTTCATATGAGGCTGCGCTCATCCACTTCTCAAGCGAAAGCGCGTCAGCAGGCACTTCAATGCCTAGATTCCCCGAAACAGCAGTTCGAGGCTGTCTCGCAGTATATTGGGGCTGTCGGCATGGATAAAATAAATCCTCCGGCTTCTATTTCGGTACCCAACACGTACGCGCAAGCTATGGCCTCACCACAGGCAGAAGAATGGGAAGCAGCCATGCGTAAGGAGCTCAAAAGTCTCGATGAGCACGAGGTCGCCGATTTAATTCCATTCACCAAGGTTCCTCCGGGCTGCTCCATCATTGGAACGCGGTGGGTATTTCGAGTTAAAACAGACGGACGTTTTAAAGCAAGGCTCGTGGTACAAGGTTGGGCTCAACAGCATGGACTGGATTGCTTCACTACTTTCGCTCCTGTTTGTCGTATTGAAAGTCAGCGTCTTCTTCTGGCTATAGCGGCATCAAGGGATTGGCGAGTTTTGGCCATGGACGTACAAACTGCATTTCTCAACGGTAAACTTGAAGAGGACGTCTACACCAAGCAAGCACCAGGCTTTGAAACGATAGACGAGAGAACCAACCGACCGCTGGTAATGAAACTGCGCAAAAGCTTATATGGACTTCGCCAATCACCAAGCGTTTGGAACAGCACCATTGACAAGGACTTGCGTAAAATGGGGTTCACGCCGACAGCATCTGATTCCTGCGTATACACAAAGGGAAGTGGGAACACATACATCATGCTAACTCTCTTCGTCGACGACTTGCTCATCACTGGACCATCAAATGCAAGCATGGCCGAGGTTCGACGTGAGCTTATGGAAAAATTCGCTATGACTGATCTCGGGGATGTGTCTCAAATTCTGGGCATTGAAGTTAAGCGCGACAAGGCAGCCGGAACGATCGAACTCAGTCAAGGTCAGTACACACTTTCGGTACTCAAGCGTTTCAACATGAGTGACTGCAACCCGGTACACGTACCCGGAATAGGAAAGGAACTATGCGCACAGCCGGAAGGAAGCGTGCTTCTAAACGAGGCAATGACTAAGCTCTATCAAGCCATTGTAGGAAGTCTTATATTTCTTACCCAATGCACGAGGTACGACGTGGCGTTCAGCACGATGCAAGCAGCTCGTCACATGGCAAAACCCACATCGGTGCATATGGCAGCGGTTAAAAGGATCCTTCGATACCTTCGAGGAACACCTAATCTGGCTATTGTGTACAAAAGGGGCAGCAGCTTCGATCTTACCGGATACTGCGACGCTTCGTATGGTATGGGAGACCCTAAAAAGATGAGGTCTACTACCGGGTCGATGTTCTTCTTGGCCGGAGGACTCATCAACTTCTCGAGTCAGCTACAAAAAATCACTGCTCAAAGCACAACCGAAGCGGAACTCATAGCTCTGAACACCTGCGCGAAAAATGGACTTTACCTATCAGGAATCCTTGGGGAGCTAGGATGGCCGAACTTCAGGAGCTTCAGGATATCTTCCGACAACAGAGGAGCACTTCTTCTTTCAGCGAACGGCAATTATTCCAACCGGAGCAAACACATTGCAATAAGATTTGCAGCTCTGAGGCACTGGATAACGGACAGAATCGTAATCACCGAGTTCGTCTCTTCGAAAAATCAGCTTGCTGATATCCTCACCAAATTTTGTGATAAGCCAACCTTCAACGACCTCTGCTCGAAGATCAACGACTTCAGCACGGAGAACTCCTTCTAAGCTCCAACACCTTGAAGCCGCAACTACAGCTCCATCTCGCAAGACCGCCTTTGACCATCGCGACGGCCTTGTAAAATATCTCAGGCAACCCCCATGATCACAAAAATCATTGTTTCATGGAGTTCCATACGAGATCGCGGCGTTTCATAAGTGGGAAAAAATGAAGCCTGTTTTTGATTCTGCCGTGTACGGTGTATGACCGGATTCTACCGCGTGCTATCGGACTTTTCAATATCCGACAAACCGCGATGTACCGAGGACGGAGAAGCGCGTTACGCACAAACCGAATAGGCAATATATCGACAAGCGATTCGCCTATTATACTTCAACCACGAGACTGCAATGGACCTGGGAAGAACAAGGCCGACGTACGACACATCGCATCACAACCTTTCTCCTCGTCTCTGTCCAAGCGCTTCTTCAGCCGTCCGTGACCTTCTATACAGAACAGCTCCATCAACAGCTACCCGAACGGCACTCCCGTCTACAATCGGGGACAGGCGCTGGCATTGTGGGTACGGTTGAAATTGATACTTAAGTAGAGAATATTACTTAGTGCAGCAGTTCTTTGTCAACTATAAAGTTACAACTGCTCGCCAGTTACGTATTAGTAAAGGTGGAACTATGGGTCGTATGAACTATGTCAACGATCGTACAGCAGTAAGCCATGTTCTACCGGAAAATGCGTACGAGTATATATTCCAGCATTTAGGAGTAAAAAAGGCTCACAAAGGACTGTCTCTCTTATGCTCTTCAGCATACGATTTGTATCAGACAGTTTATCGTTATATGCGTATCCTAGGATCATATTGAAGTGGCGTGGTTAACTTACAGCAGCGACCTTTGTTTGTTCGTTAGTTTGTTTGTTTGTTTCTTCTTTTTTTTTTTTGGGGGATATAGCTCGTTGATGGAATATGACTACACCCACCATAGTTTGTTACAGTACTATCAGTACTTGTTCTACCTGCTTCCTAATGTTTTGTTTTTTGCGGAAGTACGTAAGTGTATTAAACAAACAACTGAATAGTGAGAATGTTTTATTTGTCGTAATGGACACTTGTTCACAATTCTTTTTATTTGTCTAGTATTGTTTATCTATTTGGTACAATTCAGAAAGCGTGTTTAAAACCCAGTAGACGACTCTTTGCGTTTTATCTACTAGGTAGGGTATTTATCGCTGGTAATTACACCAAGCGTAATTTTTATACGTATCTTTTCTTGTAACGTTTTATTTTTTGTAGAATGTGTGGATAACATGGATACATCCATATTGCGGCGGTTGATACACCCGACCGGATATGAGACCCATTTGTTTTTGATTATTTTACGAATTTGTTTTCTAAGTATGAGGCTTCTCTAGCAATCTGACTTCGCATTACGGGGGTGTGTTAAAAGTATGAACCTTGGATTCAAATCTAAGTTAATGCGCAGTCTATTCGCACGAATAAGATATGCAGTTGAATCTTAAGTTGAATCTTACGTTGAATCTTCGGTGTAACCTAGATGTAAACGTAGATTTGAGTATGTTAAGGTTGTCCCGTTGTCCCGGTATTCTACCGTACTATGGGCATTGTTCCGTGATGATCAGGTGGTGATGCACCCCACCATGATCACTCTCCCAACTCTCCCAACTCTCCCAACTTTCCCAACTCTTCTTCTCTTTTTGGCCTCAAGCGCCCTTTCCAAACTATCCTTTATCTTTCTTATCACAAGTGATCTTAACAGACACTTCGGTGCCACCTCTGCATCTCTTCGCATAGAAGACAGAGCCTTCACACAACCATTGTGTTCACAGGTTATTCACACAGCACGTTTATGTGACCACGGACTCTAGATGTTTGACATGATGAGTAAATGTGAGACAACAACAACATGGTTGTTGTTGTTCTCACCATTAACTTGCATAATACAGTCCGTGGTCACAAAGGACAGGCTTCAGTCACTCTGGAGCTGAGGAATACCCCAGCAAAAAAACACAAACAGCCCAAGGTGGTCTACGCATATATCAAAGCTGACGCAATTCATGGTACTCAATGACGGTCGTACTAGCATCCGTATGGCTTATAATTGGCACTTTAAAATACACATATAATTATTCTGCGCTTTTTGTTGTACAGTCTAGAGTTTACCACAACCTTAAGATAATACTAAATATTTATAGTTTCCACGCACAAATAGACCTGCCCCACCCGTGCCCTTCCCCCCTTCCCCCCCCTCCCGCCCCCCTTTTGATCAAAATCAGGCCCCCACGTCCTCAAAAACTCCGCCCTCCCCTCACCGGATATTCGGCTTACAGGATTCACTTGATAAACTGATGCATTTCCTTCCACAGCTAGCTGTCAGATTTTGTCCCCCTCAGAAACAGGTTTTAAAGTTTCCGCGCACAGACTGCCTAACATCACCCTGTTGACCCTGGTAGCTACACTGTAGTTGCAAGGGGAGTCGCCGACCTGACACACAACCCGTAATACGCGCGATCGGAGTATCACACACAGCTTGCAAAGATGAGTTTCGACAAAATATTCGATCTCACAGCTGGAGTGTATTTTTATTTTTATAACATGTACGCCGTTCCCCCTTGCTGCCTCGGTAAGGCATGCTGCGAAGCATGCCCTAGCAGGCTTGTAGCGAGTGGATGTACTCCGTCCCCCCTTGCCGCCTCGGTAAGGCATGCTGCGAAGCATGCCCTAGCAGGCTTGTAGCGAGTGGGGGGGCGTGTGTAAGGCCGGACTCACCCTCAAGGATTGATGCCTTCTTGCTGCTGCGTGTGGCCGCGAGGCTTAAGCGTGGCGGTAGAGTTGGGTCGTACGTGGTGCGTTAGGCATGGTCACCTACGATTCGCGCGTCTTCTTAGGCAGCAGCGGCGGAGCAGCAATGCTTAATCGGGATGCTCGTGCGCGGAGGCAGGCGCCACCACGAGCCACGCTACGGCGCAGTCTCGGTTTGCGTGGAGGGAACTGCGCCGGCAGGAGGCTGGATTCGACGACGAAGGAGGATGGCGACTGGACGTCGACAGGCGGGGAAGAGACGGATTGAACTCTCCCTGAACGAGATTTTTTGTTCTTCAGATCAGCACCGCAAGCTGCGTGGAGCATTTTGTTTTTTTGGGACGGGGGAGAACCGAAACCGATTGGAATTGAGTGTCAACGAGAGCAAGTGCGAAGGAGCGGGCCGAATGAGCTAAGGCGATGAGGCGGCCATGGAGAACCACAGCAGCAGCAGGAGGATGGCACACGGGGACTCACGACCCGCACGCACACCATCATCATGAGAGCAGCGATCGTCTTTTTTTCAGGGTTTTCTTACGAGGTAGTAGTACAACATGTAACTTACGTGACTGATTTTTATAGGGTTTGTAGAAGAATTGTATACGAACCCTTCATGGGGAACGAACCCCCGCAATTTTCAATTTTCAGGCACGGGAGTCGAAGCTGCGCTGCATCCTGTCAAATAATTCGGGAAGGCGGGGCGATCATTGATATTTGTATTAATGTGGTTTTTGGTTCGATTGCTCTTGTTTCACGGCATGCCCGCGGGTCGTCACTCTGACAGCTTCACTCCAGACAGCATGAGCGTTCGTCTGTGCTCACGATTACCGTGCGGTTCGTACGGTGCAGACAGCCCAACCGCTGTAGTTTGTAGCCGCGAGTTGGTTAGAAGTGGGAACGGGGGAACTCTATGCTTTTTTAGTTGAGTGGAGACCCGCGGCCATGTGAGTTCAGTTTGCACATTGGATCTTTTCACTCGTGCGCCTTCTTCGTATCGTGCGTTTTAGGCGGGAAAGAGCGTAGTATTTCCCGTATGAATTTTGATTTCATTTTGTTTTTCGGATCTTCCTATTAATATAGGGCTCCAGCACCTTTGTATGACCACTGACTCTAGATTTTTGACAAGAGAAGATGGGAAAAACAACAACAAACAACGATGTACCGCGTATTGCTGAATACCGTACCTGAACCCATAGTCTATTCGGCTACATACAAAAATCCCAAAAGACCTACTATTATTGTGGAAAAAAATTGAGCGATTTTTTCTGGCGATTATTTTTGGAGTTTTGAGGCTCCAGAAATAACTGTATCAGAAATAAGGGGCGTCCATTATGGCTTCTGATTTTTGAAAAGTGGTTGTATTTTGAATTGGTAGGTCTTGTTTTTTTGCCGGTTGCCGTTATTTTTGAAATCTGGCACGTACACTGTCGCCGGCGACGTTAGGTCACCACCGCCTCTGCTGCTGTCTCTTCTGCTGCGCTGCTACTGTGGTGCTGTGTGGTTGACTGTGGTGGTTTCGATGGTGGTGGTGCTGCTGCTGTCGCGTTTGTGTAAGGATGAAGCTCTGTCTCGCACACAACAAGCGCAGAATGCTGTTGTAGGTGTGTGTGTGATTCTTTGTTGTGGGTGATGCGTGACGTGTGTAGCAGACAAGTATCATACCAGGTACAGTATAAGCAGTGGTGGCATGTGATACTTGGTACGAGGTAGGAAGCTGAAAAGTGAAAGTGTGCAAAAAAAACAAAAGAAAAAAAAAATTATCCAAACGTCACGTAATCCCAGTTTCATCCTGTTGACCCTGATAGCTACACTACCTGTAGTTAGTTGTAAGGGGAGTCGCCGACCTATATCCTTAATGAGGCCACACAACTCGTAATGCGCGCGATCGGAGTATCACATACAGCTTGCAAAGACTGAAGATGAGTTTCGACGAAATCTTCGATCTCACAGCTGGAGTGTACTTTCACTTTTTATAATAATCCCAGTTCTAAGAGGTTGGAAGAGCTGTTATTTCTGGGCTCAGAAATCACCAGATCCGCTGATTCCTGGCCTCGATTATTTCTGAACCCAGAAATAACGATGATTTCTGATCCTGAGTGGATGGTTTTTATTTTTGGCGTCGGAGATCCCGGTTAAAGAGAGAAATAATCGATGAAAATGTTCGCATGATAGCAAGGGGAGTCGCCGACCTATAGGACACACAACCCGTAATACGCGCGATCGGAGTATCACACACAGCTTGCAAAGATGAGTTTCGACAAAATATTCGATCTAACAGCTGGAGTGTATTTTAATTTATATAATAGTAGGTCTAAGCTACTTGTATCAATTTGGTTTTTACCGAAAATGTTTCGGTTTTTCCACAAATGATGTCGGTCTTTCTGGAAATTACTTCGGCATTTCAGGAAAAACCTAAAAAATTCAATCCCGGAAAAACCTGCCTCTGTATATATATTATAAAAATGAAACTACACTCAAGCTGTGAGATCGAAGATTTTGTCGAAACTCATCTTTGCAAGCTGTGTGTGATACTCCGATCGCGCGCATTACGAGTTGTGTGTCCTCATCAAGGATATAGGTCGGCGACTCCCCTTACAACTACAGTGTAGCTATCAGGGTCAACAGGGTGATTTTAGTCAGTCTGTGCGCGGAAACTATAAAACCCGTTTCTGAGGGGGACAAAATCTGACAGTTGTGAAGGGAAATGTATCCTTTTATCAAGTGAATCTTGTAAGTCGAATAACTGGTGAGGGGGGGGGGGCGGAGTTTTGAAGGACGTGGGGGCCTGGTTTTGATCAAAAGCGAGCGGGTTTGGAGGGGGGGGGGGGAAAGGGGGGGCAATTTGTGCATGTAAGCTATACATCTTCTCAATCAAGGGGATAAATCTGACGGTTTTGGCACCAGTTTATTATTGGGGCGGGGGGGGGGAGGGGCAGCTCAATATGTGCGTGGAAACTATACATTATTTTGAGGGGATAAATGTGACGGTTTTGGAAGTAATGCATCAGCTTATCATGTATATCCTGGGGTAAGTCGTACAATCAGTGAGTAAAGAGAGGGTGGAGTGTTCGAGGGGGTGGGGTTGGGATGGGTTGGGGAGGGGGGGGGGGGGAGGTGGGGGGTGGGGGCGGGGGGGGGCCGGGTGGGGGGGGCGTGGGGGGGCCGGGGGGGGGGGGGGGGGGGGAAGGAAGGGCTTTAGGTGAGGGGTTTGTTATACGTGTGGTGCTAGGTCTAGGCGATGGTGCGGGTGACGGGGAAGAAGGGGGCGTTCGGGGCGGGGGGGGGGGGGGGGGGGGGCAGCGGCATGGATGGCCCTCGAAAGATAATGAGGTGATATCCTGTGCGTGAAGTGTTTAGTAATCTGGCGGATTTCGATGTTTGGTGGGGCGTTTGAGTAAGGGAGAGCAAGAGGGGGGGGGGAGGGGGGGGGGGATTTTTTAGGAGGTTTAGGTCCCAAATAATATTCAAATACACTTCGGCTGTGAGATCAAAGATATGTAGCAGCTTGTTATACGCGTGGTGCTAGGTCTAGGCGATCGTGCGGGTGGTTGGAAAAGAGGGGGCGTTGGAGGGGGGGGGGGGGGGGGGGGGGGGAAGGAAGAATTGAAAACTACGTCATGGATGGTCAGAAAGATAATGACGTGATATCATAGGTTGTGCTTTTGTTTCTACTTGGTTGAGATTAGATCAGCCAGAGATGGCACGCATTTATTTTACTGCAGCGCCCCGGCTTCGAGTCGTCATCGCGGGCGAGCGCGACGCGGCCTCCGGTGAGAGCTAGCCTGTAGAGCGTAGACGGGTGGTAGGAAGAAGGAGGGTAACCGGTCCCGCGTCTGGTTGTCTCGAGCTGGTGGAGATGCGCAGGCTGCGAGGAGGGAGCCTCCCGAGCTCAGAAAGACAGATATTTCTTTTTGTTCGTGGACAGAAAAGCAGGGAAAACGGTACATAGCCATACCGGGGAACAACGGGAAATACACAATCCCGCCGTGAGATGATTCAGAAGCAGACCCGCAAGATAACACATATAGTCTATGCTCTGTATGTATTGTATCTACTACTACTATTGTTATAGATGCAACTTTCATGTGGATTGTACATGGTTCTAACTAAGCGAAGGCCGCAAATTTTAACAATACACTCACTTGGTGTGCCTCTTAATATCGTCCAAGCTTTCCAACACCTCGAGAGGATGAAGGTGTGCCTCTTAATATCGTCCAAGCTTTCCAACACCTCGAGAGGATGAAATGGTGATGCGCTAGACTCTGCAGCACCAGCTCCTGCCCACCAACGTTCCTCCAAACGAGTAATTTCGAGGTGGTGAACGTCGGGCGTGTCTGTGGGCGGCACTTTCGGACGGAGGCAAACACGGCAGTAGGAGTAAACCATAGGCTTTTAGGGGTTGCAGTTTCTCCTTATGGCGCGGTGTGGTGCGCCTCAGTTTAGTTGGTGTCGCACAGCACCACCAGACCAGGAGATTTCGCGTTTTGGACAACCGCACCGAACCGCTCCGAAGGATGCTCAAACACACACGAAACATAGTCTATGTATGTATTTCCGAACCGCACCGTAAGACTCAACATAGTAGCCATGAACAGCTAAGTAAGGTGGCAAAAACATCAAAAACACAAACATATAGTCTAGTCTAGTAATGGCTGCTGCATGCTGCCGCTTGTAGCAAGGGCTTGGACTCGCTTCATTGAGCGGGCGGCGTCAGCCACAGATACCGTGCGTCTGGTGCACCTTTCGTGCAAAGGCCGGGTAAGGTCCAACTCCCAACTCAGTATCACGTAATATTACACAATAATGTCAAGCTGGTCTGGCAGTAAAACAGACGATCACTCAATCGACGCTTTTGCAGCCGAATCGACATATTAGGAGCGCCCATATTTTAGAACAGTGTACCCGAACCTACAGCGCATTTACAAACAAACGTTCGTCGAGAAAAAAAGCCATGTCCCTTAAATACCGTCACTTAGGCTTTCGGGATATTGTCATTCATTTGAAGTCTATGCCAAAGTCCGAAAAATCTGCACAGTGGATGACGCTGATTCTCGGTGTCAACATTCCTTGAGGTTCAACGAAACGACCAATATCTTTAATACTCCGGAGTATTTTCTAATCGCTGCTAGCAAGAAGTATGACGTCCATCATATCCGCAACACGAAGACCAGATATTTCATCAAGGACCCACAAAATCCTGATTTCACGGCCCAAATCATCGTATACCAGGTATATTTTTTGTGTTGTGCCGGTTCTGCACAGCTTCAAAACAACGCCATTCCAGATTCACACCGCAAAGATTAAAGAAGCACGCGGAATCTTCAAACCGCAAAAAAGTACATGGGAGTCACTCGCGCGAGTGACAAAACGAGCGACTGGAAAAAAAGATCCCAAAAGCGACCCCCCTACCGCATGGGCCTGGCACATACGTACGCTGTGACTTCTTATTTCATTTACATTTCTTTGTCCGGCGGATGTATGGCTTTACGGCGTCTTCACGAGGACGAGCGCAGCGCACAGCACCACGCCTTAACTCCTGAACTCAGCACGAGCCGCGGGGGGCAGCACTGCTACAACCCTCGGCTCGGTATAGATGGATCCAGATCAATATAAAGGAGGGAGCTTGCTTCAGCTATGAGATGTGCGCGTACTACTATTACTGGCTTCTTTTTCACTGGGACTTTCTTCCACGCAAAGTTGTGACTGGAGCCTGTCCCGTGACCACGGACTTGACAATGCGAGTTAATTTGAGGACAACAACAACACCAACAACAACAACAACAACAAGTCTGTACTGCCCAGGCCATTCTGCGTTCCTTGGCCTTTGAAACGGGCACGATACTGTTAATAGATAAGTGACATCAGCCTATTATTGTCATTATAAATGTTCAGTAGCGGTTGTACAACTCCATGCTAGCACTTGCTGCAGTGCTACAGCAGTAGTAGCACGTAGCCTACAGAGTTGCTCGTCGGGGTGGCAATGCCATATAATACTGTATTTATTTGTAAGATGTATCTCTGTCTTAGAATTGGCAACCTCAGAGCCCCACATCGGCACGGTGAGAATCATGGGCGTAAAATCGTGCATTTGACCCAGTAATAATGTGAAAAAGAAGTACAGGCAGATACATATATATATGTCAAAATTGCGGAAGACGACAATACCAACCTATTGCGTAGGGTATTTCGTACATACCGTCTGCATGATCGCCTCCCAACCTATGCCAAACGAAGTATGACTAACGAAGTAACGTAGTTGAGCGCGGGTACACCAAGCGTTCCTTTCAACACACTGCCGATTCGCAATTCCCCCACTCGTACTCAATGGTGGTGACATTGCATGACAACATCTCCTCGCCTGTTGCATTTTGTAATATGTACCTCTTTCATATAATTAGCGATGATGTCAGAAAATGATGGTAACACAACTACATGATTGTATATTCTATCTATCTTGCGATCCATGAACAACAACAAATTATGAAGCTTTAACACGTTCTTACCACACCTAAGTATTGCGTTACATACCACATCTAACATACAATCTTCTACAATAATAAACAATACCAAGCCGGTGATGTAGAGGGGTGTCTTCTTGCTACAATCGTCAGATTTGTCCCTTCAAGGATTTAAAGTTTCCGCGCACATATTGAAGTGTCCCGTCCTCCCCCCCTCCCCCCCCCGATCCCTCTTATTTAAACGCCTCACCTAAAATCAAAATCTGCCAGAATAGTAAACACTTCCAGCCGGCTGATGTCACCTTATTATCTTTCTGTACCTCTAACATCAAATCTTCTAGAAAAATAAACAATACCAGGCAGGTAAAAATATAGACCTTGAAATGGATGTCTTCTTGCTAAAACAGTGAGGTATGTCCCCTTTAAGGATTTATAGTTTCCGCGCACAAATTGAAATGTCCCGCCCGCCCCCCCCCTGCGCCCCCGGTCCCTCTTGTTCAAACGCCCCACCTAAAATAAAAACCTGCTTGATAGTAGTGAACACTACCAGCCAGCTGATATCACCTTATTATCTTCTAGCCATCCATACCGTAGCAATTCATCCGCCCCCCCCCCGCCGCTTTTTTTTTTTTCCCGCCCTTCTGTTCAAACGCCCCACCTACAATCGAGAGTAAGTAACACTTCTACGCAATTAATTTCACGTCATTATATTTCTAGCCATCCGTGACGCAGCTTTCATTCCCCCCCCCTCCTCCCCCCCCAACGCCCCCCCTTCCCCACCACCCGCACGATCGCCTAGCACCGCGCGTATAGCAAACCCCTATATACTACATATATGCGTAATACGCGCGGGCGGAGTATCACACACAAGCGTGCAACGATGAGTTTCGACTAAATCTTCGATCTCACAGATGGAGTGTATTTTTATATTTTATAAAAAATGAAAATATACTCCAGCTAGCTGTGAGATCGAAGATTTCGTCGAAACTCATCTTTGCAAGCTGTGTGTGATACTCCGATCGCGCGCATTACGAGTTGTGTGTCCTCATTAAGGATATAGGTGGGCGACTCCCCTTACAACTACAGTGTAGCGATCAGGGTCAACAGGGTGATTCTAGTCAGTCTGTGCGCGGAAACTATATAACCCGTTTCTGCGGGGGGCAAAATATGACCGCTGTGGAGGGAAATGTATCCTTTTATCAAGTGAATCTTGTAAGTCGAATAACCGGTGAGGGGGGTGGGCGGAGTTTTGAAGGACGTGGTGGCCTGGTTTTGATCAAAAGGGAGCGGGTTTGGAGGGGGGGGGGGGGGGAAAGGGGGGGGCAATTTGTGCATGTAAGTTATAAATCCTTTCAAGGGGATAAATCTGACGGTTTTATCGCCAGTTTATTATTGAGGGGGGGGGGGTTGGGGCGGGGGGGGGGCGTGTGGGGCAGCTCGAATATGTGCCTGGAAACTATACATTATTTTGAGGGGATAAATGTGACGGTTTTGGAAATAATACATCAGTTTATCATGTATATCCTGGAGTAAGTCGTACAATCAGTGAGTAGAGAGAGGGTAGAGTGTTCGATGGGGTGGGGTTGGGATGGGTTGAGGGGGGGGGGGGGGGGGAGGGGGGGAAGCAGCGGTATGGATGGCTCTCGAAAGATAATGAGGGGATATCCTGTGCGTGAAGTGTTTATTAATCTGGCGGATTTCGATATTCGGTGGGGCGTTTGAGTAAGGGAGAGCGAGAGGGTGGGGGGGGGGGGGGGCGGGGGGGAGATTTTTTAGCAGGTTTAGGTCACAAAAAATATTCAATAATTTATGTGACCTAA
Organism: Undaria pinnatifida; assembly: GCA_012845835.1. Taxonomy (NCBI): domain Eukaryota; class Phaeophyceae; order Laminariales; family Alariaceae; genus Undaria; species Undaria pinnatifida. The sequence continues at coordinate 6,911,882 of JABAKD010000009.1, read as the reverse complement.
ACCTCTTGAAAACCCTCCCCCCCCCCCCGTTTTTTTTCTTTTTCCCCCGCTCCCTCTTGCTTGAACGCCCCACCTAACATCCAAATCTGCCAGAGTAATAAACACTTCCACGCACTTGCTATCAACTCATTATCTTTCTGGAGCCATCCATGCCTCTGCTGCAATTCGACCCCCCCTCCCCAACGCCCCCTCCTTCCCCACCACCCGCACCATCGGCTAGATAGACCTAGCTAGCACCACGCGTATAGCAAACCCCTACATCTATGCGATCTGAAGATATTGTCAACCCCCCCCCCCCCCCCCCCCCCCCCGCCCCCCTCCCCCCCCCGCCCCTTGATCAAACCCAGGCCCCCACGTCCTTAAAAACTCCGCCCTCCCCTCACCGGTTATTCGACTTACATGATTCCCTTGATAAATTGATGCGTTAACTTCCACAGCTGTCAGAATTTGTCCCCGTCAAAAACGGGTTTTATAGTTTTCGCGCACAGACTGACTGACATCACCCTGTTGACCCTGATCGCTACACTGTAGTTGCAAGGGGAGTCGCCGACCTATATCCTTAATGAGGACACACAACCCGTAATACGCGCGATCGGAGTATCACACACAGGTTACCAAGATGAGTTTCGACAAAATCCTCGATCTCACAGCAGCTAGCTGGAGTGTGTTTTATTTTTATAATAATACTCGTAGTGGTCAGGGACACTGCGTTAACTGCGTAGTCAAAGAGTATCGGCAAATGTCACCAGATATCAAGTACAAGGTTCTGCTGCACAAATACAGCAGTGGTATAATGGCTGCTGTTCACTGAAGGAATTGTTGCCCCTCCACTCGTAGTGCGGGTTCTAGAATGAGGGTTCTCGGTAGATCGTGCTTTGGGACTATCCTAGGTTTTCTGACAGCCCCGTTACTGCAGGCTTTTGGAGCATGGCTGACATCTAAACGTCGGTCAAATATGGGTTTGGAACCTAACAGCTCTTTCGACGTCGAGGAAGCAGGTGGAGCACCCCCTCTCCTGCACTCTCTTCTAAAACGCATCTGAGCGTCTTCCCGTTCATCTGTCAGTAAGCTTTAGTTGGGCCATCGAGCGTCCCTATTCCACCGGAAATACGTATCATCTACACCATGTGTGATGCTCGAGTTCGTCCCGTAACGAGTCTGCGAGCAACCCCTGAAGACCTTCATCGGTCGGCCACCTGAGAGTGCACTAGTTTCTTGATAGGTTATGAGCCTCATGACGTATCATGCTAGCGCACTGCACTGGGGAAACTGCGGGGGATTTCATCACAGGCGAGAGACATTCGTTTGGCCCATTTTTTCTGCGGGACCGGGCCTGCTGGGTTTTTCAGTGACTACAACTACCCAGCAATCACCGATCGAACCACCATTTTTTTCTCCTCAACACATCGGGCAATCGCCCCCTCTTCGTCGTCTTGACGGACCGAAGCTGGCCCAACCAATCCCAACATTGGGCCCGGCGCTGAGTCAGCAACAGTTGAGGAGTTCACCCACGGTAGTCCAGCATGACCTTCAAGAGCGCGACACAGTTCGGCGCTTTGATCTCAGCGGCCCGATTCCGACTCGGGCGCGTGATCTTCGGCGACCCGACACACCTCGGGGCCCTGGTTGCAACGACCCGACTCGGACTCGTGGTTTTTGCCGACTCCGGCTTGGGTCCATCATTTCATCACGGACACGCTACACACGGCAGTAAAGCGTGACTTTCCATTGTATCAGCAACAGCTCGACTACGACTCGGACTCGTGATTTTTGCCGTTCGACTCGGGCGCATCATTTCAGCACGGATACTGCTACACACAGCAGTAAAGCGTGGATTTTCATCGCATCATCAGCAGCTCGACTCCGACTCGGGCTCGTGATTTTTGCCGCTCGACTCCGACTTGGGCACATCATTTCAGCACGGATACTACTAGACACAGCAGTAGCGCGTGGTTTTCCATTGTAGAATCAGTAGCTCGACTCCGACTTGGGCTCGTGATTTTTGCCGCTCAACTCCGACCCGGGTGTGTCATTTCATCACGGACACTGGTAGACACAGCAGTATAGCGTCATTCCCCCAGCGGATCGAGAAATTTCTCGATGCCATGATTTCAGCGGTCCGACTCTTACTTGGGCGCGTGATTCTACTGCTGACCCCGCTACGCACAGCAGTTCAGTGAAAAAATTCTGCCGCCCAACTCCGACTCGGCTGCGTGATCTTCAGAATTCTTGCACAACTGCAGCCCGACAAAGACCTGGTTTTGGGTATAAAAAGTACTCGTATTAAACCAAGGCAGACTACAAGGGTACGTCGCGAGATTCTGGTCAACACGAAGCTTGTGCCCGGCCAGGATCTCGAAGCCAACACAATAACGACGTTTGATCCCGGTGGCAGATTTAGCGAATTCCGTGGAAAAAGGCCAACCGGTGCGCGCTGAGCGGTTCGATAAAATCAACGTCTAAGATATTCCTGCTGAGTACTGAGAATCGGGCAGGCGCATCAGCGGGGATCGGGGAATCCGACAGGTGTGCTTGGACGACGAGGTGATCAACGCGAAGCACCTGATTTTTCCCGTACTATTTCGTGAGTTGTTTATTTTACTTGTACTCACATTGACTCCAACAAGTGCCGGTAAGCGTCGGTCATTATCAGCAATTCAGTCGAGTTTGAGTTTCTAATCCCATCAAATACTGGTTATCATTTTGTCATGACCAGTGTTTTTGCTTGTTTTTGTTGTCGTACACTTTCCGTTGAGGGTGAGTGCTAAGGTTTATGTCGCTTTTTTATATTGTCGCGCTCTTTCCGTTAAGGGGGGGTGCTAAGTTAAGCATTGGAGTGCTAAGCACTGGCTATCGTTTGTCACGATCTTTATTTTTGTTACTTTTATTGCACGCTTTCCGTTGAGGGAGAGTGCTAAGTTTTCGTTCATTATATTGTGCACTTTCCGTTGAGGGGGAGTGCTAAGTATAGGCTGGGTAGCCCATACTTCTTCCACGTTGCAGTGCTAATAGTAGTTGTTGCTGCTAGCAGTCGCAGCGGTGAGCAGCACAGCTCGTGTGTTGCGGACAACCTTTTTGGATGGCTTATACTTCGTGCAAGCCCATCTGAGGTAAAATGCAGTAGAGCATAGAATAAGTGTTGACGGTTTCAACTGAAACGAAACCTTTCGGAATCGGCGAGTGGAATAAATGCGGTGAAGACCCCAGTAGTTCTAGACGCTGTGGCACAGGACGGCAGTCCGCCTAAGTGTCACTGTTTACAGCACTCGTGTAGATTCTAGCCAGACTATTGTTCTCAGTATTCTGTCGGGTTCCTAATGGCCAATGTATGCTATTGGTAATGTTTTGTGTGTTTGTTGTATAATTTCTTCGTGCGCACTCTATCCATATATGTGATAGCCAGCCGTGGGGTGGTGTTGCTACTGAAGATACGTAAAGGAGTTACGTCTTGATACTGCCACTACTATTTCATGTATTGTGTTGCTATTATCATATTTCGTGGCGAGATACATGAGGAAGTATCTAATCGCCTTTTTATTTTGTGAAATGATATTACGGTGCTATCTAGGGTGCTCTTATTTGTGGTGTTATCTACAGTACTGATGTTATTGCTGATCTTCACGGCCGTTTTGATATTACCTATCGCGCGGCGATGTACGTATGGTTTCTGTACCATTCATTACCGTTGATAGGTGATTTGTTGTTTTACGTACTTAGTATATTGTTGTGTAGTGATGATATTTTATTCATAGCAAGAACTGGTTACTTTGGGATGACGTACGTGTCGCTGCTGCCATCCATTACTGATTTGTTGCTAACAATTTGCTGTATAATGTATTTGGCATGATCACAATAATACTGACGAAGATGAGTATTGACCTTTACATCGATCGAACTTACAGCTGACGTATTCGAAAAAATTCTTGAAAATAAGTCATGCGATTTCTCCTAACGAAATTGTGCGCCCGCATCAGCCAGAGAGTCCATCAGGCTTCGAACTAAGATCGGTTGAGTGATGTGATTTAAGTACTGTAAACCGTTTGTCTTCGGATCATGCAGCGCTGTTATCTTTAGGTGACCCACCACTGCGTTTCACGTAACGATTCGGGGAGTGGTACGTAGGACCATCAGATTTCTTCTCCCTGCGGAATTACGCGTGCCTAAGTCAGTGATACCAAATATCGATACAGCCTCAAGCTGAGTAGCTAGTTGGGGGCCTACATGTAGAGGTTCTGAATATTCAAAGTGTGATGTTTGATGTGTTTGACTTGTGTGTTACTATGTTAGCGAAAACGAGGGAGGTATCGCATGGAGGAGTTTCTGTTTTGAGGTAGGCGCTAAACCATCCCGTTTGCATTCTGAGAAGCAGTAATATCACAACGTGCGACTTGAACGAGCCCTTGATGCGCTTCGATGGATGTTTTGTTATTCAGAGTGACTTTGTAGTATATACATGCATAATATTGCGCTAAAAAGCTTACCAGTGAAAGGGGACACCGGTTTCAACGACCTTTTCCACTGCAGAAGCTATGATTTAAGAGTCAACTCCAGGGTGGATATTTTGGGTTACGAGAGTACTTGTTTTCGGCCTTGCAGCTGTATTTTGAATAGCGAATGCACAACTCCATACTAGCACTTGCTGCAGTGCCACAGCAGTAGCACGTAGCCTACGGAGTTGCTCGTCGGTGTGGCAATGCCATATAATACTTGTCATGGATAATGTGTGACACCCTGACACGGTGGTTTGAGAGGCGGTGCCGTCAACGTTAGTCGAGGTGATGGCACGGACCGAGAGGACAACCTGGAAGACAAAGTGCTTCCGAGATGTTGAGAAGATGTATAATGGTACAACGGCGGCGCTAAATTTGACCATTGCACACGGATATGAACCGCAGAGTTGCAGGAGCCCAGACGACGGCTGCTTCCCAGAGATGACCAGGACAGCTATGATCCGGAAATATCTACAAGAGAGAGCCACACGAGAGAGTAAGCTACCTGGATATCAAGCGGAGAATCCTACGGAAGTAATTCCTCCGCACACATGAGTACGTTACACTCAAACCGACACACATGAGATCTACGATACACAAGAGCAGTGCTACTGAACATTTACTCGTAATGGATGTGCGCTAATATTTCCATAACACTCCCCCTCAATGGAAGTTGCTCTAACTCGTACCAATATAATCATGATTAATTCAAGCAAGCATTTTCGTTTTATGCGTTTCAACCACTAAAGTACCATGTGATGTTTCAGTCCTATACGTGCAACAATACATTAATGCGCTTGCTAAAGAGTACTTGCTACTGCACAAACCAGACTACCATGGCTCCCAATCCTGCATGGATCGTTAAACCAGTGATGGTGCAAGGCCGAATGTCAATTACAGAAAGAGCAAGTTGATTCGCACAAACAGAAAAGATTCAAAACAAACACACAAATATATAACACGACAAATTAAACTGGCTGTTGATGAGGCCGTTTACGTTAAAGTTGCTGATGATGTCCAGCAGGTTCCTGAAGCGATGCTTGTTCTGATGCTTTGTGCCGATGTCGGCAGGGTTGATGTCGGTCGGGATGTAGTGGATGGAGATCCTTCCCTCCGACACGAGCTCTCGGATGAAGAAGAAGCGCAGCGCGAAGTGCTTTGTCCTCGAGCTGAAAGAGCGGTTTCCCAGCGCGTGCAGCGTCGCTGTGTTGTCGCAGTACAACGGCACTGTCGCGAAGTCCTTTCCGAACCCTTGATCAGTCACCATGTTCGGGCAGAACACTGCTTCCTTCATCGCCAAAGCCGACGCGACCAGCTCCACCTGCATGGTCGACATGGCAGTCAGACCTTGTACCCCCGACGTGAAGCCAATCCGCGCATCGCACAGCATCGACAAGTAGCATGAGATGGATTTTCCGTCGTCCAGGTTGTTGGCCCAATTGGAGTCCGAAAAGACTGCAAGCATGAAGCCTCCCCTCTTGTACGTAATGCTGAAGTCGGTTGTCCCCGTGAGGTAGCAAAGAGTGCGCTTCGCCGCCACCATGTGGACCTTGCCGGGTTTCGCCATCGGGCGAGCCAGTTGACCAACGGCATACATAATATCGTACCTTATCACTTGGGAAACATAAATCAGGCACCCCACGATGCCCTGGTAGCGCTTCTTTTCTTCCTCGTCCAGCAGAGTCTCGTCAGGCTGCTGGCTGGATTGTTCGGGACCGTACCCCGGCATGTTGGTCGGCTTGCATTCTGACATTCCGAATCTCTCCAGGATGGACTTAGAGTAAGCCTAATGAGAGATCGTGAGAGTGCCACGCTCAAGGTCTCGCTTTATCTCCATGCTCAAGACGAGCGACACCGCTCCCATGTCGGTCATCTTGAAACGCTACTCCAACGTCTCTTTCACCATCGCCATGGCATCAGAGTTGTCCCTGGCCAGACGGAGATCGTCCACGTAGAGGATCAAGTAGATTCGAACGCCGTCGTGATCGTACAAGTAGACACACGTGTCGGACTGAAGCGGAACGAGGCCGATCTCGACAAGGGCGGGATCGATGATGTTAAACCGGTTCCCGGGGCTTTGGGCCAGCCCGTAGAGGCTCTTCTCTAACTCAATCTCTAGCTCACCTCCTTCCTTGTCCTTGACCTCGAAGCCAGGCGGCTGCTCGACGAACACCAACTCCTGGATATCCGCGTATAGGAAGGAAGTCGAGACGTCCATCTGGTGTAGAAGCAGGCCGAAGTGCACGGCTATGCAGCATATGATCCGCACGCTCTGAATCATGCACACCGGTGGCGTAGATGCTGCCAGAATCAACGCCAGGAACTTGGTACCAACCTTGAGCCACTACACGAGCCTTGAAGGAGCCGTCCACCTTGGGCTTCAACACCCCTTTCCAATTCATTCGCTTCCGTCCAGCGGGAATGACAGAGCGCGGAACAAGACTATAAACTTGACGGTCTTTACGACTCGCCTTCTCGCGTTCTGCTGCCGCGTTCCACTAGGCGGCTTCGGTCGCGGCCCGCGCTTCCTTGGTTGTCCGTGGAACACTCGGTTGCGTTGTTCCCACAGCGTACGCGTATTTCGTAAAGGTGAAAGTGCCGCCCCTGTGGGTGACGTCGGGAAACTCCCTCTTCACGGTAAACGCGTAGGAGATCGTCGCCCACAGGGACGACACATTCGGCTCGACGGAATACGCGTACGTCGTACGCCGTTGGGACCATCTCTGGGCGAAAGCTGGAGAGCTACCTGGTGGTACGCCTGAGGAAGATAGCCCTGCCCCGCCGGGGGGAGTCAGTCCCCTGGTGCCGGTCAACGATGCGTCTTCTCCTGGATCGTCACCTGGTCCGGCGCCGCCGCTTGGTTTATCGCCCGCTGGTTCTGCTCCGCCTGGTACTGCGCCATCAGCAGCGCATCTGACCCGTGTACCTGCAGGACGAGGCTCATAACCTGTCATGGATAATGTGTGATACCCTGGCACGGTGGTCTGAGAGGCTTTGCCGTCAACGTTAGTCGAGGTGATGGCACGGACGGAGAGGATAGCCTGGAAAACGAAGTGCTTCCGAGATGTAGAGAAGATGTTGAATAGTACAACGGTGGCGCTTAATTTTTCCAATACACGTAGATATAAACCGCAGAGTTGCAGGAGCCCAGACGACGGCTGCTTCCCAGAGATGACCAGGACAGCTATGATCCGGAAATATCTACAAGAGAGAGCCACACGAGAGAATGAGCTACCTGGATATAAGCGGAGAATCCTACGGAAGTAATTCCTCCGCACACATAAGTACGTTACACTCGAACCGACACACATGAGATCTACGATACACAAGAGCAGTGCTACTGAACATTGACTCATAATGGCTGTGTGCTAACATTTCCTAAACATTACTCGTAGCGTTCAGGGACACTGCGTTATCTGCGTAGTCAAGGAGTATCGGCAAATCCTACCAGATATCAAGTACAAGGTTATGCTGCACAAACACAGCAGTGGTATAATGGCTGCTGTTCACCGAAGGAATTGTTGCCCCTCCACTCGTACTGCGGGTTCTAGAATAAGGGTTCTCGGTAGATCGTGCTTTGAGACTATCCTAGGTTTTCTGACAGCCCCGTTACTGCAGGCTTCTGGAGCATGGCTGACGTCTGAACATCGGTCGAATATGGGTTTGGAACCTAGCAGCTCTTTCGACGTCGAGGAAGCAGGTAGAGCACCCCCTCTCCTGCTCTCTCTTCTCAACCGCGTCTGAGAGTCTTCCCGTCCATCGGACTGTAAGCTTTAGTATGGCCATCGAGCGTCCCTATTCCACCGGCAATATGTATCTTCTTGACAACGTGTTTTGCTCGAGTTTATCCTGTAAATAGTCTGTGAGTAGCCCGTTAAGACCGTCATCGATCGGCCACCTGAGAGTGTACTAGTTTCTTAATAGATACACCACGAGCGGGTGTGGCATAGTACGTGTTGAGCAGGGCGATACTGTTGCATGTTACGTGAAGAAATAGTGGCTCTCGGGCATCGTTCAGTACATCAAGCCCGTGCGCACCCAGCACCTTCCGGTGGGTCTACCCGATCCCTCGCATGCTGGTACGAACATTCGCGTCCATCAGAACAAAGAGGTGGTCACTGCTGGGTACCCCCTTGACCACCTCCTCAAGTGAGTTCCAAAATATTGAATTTCTCGCTGCTGCTCTTACGGCCATCGTCAGCCAGTTAGAGAAAACGTGGAGAAGAAACCAGCTGAAGTAGCATGTATACTTTCACCGTCACCGGCAACCAGACGCCAGGCTGTGCCACGGGGGCTTCGTATATGGTCGTTGTCTACGTAGGCAGTTTTTCTTTCAGGTGCGGTCTGTCAGCCCATGTTATTGTCATCGTTTGCGTTCTAATGAGTTGCGATTGTTCGTAGAGTCCAACCTGGATGCCCTGACCGCCTCGCGGTCTGACGAGTGTTCTTTTCTTCGTTGTATTAGAGGGAAGAGAGGGGAAAAAGAGCAGAGAGCGGAGTGCTGGAGCTCTCTTCTCATGAGAGAAATTTCATAAAAACGCCTACAGATGTATGCGCAACCCTCTACAACTTTTGTAATCGTCGTGCTGTGACGATCCAAACAAAGAGCGTTTCACTATGGTGTCACTATAACTGATTCCAGTCGGCGTTCGCATGTCTTGTGGCAGGTGAACGTCGAGGCGGGAGAATACCGAGCGAAACCCACACACTGTGAAGCACTCCTCTTCCTACGGAGCCGTTGCTTCGATCATGCACCCTTTAATCAACGCTATCGTTGGGACCGCGATGGTTGTTTTTGCGGTGGATGTGGTTGGTTCTCCCAACGTTTCTTTTGAGCGGACGGAGACCCCCGTCGTCCCAAAGACAGTCGTTAGCTCGACGATGCGTTTCTTCTTCCCCGCCGGACTAGAGGGTACCGGCCACCACTACTTTTACAGCGTCTTGCAGCACTTGTTCGACAACAATGAAGAGCTGGTGCATATCTCTCATGGCGTCAAATCGGGGACCTACGCCATCAACCAATCGATGCGGTCAAGCGCACAAACCTATGTCACAAACATGAACAAGGCAAGGGAAACCATGCGCGCACTAGCACTGAAGGGCGACGATCTACCATTTCCCGGGACGGTGACGTTCTTCCCGGGACGTTTCTCGTATCCCAACGGGTACGGTCCAGATAAGACACTGCACTACCTCGACCTACGAGTGCTGGCAGAAGTGGCGGAACAGGAGGGCGTGGACTTTCGGGTGGTGTACCTCCGGCGACCGGCCAAGGAGCTGCTCATTGCCAATACGGTTCACCGCCAATTCCAAAAGTGAGTGGGCCAACGAGAATGACTAAAACGATTGGTTCCCACCCTCAACTTTGCTTACCTGGTAGCATTTCTTGTTCACGCCTTCTCTGACAAAATGTCCAAATTTTGTCATGAGTTTTGACTGGAAATGCAAACCAAACACACCCCGATATTACTCTCTATTTTATAAATATTTTTCAAGGACGTCGGTCTATTGTACGTTCTTTTTTCCCGGAAGCTCGCTACTAGTAAGGGGCGGGAAAAGAAAGCCACAAGGAAATATAAAAACACAACACCGGTTTGTATTTTATAAAAAATATTTCAAGGACGTCAGCCGTGAGTTCGACGAACTTCGGGTCAATACTCATCTTTGCAAGCTGCGTGGTTGGTACTTGTAATATACAGTATGGGCGAGTTTTTTATTGGGAGGGGGTCCTATTTTTTTGTCCACTATAGTCTAATGGTTAGTGTTGGTATCTTTCCTTTAGGTGGGGAATTTTTAGCTAGATCTAGCATCATATCTATTTGATAAATTTGGACTCTTTCTGTAGTTTCCACTATAGTCTACTGCTCTATCATATGTATGGTAGCTGGTTTATCTTGTTTTTTTCCCCCGCTTCAATATCGGGAGGAGTACGAATACAGAGTATTAAACAGCTTGTATTGTTCGAAGGGAAAAACTTGCTCCATTGGTTTTTGTTTATTCTGTATTTGGCGGAGGGATGTGTATAAAAATGTGGTCCAATACTTTGGCCTTTATTGGTATGTTCTGACTGGTCGTATGTAGACTATACATTATGAAAATAAAAATACACTCCAGCTGTAAGATCGAATATTTTGTCGAAACTCATCTTTGCAACCTGTGTGTGATACTCCGATCGCGCGTATTACGGGTTGTGTGTCATAATTAATGATTTAGGTCGGCGACTTCCCCCTCGCAACTACAGTGGTGTAGCTATCAGGGTCCACAGGGTGGTGTTAGTCAGTCTGTGCGCGAAAACTGTAAAACCCGTTTCTGAGGGCGACAAAATCTAACAGCTGTCGAAGGAAATGCATCAGTTTATCAAGTGAATCCTGTAAGTCGAATAACCGGTGAGGGAAGGGCGGAGTTTTGAAGGATGTGGGGACCTGGTTTTGATCAAAAGGGGGCGGGGGGGGGTGTTGGGGGGGGGCGGGGGGGGGGAGCTCATTTTGTGCGTGGAAACTATAAATCCTTCAAGGGGATAAATCTGACGGTTTTAGAAAGAATGTACCAGTTTATCGTGAGGGGGCGGGGCGGGGCGGGACGGGCGGGGCAGCTCAATGTGTGCGTGGAAACTATGCATCCTTTAAATGTATCGCCTAGAGACAGCCATTTAACATAAACACAGCCGGAGGTTATTCGTGTTAGACACGCAACCGCACGCACACACGTTTGCGTTAGACCTAAATTGATAGGCTATTATAGTGCACCGTTACCATTCGGTTAAACGACAACTTTGTAACTTTTAGGAACACATCATGTCAGGATGAAATAATATACAGTACGCTATCTAAACCGTCGATACCGGTACAACTTTAGAACTGCGCCGGCGTCGTCTGCGACGACAAGCTAGAAAAGGTCGGGATATAATTGTTGACGCGGAACACAGGGTATAACGTGGTCGACGTGCTATGCTATGCAACTACCATGCCAGCCGCTGGTTGTGACTAATCCTATTGTATAAGACAGGCAAATCGCTTCTTATTCAAATGTGATGTGTACCAACATATCATCAGTAGACCGGTGTCTGCGGTGTCCGCACAAAATCGGGCCGTCTTTGGTACCTAGGGCAAGTTCCGTAGCAACATTCCCCCATATTCAGAACAGTTATAAGGTTCCCGTTCAAGGGTTGTGCAATTTACCGCGGTAACCGCGGTTGTTGCGCCAGAGGTTAAAAGCGCTCAATTCGCCGCAGCTATCATTGGCGAGTCCCTTCGGAACTCGATTTTTTTCAGAGGTTTTCGACGTGTCCGAGCTTTCCTGCAGGGTTTTCTCCAGCGTTGTCCGCACCGTGAGTTTTGTACTAGTCAAAAATTCTGAGTGCGGCTACTTCGAAACCGGCCAAGTGAGGTCGACCGGGCGAAGAGGGCAACAAGAAGAGCATTCGTAGCCCGCGTTTGCGCGAAAATTGTTCTCCGAAGGCAACTCAAAGCGCTTTGTTCGTTATGCTCTCTTTTACCTATTTTTTTATTTTATTTTTTTGTTTCATGACGAAAACGAAAAACTTAAAATATAGTCTATAGACTAAACATGGAAAAAATCATGGTGGAAGGACCAAAACACGATGATCGCGGAAGGAAGCCGCCCTAGACACACTATTAATAGCGTGCATGATATGATGTTTGTGTGTATCTAGACCAACCGTGGAGTGGTGTCGCCATTAACGTCGTTGGTGCAACGTCGAGTATTGACGTGGCGGAAGGAACTCTCTTAGCTTCTACATAACGCGGTATTTTTTTATCTATCTGCTTCGCAGTTCGTGATCGAAGATCATGTCCCTCTCTATTAATGTGCGCGTAACGGGCATGGGCACTGGGTGTGCTGGCTTCTCAATAGGTGAAAACATCCATCGGTTGGAAAGGTGAAGAACGCACGCAGAACAGGCGCGTGCTAGATGAACATCACCCTGTTGGCCCTGGTGCAAGCTATTAGTATTAATAGTAATGAGGGGAGTCGTGTCGACCTTTATCCTTCATGAGGAAACACATCCAGTAATACGCGCGAACGGAGTATCACACGCACAGCCTGCAAATACATTATTAGCTTTGACGTGAAGTATTTTCGATTTCACAGCAGCTAGCTGTTGTCGTTGTTGCTGCGTATTTTTTTTTAATATATCATACGATAGTTAGTAGGAGTAGTGCCCAATTTTCCGGAGGCCTTTCTTCACTTGATCTCATCAGCCCTCAACCTAGCCCCAACACTGGGTTTAGCCTAACAAACGTGTGTTATAGAATATTAAGCCAGTGAAAATCTCATGGCCGGGAGGCATCATAGATATAACGAACATGGTTGTTGTCATATGCAAACGATATTCTAACGAGATCTCGTCTCCCTCCCACCTAAGAACGTAATGAATGTCGTATGGTGAACTTTTAACAGTAATCTGAAACCAGAAAAGAGGGGTCTTCAGCAGGGCGTCCCCTTTGTTGGTTTATGCGTTGGTTTATGCCTGCGCACAAGTCTGATGTATGATGTGTATGACTGCATAGGATCTACGGAGTGGTAGAGTAGAAATATTGGCATGATTGGCGGTCCCAATCTTCGATATGTTCGAGTAGAGCCTCCTTTGGCGCAGTGTACCAGGTGCTACTACTGCTGTTACTCAGTTTACTATTTTGTTTTCTTCGGGTGTGCACGTTCAGAGTGGCCTCCGGGACTCCGGTGCTTGAATATATATATCCCATCTTGCTATCTTCTCCTCCGCCTGATGGTTCCTCGTCGGGTACCGAGAGCAATCTCCCCGTGAGCCACCCTACATCGGGCATACAGATTGTCGAATACCCTTTTCGAGAAAGCCTCCTGACGTTACTTGGAGATTGTGCAGAGTGAGCTCGCTCCGTGGTTGTCGTCGGTAACCGACAGGAGCACGACGCGTACAAGGAGGTTTAAATATGACACACACCACGCCGCCCGCCCGTGGCCGTGGTGGCGAGGTGTACACCGCCGACAACGAACTCAGCACGTCCGGGGTTCCTACTCTCTGCGATGAGGTGCCGTGTCGAGTGCCAGATAATGAGACACGGGAGTCGTAGAAACCCAGAATAACAGTCTCGGGTTGGTCGCGGTAAGAGTCTTGGGTTGGTCGCGGTAGAGAGGCCTCATTAATCCCAAACTATATATATACCTAAATAGTATGAACTAAGCTAATATAATTCGTGGCGCAATGTTACATATGCAACACAGTTTTGTTTTTTGTTTTTGTTTTGCTCATCTCATCCCTCTTTATTTATATCTTTTCGCTGTTTATTTCTCCTCTCCTCTCCACCGGTCGGATCCGGGGATCACTCATCAAAGCCATTTCGCACGGTACGGTTTGTTGCGCTCTTTTCGTGCCAAAGGATTGTCAACAATGGCTGAGCCCCTCAAGTATGGAAGTATGAGTTAGTATGATAAAGTTACGGGTATATTTGTGTTAGGATTAGAGATGCGTGCACCTGATGGAAAAAAAACAAGGGTTAGCCGCGTTTTTTGGAAACCCACAGCAGGCTGTGTGACTGCTCGGTTTTTTTAAACAAGCACTACTGACTGGCAGTTTTTGACACCCGGTTAACCGGTTAACTGATTGAACCGGCTACACCCACGCCACAGTTTTAACCCATTTTACTGGTTAAACCGGAAAACCGGTTGATGACTTATTTTACAATATCAGGCACTTGCAGCAGTGAATATAGCGTATACATAAATGTGACGGCGCGAACGTTGGTTGACCCAATTGACTGTCGATTGTGCCTGTTAAACGGTCTAGGACATATTTTCCAACCTGAAATAAAGTGGATTGTGTGGAATAATCGACCTTGGAGCACCCCACTTTGTAGAGTGTAATAACTAGATAGAGCTGTGAGTTCACCACTAATGGCAAGTTATAATCGGTAGGTACCGTTCGCCGACTAACTTGACTTTAGTCGGCAAGTCGGCTGGCGAACCCAGCTGATGGCCGACCGACTTGCCGACTTAATTCAGGCGAGCGAAGCGAGTCAAAAAGCCTCCGGGGGGGGGGCGCCCAAAAGGGAAAAAATGCGCCCCATATTTTACAATCCCGCCTACACGCATGGAAACAAAATAAGTTGGATAGTCGGCACCTTCGGGAAACGACTAATTACTAAAGTTCTGGTGAACTTCATCGTGACGACTCGCACCTCTATCTAGTTTTTAAACAAGTATAGACAGTGGGGCTGGTGGTCGCGGTTCTGGCGTCCACACTGAAGGCTGAAATAACTGCTTGGAGTCGTTCTACGGTAGCCCCCCCAACCTTTCTTTAACGAAATCGCGGGTTCAGCAACCAGCTCCTGGCCGTATCTCGTGAAATGCGGTGCCCCTTGCCACCTCGACGTCAATGTTAGTTTCATAGCATCCTTTCTCGTGTCGAGCAGGCACGAAACGCTCGTTAAAGAAGATGGCTGGTTTGGGGGGGTCTATCGTAGAATCAGTCCTTGCAGGAGTATACCCGTTGCACAGCTGTAGTGAATACGTCAATACTGGTCACTTCATTGCAGGAGGATACTTGTCACGTTGTCGTTGGCAAGGGCAAAGGTACTTACAGTGTGAGCGTTTGGATGGCTTCCAGCGGTTACTACGTAATCTTGTTGCGGATACGTCTCGGAGCTATTAGTTTTTACGGTTAGGGCTAGCTGCACTATCTGCATTTTTGGTGGAAGCTTTCACATTTCCATGCCGTGGAAGCTTCCGGGGAATTTACTTTCACGGAAGCTTCCATGAAAGCTGCCACGAAAGGTACTTCCACGGAAGCTTCCATGAAGGCTTCCACGGAAGTTACTTCTACGGAAACTTTCAAGGACGCTTTCGTGGAAGTAAACTTCTTTCACGAAAGCTTCCACGGAAGCTTCCGCGAAAGCTTTCGTGGAAGTATATTGCTTTCACGGAAGCTTTCACGGAAGCTTTCGTGGAAGAACTTTGATTTCACCGAAGCTTTCGCGGGAGTCATTTCCTTCCACGGAAGCTATCATGGAACCTAACCCTAACCCTCACCCTAAACCCTAACCCTTCGTGGAAGCTTTCGTGGAAACTTTCGTGGAAGCTATCTACCGAACATTCCAAACTGGACTAAATTTGCTTCCACGAAAGTTTTCACGGAAGCTTTCACGGAAGCTTTCACGAAAGCGTTCGTGGAAGTAAGTTGATCTCACCGAAGCTTTCGCAGAAGTAAATTTGCTTCCACGGACGTTTTCACGAACCTAACCCTAACCCTAGGCCTAAACCCTAACCCTTCGTGGAAGCTTTGAGGGGAGCTTTCGCGGAACCTATCCCTAACCCTAACCCCTAACCCTTCGTGGAAGCTTCCGTGGAAGCTTTCTTTCGTGGAAGTTACTACCATGGAAGATTTTGTGGAAGCTTACGTGGAAGCCTTTCGTAGAAGCTTTCGTGGGAGTTACTTCCATGAAAGCATTCGTGAAAGTTTCTTCCATGGAAGCTTTCGTGGAAGCTTACGTGGAAGCCGTTCGTAGAAGCTTTCGTGGAAGCTTTCGTGAAAGTTCCTTGCATGCGAGCTTTCGTGAAAGTTACTTCCATGGAAGCTTTCGTGGAAGCTTCCGTGGAGGCTTTCGTGGAAGCTCCCGTGGAAGTTACCTCCGTGGAAGCTTTCACTACTTCCATGGAAGCTTGCATGGAATCTTTCGTGGAAGCTACTTCCATGAAAGCTTTCGCGAAAGTTTCCCTGGAAGCTTGCGGATTTGTTTGCGTGAAAGCTTCTATAGCTTCGATGGAAGCCATGGAATCTTCCATGGAAGCGGCGGAAGCTTGCACGGAAGCTTTCATGAACTTTCGCCCGCAAAGAGCAAGTAGTGCAGGAGACCGTAAGGTTAGAGAAATTTGTATAATGCAGTCTGTGTGTTTTTCGTTCTGTCCCGTTTGCTTTTTTCTGGACACAACTTGTGTTCGCAGGCAATTTCCGTTCTCTCCCCGGTGCAAGCCTCCAGTTACAGTAAACGACGCATTGATTGATAGTTAGGATTTGGCGGAAGTTGTAAAGCGTGTCGTGTGGACTAACAAGCAGGGCGACTGTTGCTTGCACTCTTCGTACGATGGTTGCAGTGACGGTGGTTTGAGAAGCTTCGGGAGTATGGATAGGGTGTTCGAGTCTCTGGTTGTAGTGGTTTTCATGCAGCCTGGCGTCGGGCTTTACGGGCTTTACCATACATAACATGTATGATTTTCAGTTAATTATTCAAAGCACGAGACACGAGACAATCCATCTCGAAGAGAGGCATTTGTTGCGAGCGGAACCAAACACGCGCTTGTGAGTACACCACAACAAGGCGTCACTTGACGAAAAACCCGCCCGGTTTTCAATTTTATAGGTGCTTTATTTACCACTAAAAAACCTGTCTAACCGGTTCTCGTTTAACCGATTAAAGCCGGCTGAAAAAAAATCGGTCAAAAACCGGTTTCTTTTCTTAAAGAATGACGCCTCTTATCCGTTTTTCGGTTCTTCGAAAATGCCGTCCGGTGTCCATCTCTTGTTAGGACTACAGTAGCGCGCACCATCGGCATCGAAAAGTTGGTCGGGATGCGCGAACGAATGTCTTGGAAGCCATGTTTTTTTCGGGTGAGGTATTGGGCCAACTCCTCTTATGTTAGCAGCTCAGAAAATTCTTAGAATATGCTGCAACGCTATCCCATGGGAGGACTCGGCGGGCTCTTCTGCCCCCTCCCCACTACGGTACGCGCCTTCGTTCATTGTTATAGCGAGAAGACTCCAGCTATTATTTCTTCTTTCATCGACTCGCATCGAATTGCGCCTATCTACGTACTCACGCTGCTATAGGGAGGGGCTCTCAGCAGCTGACTCACACTTTGGCTTTTTGATTTTTTAGATAAACTTAAACGCCCGACCCACGTGGGCTTCGACGCCCAGAACCAACTCTCTCTAGCAGCATTCGAGCGTAACAACTGTACCACCGGGGCGACCGGCTCAAATACAAGTAGTCGTATTATTAACTAATTTAATGATTGAACTGAACTACTTGACCCAAATGCCGCATTGCCTGGTATAATACCAGAACGTTTGTTAGTGGAAAAACCCTTATGGTTCGAAACAGTTCGGCCGAAAAAGTATATTCCCTTACCGTGGCCCGCGTCAATATATACACGGTACACACACACATATATATATATTATACCAGGTATATGCATATGTACCATTTTGATTTTTTTGCCTAGTCCGTCCCTTTTTCTCCGCCGGCGCAGAGTTTTTTGGTGTGCTTTCTTCTGCAATGCGATCAGACTACCCGTCGGTATATTATCAGCCGTGTGCCGGGCTCATGGGACGTCCGTGGCGCGAGCTATGGCCGCGGAAAGCCGCCGAGACTGGCTCTATTTTGCGGGGTATGAGACACTTCTGTCCCCGGGCAACCACACACTAGACGTATTTAAGCCTCGAGGTTTGGTCTTAAGTACTTCCAACTGGAAGAGCTAGGCCATTCGATATTTCGACCTTAAACGCATTAAAAAAACACCATATGTCTAAAACTCGAAATAGTGGTCTCTTTCAGTACGCATAAAAAGAAAAGCCGAGGAAAGATCAAACTACTTGAAAATAGACTATGATATTTCTGCACTACTCCAGACGCAGATGGCAAAACGAGGATTTATGTCATGAGCCAGCACATACATGAGTGGGTGGAAACTTCGAGAAATACCCTCCCCTGCCCATGCTGTGCGAGCTTGAACAAACGGCCAAAACAAATAACTGGTGCCTGGCAAAAACATTGAGTGCTTCGTACTCCATACTCGCTTCATATGTAGGATACCTCGCAGGCGTCTGCCGCCTTCGGTGTGCCTCAGTGTGGCAGTCAGTACAGCAGCACAGCAGGACTGGCCCTCAACCCGGTTCAATTTCCACCCTCGAAATGTAGGCATCCGTCTGATGCTTCCTCGAGCTTTTGTCGTCTGAAATGCTGTTGTTTGCTGGAAAATACTCGGAAAATTGCTTCAAATATGCACTTGGGCCAAAATGTGCCCAAGTGCATATTTTGGGAAAATCCACATCTCACCGTGGTCTGCCGTGGTCGTTAGGTCGATAAAATAGACCTATTTTGTAGACATTTAAAACACGACAGGGCTTAATTTGGTTTAGAGCCTAAAATATAGGCATATCGTCAGGCTTAAATACGTCTACTACACACACGGTGGAACTTTAGTCCTCGCACGTACATCGGGGTGGCATCAAAATGTATTTGCGAGAGAATTTTCCCGCACTGCTAGACGCGGGCGCGGTGTATATGTACCCGCTGCAACGACGTGAACTATGTCATTACTGTGAGTTCTCCCTCACAATTGACACGGTGGTTACCATACAGCAGTAGCGAAACCTGTATAAAGAGATATAAAGTAGCAACACAACCCAAGCAAAAGTAACGATGTGCACACAACAGACCATATCGGCAACAAACATCGGTATAAGCACGCGGGGAAAAATACTGGACACAGAAAACAAACAACAAATTGACACCAATGATTCCTCTAACAGCAGCGACAGCAGCCGTACAAACCCATCAGACAGCGAAAATGATCAAGACAACAACAGCGGCAACAAAAACAATTCTGGTCAATGGTCCATTATTCCCGAGATTGGTGATGGTGCATGTTTATTAAGATGTATCTCGCGTCGTGTGCACAACAACCCAGCTTTACATCACATCGTCCGTGCACATATTATTGCCCACATCACAACCAATTTGTACACCGTTATCCCAGGATCAGGTTTCAACACTTTCCACGACAGCATCTTAGCTGGAGCAAATCAAGAACTTGTGGAAGTCGCTGGATCTCAACCTACTACATATTCATCCATGCCGCTGTGTTCCTCCCCCCCCCCCCGCCTCGAACGCCCCCTTCTTCCCCATCACCCGCACCTTCGCCTAGACCTAGCACCACACGTATAACAAACCCCTCACCTAAAGCCCTTCCCCCCCCCCCCCCCCCCCCACCCCCGCCCCCCCCCCCCCACCCTCCCCCCCCAACCCATCCCAACCCCACCCCCTCGAACACTCCACCCTCTCTTTACTCACTGATTGTACGACTTACCCCAGGATATACACGATAAACTGATGAATTATTTCCAAAAAAGTCACATTTATCCCCTCGAAATAATGTATAGTTTCCAGGCACATATCGAGCTGCCCCCCCCCCCCCCCCCCCGCCCCCCTCCAAACCCGCTCGCTTTTGATCAAAATCAGGCCCCCCCTTTCCCTTCACAGCTGTCAGATTTTGTCCCCCTCAGAAACGGGTTTTATAGTTTCCGCGCACAGACTGACTAAAATCAGCCTGTTGACCCTGATAGCTACACTGTAGCTGTAAAGGGAGTCGCCGACCTATATCCTTAATGAGGACACATAACTCGTAATGCGCGCGATCGGAGTATCACACACAGCTTGCAAAGATGAGTTTCGACGAAATTTTCGATCTCACAGCTGGAGTGTATTTTAATTTTTATAATATTCGAGTGTTGAAGAGTATCTCCACTTCATGTCACAGCCTTACACATATATATGCTACAAACGTAGAATTAGTTGCTGCCACGCAGTTATACGGAGTGGACTTTCGAATAACTTATCACACCGAGCCTCAGCAATATCCCAACCCTCCTCCTCCAAAAGTCTGTGATATCTTATTATATTATCCACATTCTTTCCACTACGCATCCCTCCGATATACACCTTATCTGCAAAATACTTCATCATCATCAGTTAGTTGTAGTCATTCGACTTGCGTCGCCCCCGGGAGGCACGTGTCCACCTCCCGAAGGGGAACCTTGTAGTCTATACCTATACACACCAAACTAAAATATCGCTTCCAAGGGTTTTCAATAGTCGGCGGTGCCTGGTTACTTGCGCCGATTGCTTTTTCTTTAGTTTTAGATAACAACAGTTTTATGTTATGCCTGGTGCATGTGACATACGAGGCTCATGGAGAACGCCCGTTCCCATTTCGAGTAGCGACACCCGCTAGATTTCAAATCAACCACACCCCAAGGGGGACACTAGCGTGTGTGTACTGGTGTAAATGGTTTAGCTGCCGTCGGCCGTGGTTTCGCTATCTTGTCGAACCTGCGATTTTTTTCCCACTTGCCCCACATCGGGACAAAACATATTAAAAATGGAGAATATATTAAAACTCCACATTTTCGAAATAGGTTCTTATGCGGTTCTGCTGATAGATGTTTATCACGATTGACATTGAAGCTTATGACATGATGACTGCACGTTTGTTGGATGGCAATCATGTACTAAAAACTATTTCGAGCTTGCAGCAGCCGCGCGTAATTCGGGCACGCTTTTTTCATTAACACGTTAATCTACACAAACCTGAACCATATCTATCTGTCTTCGTTGAGCTGGTTACTAATATCTTTATAACGCTCTTGCTTTTTTCTGCCTGTTCGCTCCTCCACCGACACGCTGCTGGCCATTGCTGCAGGCACCTAGCCCCCGCGGGAAGCCCTACGCCGGCGGAGTTGTACATGCAGTACATGCAAATCCTGCTCACCGATGTTGGAGTGCTGCACTCTTTGCTCACGGAGCTTGGTCCGGGATTCGTGGTGTGTCACGACTATGATCTTTTCGGTGATCCCGGCCAATCGGCTGCGATTGCGGAGTTTGTGGCACCTAATGCGGATGTGGCAGCAATGCTGAACAACTCTTTCGTTGCAGTTGCAGGTGTGCGCTCTCCTTCCACGGAGTCGCTACCATTCGAAGGTGCTTCGGTAATTTCATCGCGCCTTCAGCGCCAGTTAGACGCGTTCGAATCGCAACTCTGTTCTGGTACAGTATGAGGCAGAAATGGCGTCGGCTTTCGCTCTCTTAGGGGATCGCGAACGCCCTATGTTTTGCATTGAATAATTGGTTAGGAGCCAGGCTACGAGTACGGTAGTAGGCGGGGTAGCCCTGTTTTCACTTGGCTTTATAGACCACACTAGCGCAAACGGCTCTACACCAAACTCTATAACGCGAGAGTGGCGCACAAATCCATGGCTGGGCATGACGCGAAACAAGAATAACGCCAAACGGGTTACGACAAGCAAGTGGAGGGGGTAGACACTCCCGCGAGTGGCCCGGAGCCGATGGCATGAGAGGCCTTCAACGCCCTTTCTCCCACCGTATATTGCCAGGGTCTATGATCTTCAGACTACGGCTATGCATGAAATCAGCGCGCACGCCCCCCCCTACCGTCACGAGGAGGAGGGGCAGGAGTTCATAGTGCATCGGCAGCGTTACGTTGGGTGCGGGCTACGGTGTAGCGGAAACATTCCTTAGCCTTTTGTTTCGGATGGACGGGGTTTCTCAACTGAGGGGCACCGCTAAAACTGGAAAACGATATTATCTATCTAATCCATAAACGTTGTGTAGGGTACCCGCGTACAGCCGTTGTTTGTCCGATGATGCGTCGAAATCTGTAAAGGCGGGCAGCCAGTAGGGGCGACGAAAGAGGGTGTGTGCCTCATAAATCGCTTGACCTCGCCATGCCCAGAGCAGATTATGTTGAATGCCGCACACTATCTAGACCATCTAGTCTAATACCATAAGAGCCGAAACCCGAAAAAAGTGAGGCCCTTCCATTAGGATGGCTTCACCTTGGATTTAGTGTGTGTTTACGCATCCAACTGGACGGCGATCTAGGGCGTCGCGAGCAACATAAACTACGGCATACGCTTTGAATCATCGCCATCACCTGCCATGGCCCTTGTGCGGACGAAGGAGAATACCATGGCGGGGACGACCGACAATGGCTTCCCGTGCAGCGGTGGCTTGCTTGGACGTACGGATACAGACAACCAAAACGCACAGTCTTTCCGATGGAAACCCTTCTGTTATATAAGCACTAACCGAGCTTCTTTTTCTGCTTCTGCTAGCTGCTACTGGCTGCTGCCGGCTTTGCTGCCTTCTTCTGCCTGCTGCTACTGTTGCCTGGCGTTGAGCGTCGATGGTCCAACACACATCGCCGGACCTCACTCCAGGTATGCGAAGCATACAGCAGTAGCCAAAGGCCGATAGAAACCCATATTTATCTGTTTTTTTCTCCTTCTGCTGCTGTGCTGCTGCACGCACGTGGCTCTCGAGGCTCTGTACCGGAGCCACTCGCGGTATAACCGTAGCCGTGCTGTGAGCTCTCTCCTCTTTGACAGCCATGGGTTGTGGCTCTGTGTGTATGGGTGAGTGGGTCGTGTGATGAAATGTTGTAGACACAAACAAGATGCCAAGAAGAGCCGCTCGGCCTCGCAGCGACGAAATGAGTACGGTATACAGCAGCAGAACCGGTACAACGGCGGTCGTGCTTCAAGCTCTTGCCTTTGTGCCAACAGTCACGACGAAAGTGTGTGTGAATGGTGCACAGCACGAGCCCGAGCCTCGACAACACTTTCACGTTCAGCGGTCAAACACACATCGTCGGACGACGTCAGGTTGTTGTTGTTGTTGTTCTCATCGTAATGGAGGGCTTCCACTATAGCTAAAAATACCAGTGGTATAGACCAGCTCTTTCATGTAGATAGTTTTTTTTATTTTGTCGCTGTCATCCGTAAGCAAAAAAGAAGGCACAAGGTGCCGAAGTCCGTCTTATGAGTGGTTCTTGGAAGGATGCAGTCCACCCTTCCTGCGGCTCGCCGAACACCTCACGGCGCTTTGCGCTTGATGCAAGGAATGTCTGTCTGGCTGATTAAAACTCGAAATGCTCCGCCCCGGCATAGTAGGGATGCGAGGATCTATGATCATACGATTACGGGCACGAGCAAACCGAGTACCCCCCCCCCCCCCGCCCCCACCCCTGTCATCTCCTGTCCCCGACCCCGTTGCCCCCCGAACACCCCTCCCCGCCCCTCTCCGCCCTTACATTGAATATGGGCCACCACATACAAGACGAACACACATGATACCCCCCCACTTCTCTCCTCCGTTATACTGCATCTGAGATACCAAAATTACCACAAACACCACTACACGGCACTCGGGTACACCAGAGCATATCCCAAACACACCTGCCCCCTCCAAAAAGAGAAAACCCTGTAGCCCCGCCGCCCTCCCTTGCCGCCTTAGAATTCGACCTTTCCTCCTTGGCGATAATGTCCCCCTTGGAATCCGCACCCCTCCCCCTGCCCCTCTCCCGTGCCACGCTGCCCACCCACGGTTCCCTCATGACCACTCCCGTTGCCTCCCGAACACCCTCCTGCTCCGTCTCCCCCTCACACTAAACGTGGGCCATCCAACGCCAGACAAACATCTCCACTTGGCGCCGCCCCCTCTCCCCCGTAATACTGCACCAGAGCCACCACATGCACGACAAACACCACCACATGACGCCAAGAAACACCCGAACATGCCCCAACCACACATACCCCCCCCCAATTACGGACCCCTTAGCCGTGTAGCCCTCCCCTGCCGTCACAGACGTCGACCGTTCTTTCTTGGGGACTGTGTCCTCCTTGGAAGCCGCACCGTCCCCACTGAATCTCTCTCGTATCACGCCGCCAACCCTCTGGTCTCTCGTGACCCTCCCCCCCCTCTCCCTCCTTGTACTGCACCTGGGCCACCAAACGCAAGACAAGAACCCCCCTCTTCCCCCTTATACTGCACCTTAGTCGCCAACTGCAACGCAAACACCGTTAAATGACATCAACACGCTTCAGAATACTCCCCTAACCACACCAACAAGTCTCTAAAAAATACCCCAGAATCTCCAGCAGACGCATCCCAACACAGGTAACTTGAAAGTAGCACACCTAGTCTAAACACACAATAACACACAAAAAACACACTATAACACACAAAATGAAATAGAACTGCCCACAAAAACACTCCTGTTATTACAAATACCACGCCGAACACGGAACACCCCGAAGCAAGTGAAAATACGGCAGCCTCACACCCATACGTCCAAATACCCACCAAAAACACACCTAAAACACGTCAAGATAACCAACAAACCGCAACAAACACGTATATAAACACGTAAAAGCACACATCATAAACCAATCTAAACACCCGAACTCTGCCGAAACGCTTCACCCAAAACCGCCAAAATATAACGCCCCCCCAAAAAATGCTACACACATATCTTCCCGTCCTGCTCCCCCCCCCAACAGCCGTCCTTGGCGGTAGGGTCTGTGCGTAGGCCTCTACCCCTTCCTTCCCACCCCCCCCTCTTTCTTCCCCGTCGGGTACCTCCAGTAGCCGTCGTCGGCTGTAGAATTTATCTGCGGGTCTTTGCGCCAGGCTTCCCATCTCCCCGGCTTTTGGATTCGGCTGTTTTGCGCAGCTTTCTGCCTCTAAACTAACCCATGACCACATTTTTTCCGACCTTTCCCGGACTCCATCTCATAGGAAACTCCGCGGCGTTCGCGAGGCTGGCCCATGTTTCTCCGTGGCTCGCGCTGGCGGTGCATGCCTTGGCCACGCGGCTCCGTGTGCCGCTCCTGCCGTCCCGAATTGCTCGCGGGTTCATCGTTTTCTTTGTCTCAGTCATGCGTATGTTGATCTCTTTATCGCGCATCCTCCTACGGGCCTCTTGCTCTGCCTCTTTGTCAATTTTTGTTTCCACCTCTTCCTTCCCGTGTATCGTCCTCCCCTTGGCTCCATTTCGGCTTGATTCCTCCGAACTGTCTCTCTCGCCGTTAGCACCGTTGCATTCTGTCCGGTTTCCTGCTGTCTGGTCGGCCGGTTTGCTCTCTTCTCCCACCTCGTCGCCTCCTTCTCTTGCTCCCCTTCTTGGTCGCGCTTCTCCAGCCGTTATAAGCTCAGTCGCTCCGTCTCTTTCAGATCCTTTCTCAGTTTCCCAGTCTTCGTCGGACAGCCTGCTTCCCTTTCTTGCGATGATGAGACATCCTCGTAGGGTTCTTCCTCTGCCATAATTGCCTCAGATTGCGATCATTGTCACCCCTTGTTGTCCCTCTACCTCCTATGCTCCTGCCGTGGATCTTTCCAACTATTACTGCTGCTGCTGTCGTTGCTGTGTAGACGCTACTGTCTTCTATCTCTACTGGTGAAAATATCCGATACCCGCTGCTGCTGCGCTGCTGCTGTACTTGCTGCAGCTGCTGCTGAGAGCATCCTTTACTCATGTTTTCTTCCCTGGCACCCCCCTCCCTCTACTACCCGATTTTCTAAGATTCCCCTTCCGTTCCGCCAAACTCCAGGCTGTCCAGACATTCTTGCATTTGTTTTTTTCCTATGCTGCACGCTCGCACCCCCGTCGCAGGCGGCCCTGTTAACTAACTGTACATAGAGGCAGGAACCTGCGGGTACCCACCAGAAACACGGGTACTCGCCAACATTTTGGAGTCCGGACCCTACCCTGTCCGCCTGGTAACGGGGCTTAGGGTGCACGGGTGCGCGACGGGTACCAGGCGGGCACCCGGCACCCGGCGGGTAGCCGGTGGGTACCCGGCTTTTGATTTTGACTTTTTTTCTCCCTGTTTCAGTTACACGATAACGAAATTTGGCATTAAGATAGTGCGTACTGCTGTTCTATAACCGAAACGACCATGACGAACATTTTTGAGTGTTGATCTGATGCATAAGCCGCCTAAACTTGCCTTCTCGTGCACTGCTCCAACATTGCGCGGGCGTGTCATTATCGGTTTGAATGCGCGAAAACAAATAGGCACTATGGGGGAGATGGTGCACGCTCTCCCGCTTAGAAGACTGCAGCGAACCTCTTCCTGTGTTTGGTAAAGGATGACTTCCCCTCACACTGCTTGATCTTCGCCTGACCGTGCCGGCAAATGGTATATTCGTTGTTTGTGACACACACGTCGAAGCCGTCCCACACGGGACTGTTGAGCGGCTTCTTCATGTCTGGTGCAAGGGATCCCCCTCTCGCCACCCACTTATCACCACTGTCTGCCGGACCAGCACCAACGTTTGCCTTCTTGTCCACGGGAACGGTTCGTCTGGGGTGAAGTCGCACGCCTCACGCACTGGTGGTGGGTAACCGCACATCTCCCAAACCACGCGCGTTGGGCTTCGGAAATCTCTTGGGCGCTGGTATTTCTTCCACGACAGCAACGCCATATCCATGCTGTGAAGCGTCATTGCTGCTGCTGTGGGAGCGAGAGCCTACATAGCCTTTGCTGTCGCTGAAGCTGTCCTCGTTGTTCTCGCAGTCACTTTGTGCGGGCGCCATCGAACTTTCGGCGTGACGTCCAGCAAGATCACCCTCCGCCGGCAATTCGTTTCGCCGAGCGTTAGTATCAGAACCTTCGCCACAGAGTTCGACCATGCTCGCCTGTTGGCTCAGCGTGCCCAACTGTCACGTGACGATGCTGCCGTGTGTGTACCTCGTGTGACGGTATACTTGCGCGTGTGTGGTTATTTTTTGTTGAAGGTTTCATAGGCATATTTTACAGGCATAATGAAACGAGAATACAGATCACCCATAGGCTCCGAAAACCCGGGGGTTGAGCTTGGACCCTACCCGTCAAACGGGTAGAACCCGTCCAGGTACGGTATACCCGCCGGCTACACCAAGGCATTTGAAATCGGGTCCTACCTCTGCTGACAATTGACATCTAACATGTTTCCCCGCCGCCTTTTTTGGGTTTTTTTTTTCAAGGTTTCAAATTTCAAGTTTGGATTTAATTTGTTCTTTTTCAAACAAAGTTTCATATCTGATCAAAAAAGGCGGGGGAAAATATAATATTCAGGCGAGACTCGTTTAGTGGATTCTGGAACAGAACGAGAAACAATCCGTGGTTTGTTGTGATGAACGGAAAATTTGATCTCTTGCACTGATTGTTTTTGCGTGGAAGTTCATGAAAGCTTCCGTGGAAGCTTCCGTGAAAGCTTTCATCGAAGCTATGGAATCTTCCACGGATTTTTGTTTTGCAGACGCTTCCACAGATTATCCGTGAAGTATTCCATGGAAGTAGCTTCCGCGAAAGCTTCCACGGAAGATTCCACGAATGCTTCCACGGAAGATTCCACGAATGCTTCCACGAAAGCTTCCACGGAAGGTTCCACGAACGCTTCTTCTACAAAAGCTTTTCGTGGAAGCTACTGCCACGGAAGTTACTTTTTACTTCCATGGAAGCTTCCGTGGAAGCTTTCGTGGAAGTAAGTAATATTTAATACTCCGTAAGTAATACGTCAATGAAAGCGGTTTTACCTCCAACTTCCATGGAACTTCCATGGAACTTCCATGGAAGTAAAAATTATACCTCCGTGGAAGAAGCTTCCACGATAGCTTTTTCAGCGTTTTGACGGCAGCTTGCACGAAAGCTTCTGTCGAAGTTACTTCCAAGGAGGCGTGGACGGAAGCTCGTGGAAGCTTTTTTTCACGGAAGCTACTTCCGTGGAAGATACTTTTATGAGCGTTTGGATGGGAGCTTCCATGAATTTTTCCCTGGACGTCAGGCGGAAACAGCTTCCCGGCTTCGGATGCTTCCGTCGATTCTGACTTTCTAACTTACGCATAGTTGGCGGAAATGGGTCCCGAACTTCTTTTCGCGGAAGCTTCAGTGGTAGCAGCTTTTATGTACGTTTCCGTGGTAAGTAGTGTATGTCGTAGACTGATGCTACGATATCCCCCCCAAAAAACAGCGATTTTCTTTAACGGACGTTTCATGGCTGCTCGACATGAGGAACGATTGCATGAACAATACAATCTTCATAACATGTTTTTGTTTGCAAAGGACTATCGAATGATGACGTCGGGGAGGCAAAGGGCACCGTATTTCAGGAGATACGGCCGGGAGCTGGTTTCGAAAGCCACGACTTTGTTCAAGAAATGTTCAGGGGGCTACCGTGGAACGGCTCCGTAGCACATCTCCATCGCCATCCTTGAAGGAGGAAGGACCTTCAAGCGAAGGTTCCGCAATCCACCATCCTTGGCCTACGCCCCTGGAGGAAGTGCGAGAAACTTCCGGAGCGCACTCTCATGGTACCAAGTACCAAACACGCACCCACGGCCCGACGCACACGTCCTTCCACGGCAACTTTCTTGAGGGTTGTGCTGCATGTACTGCAGCCTAAACGGACCAAGCGCGTTAGGGTGACGCCGTGCTTGTAGTCCCCGCAGCTATGGTACCTGGGCAATGGAATAAAGTTAACGCCTAACGCTCCGTATCCAAAGAAGAAGGCACCGTATTTGATTGCAACATATAAACGCACTTTCTATCTTGTCTGGTGTGGATATTGCATGTTTAATGTGCTCCATCGTGTGAATAATGTTGTGCTCCGGGACCCCACCCGTGTGTAAGTGCGATTACTGTACGGACAAAACCCCTTGTTCCTCAGGGTCCAATTCGGCGGTATGGGATGCCTCCAACCTCACGCCCCCCGCCCGCCAACAACGCCGCCATATCAGAAACGAGGGCGTAATGCCGACGACAATGGAAACGGGATATTGCAGAAGTTTTTTTCCAAAACTCCAAAGAAGATATCGGTGCAAGATACCCTCGTACCGCTCCTGTCGTGAAAACGGAACTGAAGGAGATTTTTTGTCGCCTCTTTTTTACACAGTAGCGCCTGAATGCGTTTCTATCAGACGCCTGGCTTGTGCCAGCCGCATATCACGGCCGTGTTGTAAACACTGTGACGAGAGTGCGGGTCAGAGCGCCTCACCAGCGCGCCCCGTTGACATTCCATGGCGCAGTAGTTCGTTTGTCTATCGATGTGTCTATCGCCGACTTTTTCTCAGGCCGATCTTGGATTAACATACATGTCACACGGTGTGTTTTCAATTTTTTGTTGTTTTAGTTTGGAACCTGTTTGTCGAACATCGGTGGTCATGTGTGATCCACGTCCCCGCCACATTTATGAATCAAGTTCCGCTGGAAAGTAACGTTCGACGTGGTGACGCGACCCCGGGCGCTATGCGAACATACCCTCATAGGTTGTACACAGTCTTCGCGAAGATGTGGGCGCTTCAAGCGCTCAAAACTCCCCAATACAAGCGGCTTGTGTGCCACTCCTGAGCCACCCTCGGCGTGCGACTTGTCGACGGTTAGTGGTGGGTCCGTGGGTAGGACAACGCCAAGGGAGGCTAGACCGGACGTCGAATACTACCCTATTACGTCACAACTGCAACACTTTATTCGCTGCCAAGCTTGCCACCCCCAGACAGTAACATCCAACCCCTGTCCGCCCTTCCGCCCTTCCCTGCCCCCCGCCCCCCTCCCCAACCGCTCTTCCCCCCCCCCCGTCCCCCCCCCGCTGGGCATCATGAGCGATTCGTTTCTTGACCATAGCCCTCGCCAGCTCCCTACGATCAATGTTATTTGGGCCCCCACTCCGCCCACACACTCCGAGGAAGAAGTCCTCCGCCTCCAATGCTTAATCGTCGAAGGTTAGATGTTCGTCAAGCATGGTCCCACCCAAGAGACACTTGTTTTTCACCAAAATGCACTGGTTGAAGAAGAACTCCGCAAGCACTCGAGGCATCTGTTTGACAATGTGCCGGAATCCTGACAACATGTTTAGCCAAGTGCTTTTTGGTGTTAAGTGGAGAAGTGTTTTGTCACACTTGACTGGTGGCTCGCTGCGCGAGAAGGCACTTGACGATCGTCGGGAGTGGCGGAATGTCACACTTGACTGGTGGCTCGCTGCGCGAGAAGGCACTTGACGGTCGTCGGGAGTGGCGGAATGTTTTATAACATTTGACTGCGCTAGAAGTCACTTGGCGATCGTCGGGAGTGGCGAAATGTTTTACAACATTTGACTGCGCGAGAAGTCACTTATCGATCGTCGGGAGTGGCGGAATGTTTTGTCACACTGGACTGCGCTAGAAGGCACTTGGCGATCGTCGGGAGTGGCTGAATGTTTTTTCACACTGGACTGCGCGAGAAGGCACTTGGCGATCGTCGGGAGTGGCGGAGTGTTTCGTCGGCGACTTTCGCTTTGAGGCGGAGAATATCACCGATAGGATGCTCTTACTTAGTCCCCTGTAAAGGGAACAGCAAAATTTGGCTAGGAAGGCCGCATGGTGTCATGACAAAGTGCGCATGGGTTACGTTGTACGCAGGTGTAGGATGTAACGTGCTGAAAGACACGAACACTTTTTACAGGACGCACAGCCGTAGCTGGAGACGCATAGTCTAGGCTACATACATAGGAGATGATGCATACACAGGTGATGGAAGGGATTTGTACCGCAGGAATGCTGGAGGAAGGTGAGGTAGTAAGGCAGATTCGAACACGTGTGCGTATCCTACACACGCAAACACACAGGAGTACTACTGCTGCGCTACACATGTCATAGTCTAAACATGTATGTGTACTACACACACAGACAGCGAGAGCTGTGTACACACCGCTGTACACACCTGCATCCACAGGTGGTGATGGAAGGGATTTGTACCGCAGGAACGCTGGAGGGAGGTGAGGTAGTATGGCAGGGGTTCGAACACGTACGCGCATCCTACACACGCAAACACACAGGAGTACTACGGCTGCGCTACTACACGTGAAGCCTATGTGCTACACACAGCGAGAGCTGTGTGCACACCGCTGTACATACACACACACTGCTGTGACCATGCTGAGTGCGCAGCGTCTAAGCAGTGCCGTGTGCATTCACATGTGATAGAAAGGATTTGAACCGCAGGAGCGCTGGAGGGTGAGGTAGTATGTATGGCAGGTTCGAACACGTATGCATTCACATGTGTTGGAAGGGATTTGTACCGCAGGAGCGCTGGAGGAAGGTAAGGTAGTATGGCAGGTTCGAACACGTACGCGTATCCTACACGCGCAAACACACAGGAGTATTGCTGCGCTACACATGTATGTACCACACACAGAGAGTCCTGTGAATGTGTATCGGAAGAGTTGGTCTCCCCAGTCAAGATACCCTCTGCTGTAGGGACATTCCGCTGCATGGTGTGTGTGCGGAGATTCCGCCGCAGCACGAGGAGGTGGTACGCCGTAAGGTTTAAAGAGGGCGAAGAACACGCAGCCGCAGAGAAGGAGGAGCCTAGAACGAGCGAAGAGGCTCATAGTAGACACCCACAGCACGCGGGGGAGGTGAGCTGCGACAGGAACCAGCGAGTGAAAGTATGCAGCAGCCGAACTGAAGGACGCAGTCGCCGCCGCACGCAGACACGGCAGACCACACGGGCAGGATCGAACAGCAGAGGCGCAAACGTTCCAGCGCAACGCCGAGGAGCGCGGTATATCCGACGAGGGATAAAAATAGAAGGTGTGCGGTGTGCGCTGCGAGGGTGTTTGCGTGCCAGGGTGTAGTTCGTAGCGCCGTTTGATTTGAAGCGCAGCCGTTTGAATTTCATGGTTTTGTAAGGACGAGGAGGGTTTTTGGGAAGGGATTTTTTTTCCGCAGCCCAGGGCACAACGAAGTGAAATGTTTTTGGTGTGTGTTGTGTTCGTTGTCCCGCACGAGCAGGATCGAACAGCAGAGGCGCAAACGTTCCAGCGCATGCACCACCAGCGCTGGGTTGGCAGGGCAGCCGAACGGTGCTTGGGTGCTACTACTAGCAGTGTAGTTTGTGTTGGTATTGGTGTGTGCGTCCCAAAATCAAGCACCAGCTGGTTGTTTGCGTGCCAGGGTGTAGTTCGTAGTGCCTGTTCATGGAATCGCAGCCGTTTGAATTTCATGGTTTTGTAAGGACGAGGAGGGTTTTTGGGGAAGGGGCGTTTTTTCCGCAGCCCAGGGCACAACGAAGTGAAATGTTTGTGCTGTGTGTTGTGTTGGTTGTCCCGCACGAGCAGGATCGAACAGCAGAGGCGCAAACGTTCCATCGCATGCACCACCAGCGCTGGGTTGGCAGGGCAGCCGAAGGATGCTTGGGTGCTACTACTAGCAGTGTAGTGTGTGTTGGTGTTGGTGTGTGTGTCCCGAAATGAACCACGAGCTGGTTGTTTGCGTGCCAGGGTGTAGTTCGTCGCGCCGTTTGATTGGAATCGCAGCCGTTTGAATTTCATGGTTTTGTAAGGACGAGGAGGGTTTTTTGGGAAGGGGCGTTTTTTCCGCAGCCCAGGGCACAACGAAGTGAAATGTTTTTGCCGTGTGTTGTGTTGGTTGTCCCGCACGAGCAGGATCGAACAGCAGAGGCGCAAACGTTCCAGCGCATGCACCACCAGCGCTGGGTTGGCAGGGCAGCCGAACGGTGCTTGGGTGCTACTACTAGCAGTGTAGTGTGTGTTGGTATTGGTGTGTGCGTCCCAAAATGAACCACGAGCTGGTTGTTTGCGTGCCAGAGGGTGTAGTTCGTAGCGCCTGTTCATGGAATCGCAACCGTTTGAATTTCATGGTTTTGTAAGGACGAGGAGGGTTTTTGGGGAAGGGACGTTTTTTCCGCAGCCCAGGGCACAACGAAGTGAAATGTTTGTGCTGTGTGTTGTTGGTTGTCCCGCACGAGCAGGATCGAACAGCAGAGGCGCAAACGTTCCAGCGCATGCACCACCAGCGCTGGGTTGGCAGGGCAGCCGCAGGATGCTTGGGTGCTACTACTAGCAGTGTAGTGTGTGTTGGTGTTGGTGTGTGTGTCCCAAAATGAACCACGAGCTGGTTGTTTGCGTGCCAGGGTGTAGTTCGTCGCGCCGTTTGATTGGAATCGCAGCCGTTTGAATTTCATGGTTTTGTAAGGACGAGGAGGGTTTTTTGGGAAGGGGCTTTTTTCCGCAGCCCAGGGCACAACGAAGTGAAATGTTTTTGCTGTGTGTTGTTGGTTGTCCCGCACGAGCAGGATCGAACAGCAGAGGCGCAAACGTTCCAGCGCATGCACCACCAGCGCTGGGTTGGCAGGGCAGCCGAAGGGTGCTTGTATGCTACTACTAGGAGCAGTGTAGTGTGTGTTGGTGTTGGTGTGTGTGTCCCAAAATGCACCACCAGCACTGGGTTGGCAGGGCAGCCGAACTGTGCTTGGATGGCAGGCGCACGGTGCTTGGATGGTACTAGCAGTGTAGTGTGTGTTGGTGTTGGTGTATGTGCTGGGTTGGCAGGGCAGCCGAACGGTGCTTGGATGCTAGTAGCAGTGTCGGGGGGGGGCGCGAACCCCCCCCCCCGGGCCCGACACAGTGTGCGTTAAAAGGACCCTCACCGGTGTGCGTTCGAAAAATTACATGGAAAAAGTATGTAATAGATTTTTAACAAGCATGGTGCAGATTACGTCGGCGTCATCTTGACACATTTTGCAATCGCCAGTTAAGTCGTTCGGGTAATAACGTCGCATCTGTGTCTCAGCAACGGTGGAGGCGCATGATCATGTCGTTTCACGTCGTGTATGAACGCCATCGGCGAGGAACTAACTGAGAGTCGCGAGTCTAGGAACAAGGAGTTGTTGCTCAATCAGCTGTACCCCCAACGAAGCTGTACCCTTCGTGAAAACGTGCGCAAGCAGCCTTTCGCGGAACTTTCGGAGCCGATGCGTCATCGATATCGCCCAGGGTCGATTTGGCAGCGTTAACGACTGAAGCAACTATTCTGTCAAGAGAAGGAAACTAGGCAATGCCGCCGCCGGACTCCCTCCCTCCCCGGCCGCCGCATCCTCGCCCACAGTTTGGTGTGCGCGCGAACGACGACAACGACGTGAATAACGTGACGCAGAAGTGCGCGGCCTGCGTGAACGGAGGGCTGGACGTCAGCGACGGGGGCACTGACGATGAGTCCGACAATGGGCATACACAAAGCGAGAAGTCCGCGGAGGATGAGGACAATGATACCCCCATTCCCCACGCGCACGTGAGCTTGGACCGCCAACGCCTCAACTCGGTCGGTGGTGGTGGGTGTGACTCGCGTTCTTCCGCCCCCCTGTGCCTTGGAGTACACAGGCAGGGCCGCGGCCGGGGCGCAGGCCGTGACCAAGGTAGCGCCGGGAACGACGGCGGCGCCGGCGCAGGGAGCCATGCCGATCGCGGCGGGTGGGGCGACCGGAACAGTGGGGGGGCGAGTGCCCGTGTCGATTCCATCGAGTCTCCGATGCTCCAGTCGCCTTACACGAAGGTCGCTCAAAGAAGAATGTCGGAATAAACATCCACCGAACGCCTTGAAGAAGCTGAGCGCGCCTGGGAGGCGATGGAAGCGATGAAAGAAGCCAGAATCCATGACAAAGCCAGGAAGCGCGCACAGAACAGGAATGCCCAATTGCGGGTATAAACGGGCCGTACTTTGGCCCCCTTCCGATATTGTCATTAGAAGTAGAGTTGTCGTTACGTTTCCAGGACTTTTTGTTTTTTACTCGCTCGGTCGTGGATGGGCTGTGGCGTCGTTATACCTTCATGATCCACGCCATGAAAAGGTCATTGCCCTGGTGCACCGTCATCCCCCCCCTGGGCTAGTTGCGTGCAAAACGATACCCTTCAACCCATTAATGTCTTCGTCTACGCTTTCGGGCGATCGCTCTGTAGCTGCGCCGTAAAAACGATAAGGAGAGTTTGTACGCCACCTTGCAGTGGTCACATCGTCCCTGCTGCGCCTGCGCATGATTCTGTCGCGAACTTCGCCTTCGCTGCCCTCCTCTGGTATTTTCAGAAGGCGATGGCGCTCCAAAAGGCTCGAGCGGCGGAGCATCGGGAGCCCGCCGACGCTGGCCCACCCAAGGCAAGAACCCTGTCTCTCGCGTGATTGTGGATTTTTCTGTGTTGATGTGGGGGAAGCGTTTACGCTTGGGAGGTTTGTACCGTTTGCTTTGATAGGTGACAAACAAAACCTGACCTTGTCCTTTGTGATGGTGTGAAAAAACCGTGCACCCGCCGTTATAGTGTGGAGTTTGGTATTCGTCCTGGTCGGCTCCTACGGCGGGGTATAATCTGGAAGTACATAGGACTACTTACAAATATCGATTTCTTGAGCGGTTTCCATTTTTTTCGTTTCACACACTAACTTTATGATATTGGCCTTTCCGGACGGCTGGGCGGGCTCGGATGACTGAATCAGAGCTCCTCAGAGCGTTCCAACCTGAACAACGCCATGTGTTGCACCTTGAAACCTGGCTTCAACGTGCTGTTGCTTTACTACGAAGTATCGTGTTACCAGGTCCCAGCTGAGCTCAGCTCGGCTCAGCTTATCACGGCAGCGCCAGCTCGGCAGAGTAGGGCCGTGCGGTGCCGTGCCGTGCTGAGCCGTGCTGCGTGCTGTGCTGCACTTATTATTTAAGGCCTGCCACGTCTCTTTCGACGAAGTATCATCCAGCAGTACCGAGGTACACCATACCAGGTTTGCACCTTTCCATTGTTGAGTTTCGTTAAATGTCCTCGGTTCAGGTTCATCTCAGCTCAGCTATTGCTCAGCAGCGCGCAGCGCAGCGCCGTTCGGTGCCGTGCATTGCCGTGTGGTGCGGTGGTGTACCGTGCTGCGCTGCGCTGTGCTTTCTTTCGAGCACACAGTACCAGGTATCACGCGAAGTGCCAGGTACCAGGTACCGGTATGTACGTATGTGCTCATCATTTTCCTTTCTTCACTGATTGTCTTCATTCTCGGTTCACTTCGCGTGTTTTTACTTATTTTTGGCATATTACACCAATCCTGCCGATCACACGGCACAGCACACGGCAATCACCTCCGCACAAATACATTTTGGCATTATCCAATCGCTAGATGCACAAAATCACGGGCCTCTTTGTTCTGCCTCATTAACGATTTTAGTTGACATTTTGCCCTTGAGAGAGCGTAGCGGGCCGTGCCAGCCGCCCGCGGACCGCAGACCAGAGCCCTTGTAGTTCTCATACAAAAACGAAGAGACCCCCACTTTTTGACAGGTCGCGTGAAACGACAGCGAACGCTTTTGTACAACATGTTACGGCTGTTCCGATGCGGACAGAGGCCTCGGCGGCGACAAATCTCATTCCACGCCGTAGCAGAAGCTTCACCTCACGCCGGTTCTGGACGTTTTGCGATATTAATCATCAGGTGTACACCGAGGCGGACATGGCCGCCATGGCGGAACGAGTTTAGCGGGAAGAGAGGCAGTCGGCTGCAACCGGTGCTGTTCACGCCGGGGGTGATTCGACGGGGCTCGCAAGGTCTTGGTCTGCCCCCGCTGCCCCGGGAAAGGACGCCGCGAGCTTTTCGTGCGGAGTAGGACGGGGGCCGGGTTCCTCCGAAGCTTGGTCCGCCAGGGACAACCCGAACGGGCCCGCCTTCCACCAATTCCTCCCCAAACCTGGGGAAATGGACATGGGACATCATCCCCTCCCGCTGGGGGAAAGCTTGAAGTATGATGCCTAAGAGAACCCCCACGGGAACATGCACGATCGCGACGGGTTCAACCGGGCCGGATTTTAACCGACACGGGGTTAACCCGCCCGGATATGGACGGACACTACCGTGGTCATCAGTATGGCCACGGTGTTTACGTCGGCCATGACGGGTGTCATGTTCCGGCGCCACGTGCGGCCGTCTCGGGTGTCGATGGATGTCGACTCGGCATGGTCAGTGGGGGGCAGCGCACAAGCAGTGGGGGCGACGTCGCCGGAACGGTGCGTGCAGAGGCACCCGTGGTCATGACCGGTGAGGCCAAGATGGATTCGCGATGAAGATGATGCAGCCCTTATCTCCATGATGTGATGTGGAGTTTTAGCTTAAGGAATTGAAGTGTTGCCCGAGTACGTGGTGCCGTTGAAATGGCCACGAAAGCCAGGTACTGACGTCGAAATGTTGCACCAGGTGTGACCCTATTGCCTGGAAAATGAGGAGCTGTTCTAATGTCGATTAGAACGTCGAGATTGGGTCATAAAGACAACCAGCGATTGCTCAAAGTATGGGCGGAAAGGAAAGGAAATAAACCCTCTCTCTCTGGGGTGCTCCGGAAGTTGTGGTTCGGAGATCGGTGTTCGATGGTGGACGTTTGGATATCTATGGCTCTGTTGCCGTAAAGCACGCCGCAACAAGCACCTCTATTCCCCCGGTTTGGCGAACACGCCACGCCCATATGCACTCGCGCGTTTCCCAGACATGCGGCGTGGCAGCCACATGCATTCCATGACGTCGTGCATTTTCCAACCGGTTATGGACCCCTGGGTTGCACCGCCCACAAAACCTATTTCAAAAAAGGAACAAAGAAAAAAGAACTTTCCCCCCTCAACATTGTCTGCACGGCCCAATGGACTGCGAAAAAGCTGAAATTTCGATTTCGTGTGGGGGACTTGAGCCTACCAGAAACGAGAAAAAGATATACCAGTAGTCGGGAGAAGGACGTAGCCACAAATGTGTGTCTGTGTGGCACAACAATAGGGAGTAGGGCTCACACAGTAGGAGGATTTGACATACACAAGGAAAAACGGGATGCGTTGGAGGAGGAGATAAGACAAACAGACGTATGTGACATGGAAAAGTTTGTAGACTAAAGAGTATCGAGAAAGGCTATCCTAGAAGATAGACGGTAGCCGCAGACGGCGAAACAGGGTGGGGATAGGATAAACAAACAGTTTCTATGTTAATATATGGAAGAAGCGTAATGAGCGCCCAAATGTTGGAGGTGTCTCTATTAAGAGTAGAAACGGTGCTCCGTCTCGAAAGGGATGCGTGGTCAATGGTCAAATGACTAAGAAGGCAAGCAACAAATGAGTACGCCCCCCCCCCCTCTCTAAATATTATGGAAACCGGGCCGTGGTCAAAAGCATCCCCACACAAGAAGTGGTGAAATGCAGTCTGCTTTCTGTCTACTTTATTCCCACTCAGGCACCGGGGCGCTACGTTGTGCAGACCCGAACACTATCAAGTAAAACCGTCGCCTAAGCCGAAGCTACAAGGAAAGTTACGTAATTTTTCCTTCCGCTATGTTTTCTTTTTCTGGAAGATTTTTCGGTTAAGAGTACCGAGCGTCAAGGGCTTGCCTTCGTCCACCCGTTTGCCATTCCGGCACCACTCGGTCACGCGTCTCTGACAGCTCCCCCCCCCCGCGACGGACGTACACGTGTCACGGTCCTCCTGCCTGAAGCGCCACTCGGCGCGGAGGATACCGACGCCCCCGATGATGACGTGGACGACGACGAGGATGAACCCCTGCAGGAATTCCGGCGTTGCCTGCAAGCCTTGGCAAAAGGGAAAACGTACGGGAGCTTAGGGATTGGCGGACGGCCCATTATGAGCGTAAATCGTTGCGTAAACAGGGAAACAAGAGAAGGGAATGGCCAGAAACCTAAACGGAAAGCAGGAACAAGGAATTCCGCCGATCATGGCCGGATGTCCGATGCCAACGGCGACCAGGTATAACTTCGAGATTCCCCTTCATCGCGCTTCACAGCGCCACTGTCAAGAGCAACTTGTTCGCTCTCTGGTACTTTGGTAGGTGTAGTTGGTGCGGGTCGGCGTGATCGGCGGGAGGCTCGGTCACCTTCGGGAGATAACGGCAACATAGTCGTCAATTTAGATGGTAAAAGGTAACCATGTGGGGGTAACTTCGTTGCCAATGACCTGGTGAAACGCAACCACATAGGCGAACGTTCATACGGCTATTCTTTGAAACACTTAAACCGCTCCTACTTCGATGCTGGCAGGGCAGCGTTTGCACCGGGAGACACATCACATACCCGTGTGTGTGGAAGTGACCACGACGCTCAAAAGGTCCCCTATGCCTTGCCCCGGCGCCGGGAGGTAGTGCTCGGAGTGGGAGTGGTTTTTTTTTGTAAGAAGGGGGGGGGGGCGCCGACAAGAGTTACCCCATTTCACGCATACGCTAACCATCTCTACGCTAATGAAAAGCGTGACGGACGCTTTCTCACTAACTATGCTTGCGTCGTCCACTGCCCGCTTTGCTGCCGTTGTTTAAGTGGATTCGTTTATTGAAAGACTTGGACGCATGCCACGACGAAAACTGTTGCAAGGGGTCTGACCCTGTGGACGCCGCGGCCAAGAAGCACCGCAGCCTCCGGTCGCAAACCGGCGGAAGAGGTTCATAGTTGATGTTTGGCCCCCACGCTTAGCGCACGTAACATTATTTGTTCGCATTGCCTCGTCCTGTTCTTGGAGGGTGAGCCAACGGACAGTGCTGGGTGTATGGGTTTGGGCGTATTGTTATGCGGTGAGATTTGTGCGGGTTGTGGGGAATTCTGTGGTTCTCGGTTGTGGGTAGGCCTTTTAGCACTATCTGCGCGCACGTTGGAAGGGGATTGGAGAGGGAGGGGTGGGGGGCGGCGATGGGGGGGGGGTTGAGGAGTCTAGGGGGGGGGGGCGAGGAAATCCTCATCATAAGCGTGTGGCGTTTTCCGGATTGAATGCTATCATGTTGTTGCTGCTTTGAAGGAGTGGGAAATGGTCGACTGGTATTGTCCTGTCTATTCGCCGACGCCCTGGTGTCGTGGTGAACGTGGATTGGGGGGTTGAGGGGGGGGGTGGGGGAGACGTCGTGAGCCAATCCTCACGAGCGTGTGTGACTTTCCCTGGAACAGGCACCGTCCTCTTCTTGCTGTCCGTTGTCAAGGAGTCAAAAATGACCGGCGGGTGTTGCGATTGTCTTGTCCATTCGCCCGCACCCTGGTTTCGCGGTGGAGATTGATTGGGGCGGGGAGGGGTGGTTAGTTCCCTTGTGACGAAGTCGTCCGAAATGATTAAGAACGTTTCGGGGTATATAGTAATACGGGGTATGTGGCTATGCGTGATTGCGGCAGAGAAGGCTGGTGGAAGCTGCAGGCGGGCTAAAGGCCTTGATGACTCTTCACACCGTACTCTGGGCTGGCGTCTGTTATTCGTACGCATTGGCTTCGTCACCGGTTGCGGATAAATATCAAAAGGTGGTACAGGTTGGGAAGGTCTTGTGTTGTTTGCCTCATTCCCTTACCCCGCTGCCGGATCTGACTGTTGCTTAGGCTGTATCGGTGCGGCGTTGTTGGTTACGACTATGAAGTATGTCGTGGATGCTGGGGTTGGCGTCATGGAGTCGGCGCGTCCCACCTGTAGCCTTTGCTAAGTCCGTGCAACCTGCTGCTTGTTCGCTGCGACGAACTGGGTGACGTAGTCCGGTGTTGATGTCTGCAGGCCTCACCTGCACCAGCGCTAGTTGGGGTTATATGGGTGTATTGTGGTGTCGGAGGGGGGCATGCGGACACGTGCACGGTGGGAGGGGGTGACTTTGTGCCTCCGCCTCCCCGGCAGTTTTATATGGGTGAGGAAGGGTTTGTTCGTTAATTTGTATCTTCTCGCGATGGATGCATGTAATTGACGTACTTTTGACGTCCTCCCACGTAGGAAGCCTCCATGGAATTTGAAGGTTTAACTAGTACAGGGCACAGACAGAGGACCGAAGACCGGCAGGACCGGAGGTCGCCCTTTTTTGTGCTTCGCCGCAACCAACGACGAACCTATCGCCAACAAAAACATCCAATAAGGACGCGTGCTACGATAGAGGGGAGTACCCCTTTTTGTCTGAAGTTTTCTCATTTTCCGAGCCTAAGACCTTTCTTAACCCAAAACTTGTTTGGTCCCGGATGAAAAATATAACTGCTACCGGATGAAAAATCCCATGGCCTAGGTACACAACGACGATTCCGGGTTAAGGAGCCCCGTCATTCAGAAACCCCTCCCAACGAAAAGTGCTACATCCATCGTAGCATGCGTCCAAGACACCAACTCATGCAACAGCATGAAGGCGGGAGGCCCATGACGTGCCCCCTCCCCCCCCTCCCCTAACGTTACGTTACAGTATACTTTAATCCCGAAGCGAACAACCAGCACACACCGCACCAATTGAATATAACGGCGGACCAGCCCAACGCAAGTGGGGGCATTTACGAGGAAGACAATACGCCACCCTCCCGTCGTTCGACGGCCTCAACTTTAACAAACGACACACCCATCATGGCGTGGGCCGACTAACGCCAGTAAAGGCTACCAGATGAAACGCCTTATTTGCCGGCGTCCACCTCGACTTCCTTCTTTACCTCAGCGTACACGAATCCTTGCGAGCATCACGAAAAAAGTGGAATCCAAACCAGGTCACGTACGTAGGCGTGTACATGACAAAACGTCGGGCCCTCCCAGCTTTCACCACTTACTTCTCAATTCCCAGTGACTTACTTCATTAATTAACCGCAATCAACAACACACATACGTTTTGCGGGACTTCCTGTCTGATTGTTTATTTTAGCGGTGGAAGTCCATGCACATTTCCACGGGAGATTCTACGGATTCCATGGGAGCTTGGACTTGTTCCCTTTAACCCGTTGAAGCTTCCGTGCCCTCCGTGTGAGTGCCCGAGGGACATGTTATAATGCCTTTAACGTTTTGCACGTGGACGTGCATGGAAGCTACTTCCACGGAAGCTTCCGTGGAAGTAACTCAGCTTCCGTGGAAGTAACTCAACTTCCACAGAAGCTTCCGTGACAGCTTCCGTGAAAGCTTCCGTGACAGCTTGCGTGAAAGCAGCTTCCGTGGAAGCAACTTCCATGCAATTCCACTATCTTCGCGGGGACGTGTCCCGTCGCTGAACTTCCACGAAAGCTTCCACGGAAGCAGCTTCCATGGAAGCTTCTGTGGAAGCTTTCGTCCATATCCCGTGCAAGCTTTCATGGACTTCCACCATAAAAGCAAATAGTGCAGGTGGCCTGCGCCGCCCTAAATTCGACCTGCCACATAATGTCTTCAATTCGACCCCATGAGGTGGACGAGCTGTGTTGCTACGAGCACGACGTCTCGTCAGCCAGGGTGTACGTCTGATCAACAAAGGCTTTGTCGTCTGACCAGATCTCCGAAGAACACTATTGATAGAAAATATCATGGAAGCCGGCCCCAATAGTTGCACTAGGGACTCAGCAACCGTCTAGGAATTGCGCTTCACAAAAGCGGTTTCAGATTTTGTAAAACATACTGTTTTAACTACATACGTCAGCTGTGATCTCGACAAGTTTAGGGTCATGCTCATGTTTTCAAGCTGCGCGATTTGTACAGCCGATGTGTTTTACCCCAGAGGGAGAATTAAGGAGTAAACGTTTATTAGGTAATAGACCCCAGCTGATAAGCAAAAACGGACAGACAGACAAGTGGTCGCCGGGGGACATTCGGGATTATCCCCGGGTTTTCCTTTAGTTGGTTTTCATCTTGATGGTGAAACGGATAGTGCTGCTTGCTCGGATATTATCGCGTACTACAGCAGTCATTCGGTTCTGTGGTCTTGCGTCGTAGGTCGGTCCGGGGACAAGGGCAGACAGACAGACAGACAGACGGACACAAAACGAGTTTCCATTGCAAGACGACCTAACTAAGTTGACACTCCGGGAAACTCGTGGGACCTCTGCCATGTGGAAAGCTCAACGGCAACGTACACAGGTAGGTCTAGTTAGCGGTGACGTCAATCCGCTCCCAAGCCCCGTTTGGTCACCGGCATCTTAATATCTCAATATGTCAGCGCACATGCGGGTGCCACATGACCCTTCCCGGCAACTTGGGTCGTCCTGTGTTCGTGTACGATAACAGTTCTATTGATGGTTGGAACACCGCCCTCCTTGTCACGACGATGACCATCAACCACCTTACTTTTCTGATCCCTTCCGTAAAATTTGATGCTACTCACATGGATATTCGTTTAAAGAGTTTACCTTGGGTAAGTAGTGGGAGAGGATCCAAGCCGACCGTCGTTGGGTGGTCCATGTAGACGTGCACGTGTACCAGGTAATACATTCTACGGTATGGTTCTCCTAGATGTATTGGAGGCGCAAGGCCGGTGCTCATCACACGGGTTCCATTTCCGCATCAGGCATGTTTGCTGGGGGGTGGACACCACCACCTACCCTTCTCTCGTATCCACCGAAACGTTAGTTTTCCCGTACAAGTTCAATGCCACCCACTCTTGAGACATTCCTAGCGCAAATCTCACAGTCGAGGCCACAGCGATAACTCATTTCTCAGTTCTACGATAAACGGTAGAGTTTCGCAAGCCCCACACTACTCGGAAGGATGGCTTTTTGGTTGGCTGTGTCCATCGCACCAGATCCCCAGGGATCAAATCGGGTGGACATACTCACGCATCCGTAAACCACGGCAGCTTGCGCTGCTGGAGTAATAACGGTGACCACCGGTACCTACAGCCCGCGCTGTCACTGCCACGGAAATCGTAGAACATGCCAGCTAGCGCTAGATTACGAAAGCAATCGAATTAATTCAACATGACGCGAATGAACATAGGAAGTGCGGTGGATTTGCGCTTTATGCTTCGCCATCCGCCGGAGGATAAAAAGAACCAGAAGAAAAAAAAACTAGTTCTGGTTCTAGTTCACTTCTGGTTCCCTTGGACTCGCGTTCATTATCGTGAGCAACAGGGGTTATCCTTCGTTGTGCCGCTCTCCCCGAACGGACTTACTATTGCTATAAATGCAGTCAACGATATGCGTTGCCCTGCTGTTCGTCAGTTTACTGTCAACCCCCGCATAGAAAACACCAGTATCCCGTTTGATGGCCTTGATTTTCCGGAGGTTCAGAAGGACGGCAAGCTCGACGGCTTAGGTGACACACAATCTTGCTCGGTAAACTGAGAAACTACTTCAATGTACAACCACTATCAACGGATCGGTGAATCAGTCAGTAGGCAGTAGGGGAGGCACCAGCACGATTCGTCAAAGGCACGTTAAAGGCGTGTGAAGAACCCAACGCGTAGCTGCGGTACAGCGCCAAAGGAGGTACGTACATTAATCGTCTTTTTAGCGGAGCACCACGGCAATATCCACGGACCTCCACACGGTGTTCCACGGTCATGTCCACGGCGTTCCGCGGACAACCGTGGACCTTCTACGGGCTACCGCGGATCTTCCACGGGCTTCCACGGACATTCCACGGGCTTCCACGGACATTTCACGGGCTTCCACGGGATGCCGCGGCAAGTAGCGGAACACCGTGGAAGCCGATGGCGCCATCCATGGCAATTTCCACGGCAAGGTCCACGGCAATCTCCAAAGCAATCTCCACGGCATCACCCACGGCAAAGCCGCTGTCACCCACGGAAACGTCCACGGAAGAACCCACGGCAACGCCCACGGACACACCCACGGACACGCCCACGGAAACACCCACGGACTTGTCCACGGAAACTTTCGCGGACATCCACGGAATGGTCCACGGAAGCACTCACGGCAAGACCTACGGCCACGCCTGCGGACACCGGGTGTCTTACATTATTGTGTTTTTCATTGCCATGGAACTAACCCGACCCTAACCCTAACCCATACGAAATACCGGTCGAAGTGCCCCCTAATGACATCACTAGGGTAATATGGTTGGAGATGTCAAATGTTATGCTTAGCTAATACTACGTGTGAGCGCTCCCGTGCAAGCGGGGTAATTTGCCCTATTTAACTCTGTTAGTTTGGATCGTCACAGCACGACGGTTACAAATGTTGT
Organism: Undaria pinnatifida; assembly: GCA_012845835.1. Taxonomy (NCBI): domain Eukaryota; class Phaeophyceae; order Laminariales; family Alariaceae; genus Undaria; species Undaria pinnatifida. Next base: position 6,867,132 of record JABAKD010000009.1, on the reverse strand, counting down.
AGAGGGTTGCGTATACATTCGTATTCGTTTCTATGCAATTTCTCTCTTGAGAGGAGAGCTCCAGCACTCCGCTCTCTGCTCCTTCTCTCCTCTCTGTCCTGTAATACAACGAAGATAAGAACACTCGTCAGACCGCGAGGTGGTCAGGACATCCAGGCTTGGACTCTACGAAAACACTAGTGGCTTGAGAGTAGATGTTCTGGTACCAGGAGCCAAGGATGTCTGCACAGGAAAGAGACGTCGCGGATGAGATTCAGCAGCTGAGGAATGAGCTTCAGTTGGTGATAGAGGAGAGACAAGCATCGATGATGCATGATATGAGGGAGATGATGGTCGAGCTCATGAGGAACAACGATCCGTCGGAGTCCAGCAGCGCTGAGGGCAGCGCTGCTGTAAGGGCCAGCCCACGAGGGGCTGAACCCACTGCTGTGAGGGGTAACGGCGCCTAGGACAGCGCTGCTGAAAGGGGTAGCCAAAGAGGGGCTGACCCCACTGCTGCGGCACGACAAATTTCTGCTGCTGGTGCTGCTACTGCTGGAGGCGGAGCGCGAGGATATACAACAGCAGCAATAGAGACGACTTTTCGTGAGGATGCCTCGCGTAGTGTTGGAGTGACGGGACGCAGGGAAGCCGCTGTTCCTGTCGAGGTTGGCCCAGCAAGGGGTCAGCTAGACCAGCCAAGGGGGGCTGGAGAATGGGGGTCATACCCCGCCGGTGAGTTGGGAGTAGGATATGATATGTCTCTACCTAGACTTGCTCTCAAACACACCGCTGTCCCACAACTTAGTGAGAAAAAGCCCGAATTCACTGCCTGGACCAGAGACGCCAGTAGCGAAAGGCGTAGGTTTCCTATCTGCGTTTGTGTCGGATCCACCCCAGCACGTTCCCGTAGGGGAATTGGATACCGAAAACTCGGTACTTGTCGGAAGGGGGTACAACCGCGAACGTGTACACGTGCATGCACTCGCTTGGAATTTCCGATCGACGGCCCTACAGAGCAAGAGCGACAAGAGTATCTTGCACAGGTGCACCTCGCCGAGAGAAGCGTGGGACGCGCTCCTCGCGTGGTACGGCCCTCAAACGACGGGGGGCAAATCCGACCTCTCCCGCCGCCTCAATAGTTTCAATATAGCGCCAGGGAGTAACCCTCTAGAAGAGATGGGCAGGATCGAAGATCTTGCCGCAGAAAAGCGCACAGCAGGAATGACCCTCGATGATCACATGCTGTACACCATGTTTTTTTACGCTCTGCCTGCATAATACGAGGTGGAGGCAAGGAACCTTGCATCTTGTGACGGTATCTGCCGCGATGACATCATCAAGGCTGTACGAGAACGGCATCACCGACTTTCTGGAAGCAGGAAGAAGGGGTCCAATGCTGGCCATGCCGGCCATGCTATGTTCGACGGCGGCGGCGATGGTGGCCAAAGAAAAGGGGCCGGCGGCGGTGCCCACCGGAAAGGTGGAGGCCGCGGAAAAGGAACAGGTGGACGTCGGGGACGGCAAGGACGCGGCGGTAAAGGCACCAACGAGGACGGTGGTGGCTCTGCCGCGGCTGCCGGCGGTGATGGCAGCAGCGCCAAAGCCGCCGATGGTGGTACGTCCGAGGTGAAATGCCACAGGTGTGGCAAGAAGGGTCATTGGAGGATCGACTGCACGGAGGAGCTGTGCAGCAGATGCCACGGACGGGGGCACGCTGCTGATGTCTGCCCCACATCAAAAGAAGAAGCTGTGCTGGCGGCGTCGGACGACGATGATGATTCTGATGCGGTCGAGGCTTCAGCTTTCAAGGCCAGAGAGGCAGGCATGTGCAGTAATGTTTCGGGCAAAAAGAGGGAAGGGGTGTCGCTTGGCAAGTAGGGGATGAGGCCTGGCTTTGCGATATTGGAGCGTCTACTCACATTACGCCTTCCGCAGATGGCATGATCAACTATAGAGAGTGCAATTTGAAACTGCGCATTGCTGACGGCTCAACCCGCACGATCGAAGGATACGGCGATATTAACTTTGTCTTTCGATCCGGAAACGGTCTTGTACGAGTAACGCTGCCTAATGTTGCGCACGTGCCAGACCTCCGATATAATCTATTTTCCCTACCCACTCTCGTGAAGCACGGTCACACTTTTGAATGACGCCCCGCTGGGATTGTAGTCAAGCTCAAGTCTGAGCGTTCGATCGTGTTTCCGTTGACCGGGAACCTGTGGAGCGTTTACGGCTACCGGGTCGACTGCAACACTAGGGGAGATGCCTGTGCTGTGCTCGCCACGGGAAAACTGCCAAACAAGCCCGTTGTCAACATAAACGACTACCACTGCGCGGCCGGACACTCCCACGAGGCACTGCTCCGCAAGACCGCGGAGCAGCAAGGGGTCGTCCTCGAGGGTAAGCTGCTGGGGTGCAAAAGGTGCTCCATGGCGAAGGGTCTCCGTCGAGGTATCAAGCAGTCCACACACACGAGCAGATAATAAGAAGCTCGGGAGGGTTTTTGTGGATTTGAGTGGGCCTAAGGTGGTAGAGTCTGACGGGGGAAAGCGTTATACTCTCATCGTGCGCGACGAGTTTTCACGGTGTACGTAGGTGTACTTTATGCGCCACAAATCGGACGCCGCGGAAACGTTCAAGCAGTTCCTCTCGGACACTCGTGCAGATGGTGTTCCGTCACAGGTGGTGACCGTCCGATCCGATGGGGGCGGTGAATTTTGCGGGGGGAAGTTTGGCGACCTATGTAGATCGCAATGCATTAAGCAAGAATTCACCACGGCCGACAGTCCTCAATACAATGGGGTAGCCGAGCGCGCGCCAGGTTTGATTGAGACGGCCGCAATGGCGGGTCGAATCCAAGCTCGTGAGCTTTTTCCCGGCGCGCAATTGCCGGCAACTGAATCGTTGTGGGCTGAAGCGTCGCACTGGGCGTGCGATGCTCTGAACCGCACGGCAACGTCCGCTAACCCCGCAAACAAGTCGCCGTACGAGATGTGGTACGGTCAACCCCCCCCGGTAGTGCTTCTACCTTTCCTCAAGCCTGGCTACTGCAAGGTCAAGATGAAAAACACTTCTCAGCCGAAAGCATAGGAGTGTTTTTACCTGGGCCCTGCGCCTAACCACCCCCGAGACACCGTACGAGTGCTTACCAAACACCGTACCCTGCGTATCACGCGCCATGTCACCTGGCAACGCGTGTCGACTTCACCACCTCTCCCTGCCCCGATGCATGACTCCCTGTCCCAAGAAAAGGGGGGGTCCGAGGCTGACGACGAGAGCACGTCAGATGGAGGTGGGGGGGGGTGATGGACAAGCAGGACGAAGATCTGGCTCGCCTGACCGATCTCGACGTGACGTGGGGGTTTGATCTGCACGCGTTCTTGCGGGAGCGCTCACAGGAGATACCTGCTGCCGGCGATGCTGGTGATTTGCATGCGTGCTTGCAGGAGCACTCACGGGAGGCACCTGTCGCCGGCGATGCTGGCGACGGAACAGCCGAGACAATAAACTTGTCTCAAGGGGGCGCGGTAGACGCCTCCTCGGTCCCGGCAGGGAGGGCCGAAACAGTGGAGACGATGGATTCGTCTCAAGGGGGCGCGGTAGACGCCTCCTCGGTCCCGGCAGGGAGGGCCGAAAGCGGCTCAGACGCATCAGCAGCCTCCGGCACCGACCAAGGGAACGGCGAAGGTTCCCCCGCGGTCCTGTCGGGCAGCGCAGCTCACGAGCTCAGCTACCCCCGACAGTAATGGGCCGGACCCGGGGTCAGAGCTAACGCCTATAGGATCAATCTGCTCAACGTCAGCGTATGATCGAGAACGCGATGTCTGCGCCAGTGCAAAAGTGGACGGAGTTTGGGAGTATACTGGCAAATACATCCTGGACGACGGAGGACGCAATGGCCATGATGGCCGGAGGACCTGCTGCGGAAAAAAAATCAGGGAAGTCAAATGTGTGCATGCCGAGTGGTTTTCCAGAAGAGTAGGACTGATCCTTGTGTTTTTCGCATGGTTGTGGATGGCAAGGTAGAACTGATTATGGCCGTTCATGTATTGTGATTGCAGGATCGGACGAGGCATGCAGAGACTTCCATGCCGCATCAAATACTAAGTTTCCCACGAACAACCTAGGCGAGTTGACTTGGTTTGCTGGTTGTGCTTTCAAGCGTAACTGGGAATTGGGCACGTTGGAGATCACGCAGAAGGATTTCGTTGAAAGCATGCTGAATCGTTTTGGTGTGAACTCGTCCTCTGACATCCCCGCGACCCCTGGCGTTGAACTAAGTCCAAGAGAGGAGGGCGAACCAAAGGGAGACTGGCCGTACAGGGAGGCTGTGGGCAGTCTGATGTGGCTGTCGACCATGACGCAGCCAGACATCTCGAACGCGGTGTGTGCTGTGGCGCGCCATTCTCACAACCCCACCGACAGGCACTGGAAAGCAGTTCTGAAGATCATGGCATACACTCACCGGACAAGGGGTATGGGTTTGACTTTTGTAAGAGGTTCGGGATTGGATCTGACTGCATATAGCGATGCTGACTACGCTGATAAGTCGAATGGCAGGCGCTCAGTGTCGGGGATGGCAATTACCTTGGGGGGTGCTGCCGTCAGTTGGGCAAGTAGCACGCAGAGGTACGTTACGTTGTCTACAGCAGAAGCAGAGTATGTGGCCCTAGGTGAAGATGTGAAGGAGGCTCTGTTTACGGGGGCAGTATTATCTTTCATTTGTCCATAGCTAACCGGATCATGTGTCCGAGTTTTTGAAGATAATCAGGGCGCCATGGCACTGGCTGAGAACCCTCTTAGTTCTGCGCGGAGCAAGCACATAGATGTGCGATTGCATTTCGTCCGAGAGCTACTTCGTGCAAAGAAAATTGATATTCTATTCGTAGCTTCGAAAGAGCAGCACGCGGATATTTTGACGAAATCGCTTGCTGCGACCCCTTTTAAATCTCACCGTAAGTTTTTGTTGAACCTACCGTTGGGTGATGAGTAAGGGGTGTGAGCATTATTCGATTAGTACCATGTTTGAGTCATGCGAGGAATAATTTGTCAGACCGCCACCCCACGCTACTTTGAGGGGCATGGGTGAGTAGGGCGCTACTTGGCAATAGTTTCTGGCCATGGAATCGTTTGAATGCGGCCATTGTTACAATCGCAATGGTTTGGATGATGTAAGACATACAGGGGGTTTTGACCCGGTGGCCGGGTTTCCTCCTGCGGGACTGTCGTTAGCTGTTCTTTGGTCCTAGCTTTTTGTTTTTTTGGATGCCCGTTGGGTCTCGTCACTGCTGTAAAGAGCCAGGGAGGGTGTTAGTTTGGATCGTCACAGCACGACGGTTACAAATGTTGTCAAGGGTTGCGTATACATTCGTAGGCGTTTCTATGCAATTTCTCTCATGAGAGTGAGAGCTCCAGCACTCCGCTCTCTGCTCCTTATCTTCTCTCTGTCCTGTGATACAACGAAGATAAGAACACTCGTCAGACCACGAGGCGGTCAGGGCATCCAGGCTTGGACTATACGAACAAACTCTCCGCTCTACCGCTCGCCACCCGGCCCCTAGCGGCCGCACGCCCGTGCCACGCCCGCCCCACACATCAGCCCTCGGTGTCCCCGGCGACACAACGGCTGACGAGACCCAACTCCGCGAGCGGGGGGCATGGAAAGCCTCTCCCGGGGACGGTTCGTGCTCTCCCGCGGAAGGTGGAGAATCGTAAGAAAGTGTAAAATCCCACCCAGCTCCTGCCGTACTGCTGTGCTGCCGCTGTGGGTTGGTCGGTACGTACTGCGCCACTGCTGTTGTACTGCTGTGGTAGTGTCGCTGCTGCTGCTGCTACTGGTGACTATTGCGTTTGTTTCTAAAAATCAACAATCGGCTTTCTGTGGTCATGACCTCGTCTAGCCAGTGCCAGCGCTGTGTGTCCTCCTCCTCCTCTTGCCGGATAGCTGCTGATGTAGACACTACTGCTGCTTTGCCGCAATTCCCTACTAGACTATCGCCCGCCTCTGCGCCCGCCGCCGCCGCTGCTGCTGCTGTGTGTTGCTGCTGCTGATGCTGCTCTCGCTCTCTTCTGTGCATGTTCCTAAAGTGTGCTGTGTTTGTGCTGATCTATGACGTGCGTGGATTTTTCTCAACTCTCATGTTTCCCATACTGCGCCCTATGGGTTTCTTTGCATGCCATAGCTGCGTGGATAGCCAGATGTCTGTGGATCTGTGCAGTTTTTAGAATTTTTTTCCGCCGTTTTTGGGTGTCTGTGTTTTATAACCATGTACCAGGTACCACGAAGCTTGCTGCTGTAGACACTACTGCTGCTTTGCCACACTTCCCTACTAGACTATCGCCCGCCTCTGCGCCCGCCGCCGCCGCTACTGCTGCTGTGTGTTGCTGCTGCTGGTGCTGCTCTCGCTTTCTTCTGTGCATGTTCATAAAGTGTGCTGTCTTTGTTGTGCTGATCTATGACGTGCGTGGATTTTTCTCAACTCTCATGTTTCCCATACTGCGCCCTATAGACCTAGGGTTTCTTTGCATGCCGTAGCTGCGTAGATAGCCAGATGTCTGTGGATCTGTCCAGTTTTTATCATTTTTTTCCGTCGTTATTGTGTGTGTTTTTTTTATAACCAGGTACCACGCAGCTTGCAAAGTTGGGTTTCAACCATTCAATCGGTCATACTCACTGCTGACGTTTTGCACATTTTTTATAAAATCATGTTTTTTTTGGTGTAGTGTAGCTGCTGCGCAGCAGCTGCTGCTGCTGCCGCAGTTGGTGCTTTCTGTAAGTACCTTTCTAAAAATAAAAGTTGGCTGTCTGTGGTCTTGAGCTCGCCGAGCCAATGTGTGTGCCCCCTCCCCCTTGCCAGACGGCTGCTACTGTAGACACTACTGCTGCTGTGCCGCAATTCCTAGATGGGCCATCGGTCGCCTCAGTCCCCGCCGCTGCTGTTACATTATTAGATTAATGGGGTCTGACTTCCGGCATGGGTTTTGCATTATGCGCGTACCTTCAGCGTCAGGGACTTGGTCTGACTGCTCTAATTGACGTTGTGTTTTTTTCCTGCAGCTGCGGTAGGGTTTTTCCACTTGATACAATTTGTACACAAACGGGATTTGTCTCCCATCCTTGAACGCTCGTGGAGCATTTTGTACCGTCCGAATGCTTTTCCGGGTTCAGCTATGAGAAGGTTTGGCTACTATGAATATTAATACCTTTGCCAGTTGAGCTTTCCTTAGACTACATATATTACGTTTCGTCCACGGTTTTTTGAAATTTTCAACCTTGGTTTTCCTTCCATTTTTCTCTTGTCTATTTTTCGCTTATCTATCCACAACACCACAGTTCTCGCTACTATGCACAACCTCGTTTTCGTTTTATTTCGTCTTTCCAATTCCTCTATGCGGTGCACCAACACCTACCTTAACATATGCCTGTGCGCAAAACCACTCCCGACAAAACCCACGATTTTCAATGGCATATGTTTTTGAAACATGTAGCACCTCAACCTCTGGATACCGTCCATTACCTTCCCCTTCTCTCGCGCCGCGTCCTTTTTGCGCAACTATTATGGAGGGCGGGGTCGCCGGTCCCGCCCGATCCTTGTATTTTGTATCACTATCGGAGGATTGCCGTGGCAATGACCGCGGACGGCCGCGGATGGCCGTGGAAATTGCTGCGGTTGGACGTCCGCGGAAACTGCCGTGGCAATTGCCGCGGATTTTCGTGGGTTGCCATGGTTGGTACGTATGCCACGGACAGACCACGGCACGTGCCGTGGCCACAACCGTGGCATTTGCCGTGGAAGTGCCATGAGCCGTGGAGCTTGCCGTGGAAAACCGCGGATTCCCACGTTAGCCCGTGGCAACACCCACGGAAGTCCAAGGAAGTTCCGAGGTCATTGCCGCGGACCTCCGCCAAAAAGTCTTACATGGTGCAACCGCGCATATGCACCAACCTCAATGTACATGAAAGGTCGCAACGAAGACTGACACTTACTGTAACGCCTAACCTGCGGCTATGGTGACTCAGTCCGTAGAAAGCACGGGCGCCACCCGCATGACACGAGCAGCGAAACGACTGGCACGTCGAGACACGGAAAACTCACCGCCTAGCAGTGGCATGATTCGACTTCCACGCACACATAAGGTGGCGAAGGTAGCTCTACTACTGTTATATCTTACCTTAGTCCATGGTGGATAGGTCAGCAGAAAGTAGAGTAACGACTGGGATGACACGACAGGGGCAACGAAACCCCGCCGACGCGTGGAAGTCGCGGAAAACTCACCGTGTAGCAGAGGCAACGCGAAAACGGCAAAGTCAAAGGCGACAAAGGACAATTGCTGTCATGTTTTACTCCTGTTCCGGCAAGAACATGTGCGTACTCTTGGCTCTCGTTTATGCACCGACCAAGGTGGCAAGGGAGCTTGATTACCTCGTACCGTATCATTCAAGACCCAAGTCTATGGCGAATCAGTTAGTAGACAGCAGTAGAGGAACTATTCACATGACACGACAAGAGCAACAACACGACTCAGACAAGTCCAGGTGCAGAACACCCACCGAGTAGCAGTGACATGCATCGACTTCTTATATCACACAACACGTGGCAAGGTAGCTCAACTACTATGTACAATATCTGACACGAGTCTACGGTGAATCGTTCATTAGGCAGGAGAGGAGCCAGCGGCATCACACGACGGCAACCAAACGACGAGAATCCATCGAAGGCGCGGAAATATCCATCGCCGTGCAGCAGTGGCACAGCACAAAACGTAAAGGCAAAAAGAGAGAAGGAAAACTGTTATATTTCACTCCGCTTCCGGCAACAAAAGGTGCACACTCTTGGCTCTCGCTCATGCACCAGCTTTCAAGCACATGAAAGGTGGCAAGGAAGACTCGCTACTAGTGTAATATATCACCATACCAGGTAGTCTATAATACTTATAATACTTCATGTATAGGGCTACCAAAAATTGCAAAACGCAAGTTTCGGGTCCACACGTACGAAATACGATGGCAAGGCGAACGGGCACACACCAACTAAAGTTGCGCGGTTACGCAAACAGCAGTCTGGTCCTCGTCGGGAACAGAAACCGTCCTGTGCTACTTGTACGCCCGATCGGAACAAAGCGGCGGTCAGAGGTCGTCCAGGCCTCTTTTAAGGGCTGCCACCAGGTCTTCCGTGTCTTCTACCCCGCATGATACGCGTACGAAGCCGTCTGTGATGCCAACCTTCAACCTGGGACGCGCCGACGGGATGCGGAGGTTGACAAGCAGGAGCAGCAGCAGGGAGGGTGACAAACACGAGCGCAGGTATAAAAGGGTAACTGTTACGCTACGGTCGTCTAGCCTCGCTCGTTGCGCTCGGGAGTGGTCTCTTCGTGCTCGGGAAAAGTGTAGTCCTTAGCTTGTGCCGTCGCTCTGACTACATGACCTTCGTACTGCCAAAGCACCAGCGAGCCTACCCTGCCTCTCGACGGTGAAAAGACATGAACAAAACCACTATCTGTCATGAAAACGGAATCTTCCACAGCTGCTGAACGTCACACAAGCCCCGCAAGATAAGTACAACATCGCCCAGCAAAAAAGATATGGCAAGGTAACAAACGAAAAACGCCACCACCGCCCGCCCCCCCTCCCTGAAGCACGCCTCCACGGACACAACGCGTCACTCCTAACCTCACCCTAGCTTTCGCCGAGGAACGGCAAGCGCAGGAGTAAGACCGAGAACAAGACTCACCGGTCCTCCTGGAGCATATTAGCATGCGTCATCACAGCTGGACACGTCAGAATCGACTCTGTCGCGCCCAGATTCTCGCAGAGACTCCATGGTCGCTGCACTGAGTTCATCAGCTTACGTCCAGCCTCTGTTCCCCCCGTGACCTCGAACCATAGCATGGACCCGTGGATACCGCTGCCGTGCTGCCTGTCGGCGAGTTCCTTCTGGGGAAAGCTCGCAAGCCCCGGGTAGCGTACGATGTCCACCTGATGGACCAAACACATTTCATGAGCGGGAAAAAAGCCGGGTGGCCGTATGTATCTACGTCGCCTCGATTCGCGTAATCGATCGTGAACAAATATGCTGCCAAGCAGGATGCCGCGATCTGACCCCTTGAACGACCGCCCCCTACACTAGAACAAGCACATTAATTCCAAAAAAAGGTTTGGCACGCCCCCAAAGACCGGTCAACTACAGTGCGAAACTTAGTCACGAGGTCTGCCTCGCATGATAGCCAAGACGAGGGACAATGGCTCGTAGTCAGAAGCTGAGTAGGCATGGCTACCGGGATATAAAACTCGGGGGTCGGGAGGGGGGGGGGGGGGTGCTTCGTCTGACCGAAAAATACCTCAAGTGTAGGCAAACAGGTACGCTTTCCCAATCAAGACAAGCAAGGTCCACAAAATGAAGCGGTAGCACTAAATACGTCGCAATATATGCGCCATCGCGTGCGCGCGATCGATCCACAAATCCCGCAGCTTCATACGCAAACGGGCCTATTTTTCCAATTAACACGAAGGAGGTCCGCCCAAAGAAGCAGAAGAGCAAAACACAGGCACGGCCGCACCTCTCCCCTCCCCCCTCTACGGCAAACAAATTGCGGCGCATACAGTGCCGACCCGCGGATCAGAAAGATATTGGCCCACTCTGTTTCCAATTGAGATAGTGTGTTGCACATCAGCATGAGCATAACCGCTTGCGCATGTTCAATTTCCCTCGGAATTAGGGTGTTTGCGATGAACAAACTATGGTTGGGTAGAAGCAGGGTAGGAAAACACATACGAAGTACTTGAAGTAGCATTGGAACCGACCAACATTATAACCCAGGACCAAACAACCCCCGAAAAGAAAATGGGTTCGAAGATGAAAAATATTACCATGGTATATATTTCTAGCCCAAGATTTCGCTGATTTTTGGTGGATAGTGCTGGCCTTGGATTGTGTGGCGTCGACGGTTTCAACACTAATACTGTACAAAATATGTTTCCACCCCCCAAAAAAAACGAAAACCGTCAACACTCATAACAGGCTGGGTTTCTTGTGTGGCTTTCTTCTGAAAGGGCCGGGCGGTAGTGCCGCAGCGTATGTACCTTTTCGTGTTTTTCAAGCATCTCCGCCACAACCTGCGCCGTCTTGCACTGCTGGCGGAATCGCAAGGACATCGTCTTGCAGTGCTGGAGAATGTAGAACGCAGCCTGAGGGCTGCACAAAAAAACACAGCATCAGCAGCAGCAACGGCGGTGGGCAAAACAAAGCTTAGAAATATGAGTTGAGACGAAATTCTCGATCCAACAGAAGAGGTCGGCAAACGAGCCGCACAGCAACGTTTCGGTGAGAGTGCGCAAATCGGCCAGCTGCGGAGCAAAAAAAAGTAACGCCGCACACTTACGAGGAAAAAAAAATAAAAGGAAGAAAAGCAAAACCCTGCGAAGTTGAAAAAAATTGACCAAAAAAATAGAGCGGTTTCAACAGGCTTCACGGAAGACCATCTTCCTACTCCGGAAATTATCGTACACTGAATCCAAGTAGTTCTCCTCACACAATAGTGGTGCAGGTTCCGCGAAAACAAAAACCAAAGAGCGGCCTCAACGAAAAGACTCGTCCTACCGCAGAAACTGTCCCGCACTATATCCAAGTAGGTTGTTGCCCCCCACAAAAGTAGCGAACAGCCCACGAGCAAAAATACAAAAACAGCGGCTTCAAGGAAAAAAGAAAATCCTCCCGCGCACATGGTCCCACAATAAATCCAAGCAATTGTCCCCACTGAAACCCTTCGCCCGGAAAACCCCGCCCTACACCAATGCCACGTAAATAGTCTCCAGGAACGGGTTTTCCAGTTGTAGAGGGATTAAAGTGGCGAAAACAACAACGAAAGAGCGGCTTCGAGGAAGAAATTTTCCAACTTCTATGATTATCCCACACCAACTACAAGTAATTTGGTCCCCCAAAAAGTGTCTCACGAGCAAAAAAAAAGAGAGCGGCACCAGGGAAGATATGAGTTGCTTCATACCGGATCATTTTCTCACCCTAAATCCAAGTAATTTGTCCCCCAAAAAGCGTCACATACTCACGCGCAAAAAAAGCAGGGGAGCGGCTTCAATGAAGTAGTTTTGCTAATGCAAATACTATCCCAGACTAGATGTTGGAAATTTTGCGGCTTCATGGAAGCAACGTTCCTTCGCATTATGAAACTGGCCCAGCACTAAATCCAACCGTCTGTCTCCAAAACATCGTCAAAAGACTTGTAGGCGGGCAAAAATACAGGAAGTGCGGCTTCAACGATAGAACATCTTCCTACTGAAGTAACGATCCTACCCTAAAACAGAAATTATCCCGCCCTACCATTTCCTATCGCAAAACTTATCCTACGCCGAATCCACGTACCGTACTGTGATTTGGCCCCACCCACGAATGTGCAGGATCATCAAGAAAACAGGTAGTAAGCATTTGGTGCAGAAGTATGGTCAACTCAGCCCAGGGCGAACATTGCCGCTAACCCGGGAAGTTCGACGGAAAGTTTGTCGAAATAATGTGACTTGATTGCTACGACTACAGCAGTAGGCGTCCCCGATGATATGGTAGGCGAATCTCGTCCCTACTAAAGCCAAAGGTCATGGATTAAAGTGTATACTCACTCGCGCTCGTAGGGACTTTTCCTTGCGGACAGATTGACCACCGGAAGAAACTCGAGAGCGTGAGTTAGCAAAATTCGACGAAAATCGACGAGCATGAATATCTGAAACAGTGGGAATGCCGAACCCCATGCGAGATAAAACTGAAGGCAAGTGCCGGGGAGGGGAAGGGAAGACACCTGTAACCACGGCTTGTCCAGAAGGTCGCTGAGTGTAAAACCTCTAACGGGTTGAGCTGGAGGAGAGTAAAAGTGATGACAAGAAAAAATGAATAACGAAAAAAAACAGCATCGGCCATATGAAGCAGTTGGGGCTGCCGCTTGGCTAGGGGGTGTTCAAGAACTGCAATGCTGGGAGCTGTGCGACACGCGTGTAGGATGGCGATTCTCGCGCTGCAGCACACTCCCTTGCCAAACGCTTCACTAGACCTCGCCGATTGCTTGGCCAGTTTACTACAAGTCCCAAAGCGGCTGACAGAGCGCGCCCGCGTTAATAGATCACCACCAAAACCACACGAAGAAAACACACATCAGCATGGTATGACACATATGATACTGGATACATTGTGAGTTGTTGCGATCCACATCCACCTACTAGCCAGCATGATACTTTGGAGACATGGCGGATTATAGGGACAACATATGATAATAAACATCTAGGGAACCCGGGCGTGTACCCAGGATATATCCCATGACAAAAGCCCACAAAATACGACACAAACCGAAACATACCTGAGGATGTTTCCGTGCATGTTGCTGTAGAAGTGGATGCGATCGTCAAGCTCCTTTGTAGCCGATGCCACTGCCCCCCCGACGGTGACGTTGTGCCCGTCGTAGAACTTTGTTAAGCTCTGGGGGGGTCAGACAAATGGGGTGAGGCAGAAAGGAAAAGGTGCGACGGCGACGGGGCGAGAGAGGGGAACATACCAGGTGTATATACAGCGGTGAGACGCACTCTTGGTGAACAGAGCCGGGCATGCACGACAAGCGAAAAAAAGAAAGCGAGCGGTTGGTTGACCGAAACAAGAAACGTTCATCAGAAATGCCGTAGTAAAACATGAAAAAGTTACTAAAGACGGGCGACAGGGGCAACACGCAGCTTGCAAAAATTGAGTATCAACCCCGAATTTGCCGAAGTCACAACTGACGCTTTTAAAACAATTCATATAACAAAAGGACCTGGTGCGAAAAGAAGTGATACTTCGTATAATACAACAAACTACGAAAATCTAGGTAGGAAAATGGAATGAGTCAACTGAACCACATGCAGCGTGCGCGAGCGCATACCGCCAAAAATAGGAGTAAGCGTCCGACAATCCACGGTTTGCGTACCAAGCTTCGGTAGGCGATGAAATCAGGGTTGGCGGCTCGGAAAGTTCGCATCCGGCCTTTCACCCGCCCCTAGGTTGCTCTAATGTGAGGGAGATTTCCTACGAAACCTGTGCCGGAATCGGCCGCAGCAGCTGTAGCAGTGGCGGCTACAACACAAAAATAACAACAACAATAAAAATATAAAAGCAAGAACGTGTGACAAGAACAACAGCAACATACCAATAACACTAACTACATACAACACAAAACACGACAAATCACCGCAGCAGTAGTAAATAGCACCAACAAATAGCAACCGCATACCAACGACCTTTTTCAGCAACAAGAAGTAACACCAGCAGCAACAACAGCAACAACGACAAGCAACAACAACAAGTATCAAAAGCACCCACAAACTCCAGGGACCGGAGCATATGCCCCCAAACCGTTCAGCGAGCAAGGCATTATCGATACGACGCGTTCACCTGCAAGGTCATGTCCGCCCCGAGCTCGATCGGTTTCGTCATCAGCGGAGTCGCGAAAGTGGAGTCGCACACGTGGAGAACGCCCGCAGCCTTCGCAATGGCGCTCACAGCCTAAACCAAATCCCATCCCCGACATCATCAGCAGAGAAACCATTAAGGAGGCAATGTAAACGAGGGGGGGGGGCAGGGGGGGGGGCTCGAATGGTCAACATGAAGTATTTAGAGAAGGCCACCAAAGGAATATATACACGTTTTCGAACATGCCAGATATACACCTATACATAGTTCGATATACTCCTCGCTGTGACGGCGATTGTCCCACTGCCCCATTCCTATCGAAAGAGCTTCGTTGGGCAACGGAGCGAGACTCTGAAGGAAGCTCACTATACCTAGCGGCTAAGCCGCCGGGGCACTCCTGAAGCAAACCATGGATTGTATCTACCGGCATTTGACAATCTAGCAAGCCCACACACACAGTGACAGTTAGTTGGCGTCTTAAAGAAACGCTCTGCGCCTACTGCTACCGGCCCCACAATTCCCCACAAACCAACTTTGGCTCCTCAAGAACCAGTCAAACCCAACACCCAGTGACACGACGATGAGGATATACCCAAAATAGTCACGCCCCCCCCCCCCTCCCCGCCCCCTCCTTCCGTCCCTCTTGCCTTCCCCCCCTCCCTCCCTCCCCCCCCCCCCCCCCCCCCCCTCTCTCCCGCCTTCCACCTTCTCACCCGAATGTCGGTGAGAGTGAGGGTCGGGTTTGCCGGCGTCTCGCTGAAGATGAGTTTCGTGTTCGGTCGGATGGCCGCCTTAACGATCAAAGGGTCCCGGAAATCGACGAAGCTGAAGGCGATGCCGAGGTCCGAGAACATGACCCGAGCTACTCGGTTAGTGCCCCCGTACGAGCACTCCGTGATGACGCAGTGGTCGCCTGATGTTTCGTGCGCCGCGCGATAAAACGAGGAGATATTTTCGTGTTAGATAGTGGTACAATGGTGGTGTTGGGGGGGAGTGAAGGTGGTGTTCGTAGTGGTGGTGGTCGTGGGAGGTGGTGGAGGTGGTGGTGGTGATGGTCAATTTGGTGGCGGGAAAGTAGTCGGTTTCATTGTTTCCTCTGCTGTGCTTCGTTCGCCGCGCGATAAAAAGTGGGGTTATTTTCGTGTTTGATAGTAGTACAATGGTGGAGGTGGTCGTCGTCGTGATGGTGATGGTCGTGATGGCAAGTGGTGGTGGTGGCGGTTGTGGCGGTGTTGGTGTTGGTGATGCCAGTGGTGGTGGCGGTGGCGGTGGTGATGGCCAGCGATGGTGGTGGCGATTGTAGCGATGGTGGTGGTGGTGGTGGTGGTGGTGGGAAAAGTGGAGTCGCTGTACTGTTTCAGCACGAAATAGAAAACGGGATCTATTCCTTGGGCGACAGAGATGGTGCCCACTAAAAGAAGCACGGTCCGCGAGAGTGAACCGAATTCTTGCAATCCTCTTGCTTTCATCGCGCCGCCCGAACCAAATCGCCCCGCGCTGCTGCTGCTTCCACAAACCAACGCAGCGAAGCTGGCTGCTCCAATCGCACGGTCACCACCTCATCAATCCCGACACACAGCAGGAACTCAAAACACCGCAGAACAAGTGGCGGCGTACTCGCGGCGGCGTATAAACAGCACACCCCAGGAAGGTCTGACTATTGCGCCGTGGTCTCACCGTCAAGCGACGTGCCTTCCGCGCAGCCAGCCCGACCCGACGACAACCGAGGCAGCGCCCCTTCCACCCTATGCACAAAGCATCAGACATCACACGACTCACAACACGTAGTATCATGAAAAAGGCTTAACATCAGCCGTCGACGCCAGGCCAACTAACTGAGGGTTTGTTACTTTCGGGTCGCCCGCGGTTAGCACATACCCTGCTGGAATGTACGCAAAACAAAACTACAACCTGAACGGTCCCGAGGAATGTGACAAGCCGCCTTCGTGAGCGCCGTCGTCCCCCCCCCCCTACCGCCGCCCAAAACCCAGCAAACCTATGCCTAAGCCAGATAACGCGGGTGGAGATGCCGGGTGCGGCTGGAGCGGGGGAGGGGGTGGGGGCTGATACCTCCGTACGGCGAAAATCATCTCCTATTGGTTCTTACCGGCTTTGAGGAAGGCCGACATCACCGTCACCGTCGCAGCCATGCCGGTCGCGACGCAGCACGCCCCCGCTGCCCCCTCCAACCCCGCCACCTTAGCTTCCAGCGCGGCTACTGTGGGGTTAGCTGTGCGCGAGTACGAAAACCCTTTGTCCTGCGGTTGATTGAATACAACGGGATGGTGGTACGGTTTGGGAGGTGCCAAGCAGAGAGGTCTCGTAAGGTCAGAAACGTTAAAACATCGACGGGAACAATCTGCGAAACACTGGCATCTGCAGCGTGGACGACCAACGCGCCATCTTGAGAGCTTTAGTAGTGTCAATGGTATTTCCAGCAATCGGCTGAAAGCGCCCGTGCATCACGTTGAACACCCTCTCTCCCTTCCTCCGTTGAGTACTAGTACCGCCCACATGCGCAAGATTCGTTTGGGACAGGACAGGACGTAATTGGTGGGGCTGAACAGACCGCGTCACCAAACTTCCAAGTTCAACTGGCTTCGCTGTTGTATTCGTTCCGCAGCACAACAGGTGACTGCCTCCGTGCTGCGCTACATAGGGAAGTAACATGATGCCTGTGCAAACCGCCGCAAAACACAAAAGAGCAGGGTCGAGCTGAATCGCGCTCCGCCTCGTTTGGGTGTACACCGGTCGGTGTTCGGTCGTAACCATCTGCCCTGTCGTTGACAGGCATCAACCATTGTACGTTACGCACGCTCAACCCATTTAATGCTGCACACACGTTTTTTTTATACAATGCTCGGAATTTAGAGTGGCATGGTTTTGGCAGGTTAAGCTCGGCGATAATAGAGCCGGCGGAAAATGCGGGACGAAGAGCAAAAACAACCATCTCGTCAACCATCGAGCTACGAAACGGCAGAATCCGTCCTACTCATTTTGAAAAAATAAATCTAAACACGTCAGCTGTGACTTCAATAAATTTAGGGTCGATACTCATCTTTGCACGCTGCGTGATACACCTAACTTTGTGACTATAATGGAGGAGTTAAATTGACACAAGATATGCATGAAAAAATGTTGAGGTGAGTGTGGAGAGCTCAAGCTTTACTTTTTCTTTCGAAATCATCGCCGCTATTGTCATGGGCAGCGCATGAAAATACTAATGAAATTAGTACGGACAAAACGGTGAAACCATAACCGGTAATTAATCCATTGCCCGTTCCCGAGTCCGTGGTGGATTACATCGAGAGCGGGTTGGCGACAAGTGATTGCGCCGTGTGATCGAAAACATTCCGTCGTGTCCGCTTGAAGTTGAACTTGGCGCTGGCTCCTAAAGTAAGTCTAGTCTTACACCCTGGGACAAAAACGATCAAAACCGGAAGAATACGCTTGAAAAAAACGACAAAACAAAACTGGAAACCAATCGATGCCCCCCTCTGGAAGCCACCAATCATCGTTTCCGCCTTCCTTTGCAGTAGAAGAGACCAAATGCGAACCAAGGCAACAAGAAAGGCAAGCCGCGCCAGGCGCCAGGGGGGGCGTCCACACGCGATCACCGTCCTCTATTTTGCGAGGAGGAAAGCATTGACTGCTGCTGTCTTCCATCGGGTTCATTGGAAAAGGGCGCAACATCCTTCGTGTGATTATAGCTATCTTCCGCAGGGCCCGTTGGAAAAGAGAGTCCAACACACGTCATGTCGTGACACGTGGCCACAAAAGAGTAACAGCAGTACTCCGCTCAACAGAGCACCCTCCCAAACCCTAACCCTAACCTATTCAAGCAACGCAGGCATACTCCCCTTCGTCTCGTCCGCAGTGAGCCCCAACCACTTTCTCGAATACCTGGTACCTTGGTATGTAGTCTTTATGGTAAGCTTCAAGCTCTACTGGTTGAAAAGGCTCGAGTTCGTTGACTGCACATCGGTACCTGAAGTTACGTTTATTTTGGAAACATTACAGCAGTGTTTAGTACCGCGACGCGAGCGGGAGCACGCACGCACGCATGTTCTGCTCGTCCGTACAGCATTAGTTGAGAAAGAGAGGAAGCCACGACAGTACGTACTGCGCGCGTACGAATGACTCCTAAGTACGCACCGCGCTTGCTTGCACTCTTCGTCCTGTCCTGTCCGAAACGGGTTTTGCCGTATTTGCACAAGTGCAACAACTGACGCTTTGTCGATACGACAACATTGCGCGTGTGACAAAAAAGAAGTATATACAATTATAATCCCTTCGGGTACCAGGTATTCGGCCAGACTATTTTAGAAGCATACACGAAAGCACAAAATACCCCGATTGAGCATCAGAATGAATCAGGGCGAGGGGCGTCTCAACGACCAACCCGACCTTGCTCTGCTTGATTCTCGACGACAGCATCTGCGCGATAAATAGGGCTCTTTTCTTGCCTACCAGGTATGTGCCAACGGTTCCAATCCAGTCGGGGAGCTGGGACAGTGTTGGGGCTTCACAGCAGTAATAGCCACATGGACGGAAGATTATACCGGTACAGTAATACAGAGAGGGGGTATGCAGAAACGGCAGAAGCAGCTCTTGACACGAGAAATTTCGAACTATGATCTGTCATTCATAGCTGCTTGCTGCCCCTGCTTTGCGACCCGTGCTGTTTCTTTCTCGTGCCCCCATCACCGCCATCCTTCACTAAGGTAGCGTTATCAATAGCATGTCGTACAGCACCAGCACCAGCAGTGCGTGTTCGCAGCGAAGCAACGCAACATAGAGGGGGTTGGTCGTAAAAAAAATGTATAGCAGAAGGGGGACGGACGGTATAGAAACACGCAACATATACTCGGAGTATATATTAACGTATACCTGGTACGAAGTAAATCAGCAAGTAAAAATAAATATAGGCAGTTGGCTGTACTTAATTAATATTGCAGAAGAGGGACCCGATACAGACCATGCGCATTCAGTATGCATGCTTGTATAGTCTGCGTGACTAAAGGCGTCCTATCTGGTGTACCAGGTATATCATACAAAAGATACAGCGGTGCGTCATGGAACATCAACATTGAACATGGAGAGGAAGCTTGTTCCTGGGCGGAGTTGTTGTAGTTGTCGATATCACCTTGTCCCGCGTTAACCCGTGCTGGCATCATCACGCATATGCAGAGCTCCCTTGCTATCACGTGCTGCTATTGGTGTTGTTGCCCCGTCCACGTAGGCGCTGCGACTACGAGGAATTTATACATCTAAAACGTTTCAGTACTGTACTTGGTGTGTCCGTCGGATTTGTTTGTCCGAAATTCCTTCAGCGGGAGTAGGTTCCACCACACATTCCATAAAGTGGTTGAGGCACACTGTTTACGAGACAAAGGGAGCAATTCCTACATTGGGTTTGATTGGGTTAGGGCTAGGGTTGGACAGGTACCCTCGTTTCAGGCACGCGCCAGTCGGAGGAGTTTGATAACTTGTGTACCTGCTCAATTTCCGAAAAAAATATATATGTGTAGTCTATATATAAATCGATTTAACATCTTATCACAGGAGACGAAAATGTGAAGTACGAGAAGCGTGGGCCGAAAGGGTCAGCGGTTCGGCTCAACAGCACCGCCGCTCGAAATACTGCCGCAAAGTCACGATAAAACGACAACATAACCTAACTCAACGATTTTTCGACCGTTCGACCATGAACCACTATCTTCCTGCGAAGTATACCGTCAGCGTCATAACTTACTAATTGTGTACCTGGTATACTTGAGTGCCTGCAAAATGACACCCTCAACAATCGACAATGGCCTCTGCAATAGCAATGACATAAGCTGCATTGGACGGGTCTACTGTCGTCCTTAATCTCTATCGATTGTTACCTTCCCCCATCAATTGTGGCCTGCAAAAGCCATCAATGGATAGGTAGCACAATCTGATACGGTGGATAATATCTGTCGAAGGATAGTTTGCGCAATCTCTTGCGGAGCACCATGGCTATCGATGGATGGGTTGCACCATCGATTGCGGTCGACAATGGCAATCGATACACACCCCGCACAACATTTTCGGCTGGCAATCTCTATCGATAGATACCTCGCACAACCTATTGTGACTGGCAATGGCTATCGATACACACCCCGCACAATACATTGCGGCTGGCAATGGCTATCGATAGATACCTCGTACGACCTATTGTGGTGGACGATATGGATGGACAAGCTTCACAATATATTGCGGTGGATGGATACAATGTATTGATTGTCAGTATCACCAGTCTCTTGTCGCCGACAATATATATATATCGATAGATTTTCCTATTGTCGAAGCAATGGACCATTGTTGTGTGTATTGTCGAAGCAATAGACCATTGTTGTGTGTATTGTCGAAGCAATAGACTATTGTTGTGTCTATTGTCGAAGCAATAGACTATAGTTGTGTCTACTATCCAGCGTGGGGTAAACACAACAGATCACATTACCAAGTACTGGGTACACGAGACATGCATACACCAGTTACAGGTTCTCCCTTCGGAAGTGAAATACAAGGAGGCAGAATGCTAGGTAGGCAGAAAAAAAAGTGATCGTAGAACCCAAACATTAAACATATAAAAAAGCATTTATAGTAGGGAACAGTAACCTAGACAAAAAAACGGAAACATAGGCGAGCAGACCAAAAGAGGGCGACGCAAGAGAAGAGAGCGAAAGCGTATGACGTGGTACTCGTGCCAGGCATGATTCATAATGCTAGTACAGCAGCAAAACAGAGGACGCAGCAACAGAAACAGAGCAGGAGCGACAGAATCTTGATAAAAAATTAGACACAAGGTATGACAATTGCCAAATAAACGTAAACGCGTACTTGTACTTGCACGGAGAATGGAATGAGAAGAGAGCAATAGGAGGAGGACGATTTTTGTACAAACACAAGTGAGTCGGAGTTACTGTAGTTTCGGGC
The DNA here is from genome assembly GCA_012845835.1 of Undaria pinnatifida. NCBI lineage: Eukaryota > Phaeophyceae > Laminariales > Alariaceae > Undaria > Undaria pinnatifida. The sequence goes on along the minus strand of JABAKD010000009.1, from coordinate 6,845,752 downwards.
TAATTGCAGCTACTATCTGCTGCAATTGGGGCAAAAGCCCGAAAAAAACTGTTGATAATAATCAAAGTTGTATTTGTTCAAAAATAGACAAGAATCAGGAACAAGTCCATACACAACTGAGTATACAACTCAGAAGTAGTAGGAGAAGCTGATGCGCGAGAGCAGAGGGCCCCAGAAAACGAAACAAGGCTCCTTATTAGGCTTTTTAGGCTGAATCCCACGGAGGCCTGCTTAGCTATACAACAGCAAAAAATGAAAAAATGCATCCTTCGGAGAGCAACAGAAGCAGTCACCAAAACGAAAAAAGAGGCAAAATATAGCCTTCAAGATGGCGACCCTTTAACGGCCAAACACTGACAAATAATATCATACGTACAGAGTACTCGAATGTTTTTTTTTTAAACTAGAAGTTGGAAAAAAAGGCCGCATAGTCGTTCCCTAGGAAACAAAACTCTTTAGGAAATCAACTAATCAGCGATGGGGAAAGACAACCACGAAAAGACAAAAACACTGCTGTGATACGAACGGGTCAAGTAGCAGGCGCTGATTTTTTTATTTTTTTTTATCCTCCGGCGGATGGTGAAAAATAAATCACCACACTTCCACGTACTTTCATACGCGTCGTGTGTCGATTTGCTCTAGGCGCTGATCTCTTGCTTTCTTTGCCAGCTGCGCCTCGCACGGTGTACGGCGCCGCCCGTATACCTCCGTAGCGGCGCGCCCCACCTCTAGCCCACATTTTGTAAGTTGTTGCTGTGCGTGCCGCTAGGCCTGAGTCTTGGCCAAGGCTTCTCAGCACGCGCCTGGGTTCTGGCTCCAAGCTTGGTCTTTGTCTATACTCCCGTACTCGTACTCGTATGATAAAGTCATCGTACAACGTACCTGGTATCAGGTAAATATTTTTCCCGAACTGTAAGAACCGTGCCATATTCATACAACTACTTACAAATATCAATCTCCTGAGAGGCCCTGAGAGGCCTCCATTTTTTTCGCTTTCCACGCTAACTTTAAGACATCCTCCTCTCCGGAGGGCTGAGCGGGCTCGGATGCCTGAAACAGTGCTTCTCAGCGCTTTTTATCTTTTTTTCCAAAATTCAAGTTCAACAGTCATTTTTTGGGTAAGTTGGATTTTTTGTTTCCCTCAAGTTTAAAACTCCTGTTTTTTGAGAAGACCACATACATTACATAACACCTGGACGCCGCTTCCTCTCGTTACTTGCGAAGCGGTCCAGCTTTTCTTTGATTTCTTCACTTTTTTTTCTAGTTGCACGAAGCTTTCGTCATCCCAGAAGAGGTCCCGTCCTGATGATCTCAGGTTGGCTAATCACATCTTCAGCTCAGCTCCGCCTAGCAGCGCACAGCAGCGCTAGTTCAGTAACGTAGCGCTAGCTCAGCAGCGTAGCGCTAGCTCAGCAGCGTAGCGCTAGCTCAGCAGCGTAGCGCTAGCTCAGCAACGCAGCGCCGTGCAATGCCGTTCCCTGGCGTGCCCTGGTGTGCCTTGCCGTACGATGCGGTGCTATACTGCTGTGCGATGCGGTGCGGTTGCTGTGCGATGTTGTGCGGTGCTAGGTCCCAGCTTGGTACAGCTTGGCGCATCATCAACTCGGCTCCGCTCAGCAGAGCGCACCGCAGCGCTAGCTCAACGGCGCGGCGCCGTGCCCTGCCCGTGCCATGCCGTGCGGTGCGGTACTACTGCTATGCGGTGCTGTGCCATGCTGTGCCGGGCTGCGTGTTTTTTGCTGAACTTTTCCTACATGCCAAGTTATTAATAAGTATCATTCGAAGTGCCATACCAGGTATCACTTACTACTACTGCTGTACGTACCAGGTACTATATATTACAAAAATAAAAATACACTCCAGCTGTGAGATCGAAGATTTCGTCAAAGCTCATCTTTGCAAGCTGTGTGTGATACTCCGACCGCGCGTATAACTGTGTGTGTCCTCATTAAGGATATACGTCGGCGACTCCCCTTGGAACTACAATGTAGCTTGTACAATATATGTTGAAGCACAAAAAAAAAAGTTCTCACAGCTCAGCTCAGCCCAGGCATAGTTCAGCAGCGCAGCGCCGTGCGGTGCCGTGCGGTGCCATGCCTTGCCCTGCGGTGCTGTGCCGTGCTGCGCTGTGCTTTCGTTCAAACATACAGCAGTACCGGTATCATGCGATACCCATTACCGACCGGTATGTATGTGTGTGTCTCCCTTTTTTCGATTTCTTCATTCGATCATCCTCTCGGTCCTCTTTTTCTGTTTTCGAAAATTACACCCATCCTGGCGATCAGAACGTGACATTGCCAACAAGCACACACAGCACAGCAAAGGGCAATCAGCTCTGCGTATAAAGTTTAAAGCAGCTCTTGGCATTATTAAATCGCTAGATGCACCAAATTGTCAGGGCTTTTCACGGGTCGGGTCAAATCTCGCGGGTCGGGTCGGGTCGGGTCGGGTCGGGTCAGCTGACCCGACCCGACCCGCGAGATTTTCGAGACGTCTTGACCCGACCCGACCCGACCCGCGATATTTTCGAGATGTCTTGACCCGACCTGACCCGACCCGCGAGATTTTCGAGACGTCTTGATCCGACCCGACCCGACCCGACCCGACCCGACCCGACCCGACCCGACCCGACCCGACCCGACCCGACCCGACCCGACCCGCGAGATTTTCGAGACGTCTTGACCCGACCCGACCCGACCCGCGAGATTTTGAAATCGTCCTCACCCAACCTGACCCGACCCGCGACAATCCGGGTGACCCGCGAAATTTGGGTCGTCTGGCGGGTCACGTGAACTTGACCCGTGACATTTCTCACGGGCCGAAGTCAAAAAGTCACGGGTCAAAGCATGTATACCTCGGTCAGTTGGTTGGTCCTTGGTCCCTCGTACTTTTCCCAGTATGTCGTGTTCTCTGCGTTTTTTACTGGCATTGTTTGCAGCTGATGATCATGTCATGTGGTGTGCGCGCGAGAAATAGGAAAGAAACCGCAACCCACATGCATGGACATGCCCGTACCGCTAGACCACCGGGTCGAACCGACGAGCGACCCGACGAGCGAGCTAGTTATAAGTTACGAGTGCAATCTCCGGACCCGGCAAGCAGCCTAGCTGAGCCGCCTCCGGCAGCAAGCCCACAACTGGGGCGGTGGATCTGTCAGCAGGGGCTGCGATCCGCGAGGGTGCGTTGTCTGCTGCTGGTGCTTGCTGCTGCCAGGGTGCTGCTGCTGCTGCTGCTGCTTCGACAACGGCTGCTCTTCTTGCTTTTTCACGTTTGGTTACATTTCGTACTGGTATGATTCTCGAGCTAGCTACTACTGCTGTATCTATCTTCTATCTGTGCAGTCTCCAGCCCCGGCAAGCAGCCTAGCTGAGCCGTCTCCGGCAGCAAGCCCACAACTGGGGCGGTGGGTCTATTAACAGGGGCTGCGATCCGAGAGAATCTGGGGTCTGCTGCTGGTGCTTGCTGCTGCCAGTGCTGCTGCTGCTGCTGCTTCGACGACGACTGCCTTTCCTTGCCTTTTTACGTCTGGTCACATTTCGTACTGGTATGACCGTAATATTACTACTACTGTTGTTACAGCGTCAGTAGGTACGGGATTCGCGTCACACTGCTGTATGCCTTGGTACGAGTAGCTAGGAGTACTGCCTGATGATTGTTATGCACGCCGTGATGACTTGTGATCGGAGCATCAGCACGAGGGAGGCAGGAAGCGAAAATGTTTGTATTTTATTGGCGGACCCGCGGGCCCGACCCGCGGGGCGCCTGCACGGCATCAATGTGGCTCTCAGCTGTAAGTTTGAAAAAAGGCGAATCCGCCGGCCAGATCCGCGGGTTTGACCCGCGGGTCAGCCTAAAACAACTTACGGGTCATTATGGCTTGACCCGCGAAGTGACCCGTATCTCGCGGGTCATGACCTGACCCGACCCGCGAGATTTTTAAAACCTCTTGACCCGACCCGACCCGACCCGCGAGATTTTGAAAACCTCTTGACCCGACCCGACCCGACCCGCGAGATTTTGAAGCCTCTTGACCCGACCCGACCCGACCCGCGAGATTTTGACAACCTCTTGACTCGACCCGACCCGACCCGCGAGATTTTGAAAACCTCTTGACTCGACCCGACCCGACCCGTGAGATTTAAAAACGTAATGACCCGACCTGACATGACCCGCGAGATTTTGAAACCCCCGTGACCCGACCCGCGGGTCGGGTCATGACCCGTGAAAAGCCCTGCAAATTGTGGGCCTCTTCTTTCTGCAGCCTTTACATCTAGTTGTATTTTGCCTTGCGCGAGCGTAGCGGGCGGCATCAGCCGCCCGGTGAGCGGAGTCCTTGTATAAATATACAAACGGGGTACTCACCGCTGACGTTTTTCAATTTTACGTAAAACGGTCCGTTTTTGTAACAAAACGCAGGCACCCTCTGTCTCTGGACCCAGATAATGTATCAGGTACGAGGTATGTATGCATGCCGGAGGAACCGACATCATGGTACCTGGTACTGATACTGGCTGTAGACTACCAACTCTTGTGACAAAACGGCAAAAAAAACAAAAACAGCGAGTCCATGCGGACGGCCAGACGGACCAAACGCGGGACTTGTTAAATAATTGGCGCAAATCGAGCCCCGCGGTTTGATACCAGGTATCATATTCTGCGGGCTGCGGGCCACCTCGATGGTAAGAACCAACCGCACAACGCACAACACACCAAGCCAACAGTAGTACAATCAACACAGACCAAGCAGATCGGCACTCGCAAAAAAAACGCGTCGTACACACGCACGTGAAACTATAACTATATTAAAAAATGTCAGCTGTGAGTTCGACGAATTGACGGTCGATACTCTCCTTTGCAAGCTGCGCACTACACCGGCCGTTCTAAAACAGCAACTAACTGCTCGTGGTGATACCTGGCTTATTTTATCAAATTATTTCAACGACCTCAGCTGTGAGTTCGACGATTTCAGGGTCGATACTCATCTTTGCAAGCTACTTGTAGTATAGTATGTGGGTGAGTTTTTCACTTAATGGGAGTGGTCCTTGTTATTTTGTTTCTTTTATTTTTCGTACATGCAGCCAAGATGCAGCATTCAATTTTTTTTTTTTCTTCACTACGTTAAAAATGGCTGGTTTTGGCATTTTTGGTCTATTAATAGGTGGCGAGTTTTGAGCTACATATTACGGGTACCAGCTAAGGGTACCAGCTACAAACGATCGATTTACATTACATGCCTCAGACCATTAGCGAAGGGCGTGGAAACTTCGCAACCAGGGGCGTCTGAGACCATTAGCGAAGGGCGTGGAAACTTCGCAACCAGGGGCGTCTGGTACAGCCGCCGTTTTTGTGACACCACCACCATGGCGCTCAGATGTCAGCGCTGCCTGTTGCAGCTGCTGTACTCGTACGAGCTGAGCTGGCCCTGTTGGTTTTACACCTTTCCACCAGAAGTTGTCATCCCATCCTACTCTCTGCGCCCCCGGTACACGATGCCTTTATTTTTATCGCACGTAGGGTTCAGCATTCCTACTTCTCAGCTTTTTAAGCTCGTCCATTTTCATCGATTGTTTTTGCTAACCCTTGCCCTCGTCACCACGGGAACTTTTTAACAGACTGCTGAAAACAGGTACTGCTGTACCAGGTAGTTGCCACTACACGGCAGTTAGTATACTTGTACTGCTCTACGTCGTACATGTATCAGGCAGGTACGAGTACTACACTGTAGACTTGTCTAGTCTATAGAGTTTGTACGGGTACCAGCCAAGGGTACCAGCTACAAACGATGGATTTACATTACGTTCCTCAGACCATTAGCGAAGACGTGGTAACTTCGCAACCAGGCGCGGCTGGTACAGCCGCCGTTTTTGTGACACCACCATGGCGCTCAGATGTTAGCGCTGCCTGTTGCAGCTGCCGTACTCTTACGAGCTGAGCTGGCCCTGTTGGCTTTACACCTTTCCATCAAAAGTTAAACTTGTCATCCCATCCTACACTCTCACCAGGTATTTTTCAACAGACTGCTGAATAAATGTAGTCGACTGAACGATGGGTGTCAGGATAGCGCCGCTCTCCTCGTCAGGGTTCACACCTTCGTGCACAAACTTGCTGCAGGAACGAAAGAAACGGAGCACCAGACAACGGCGTGGGTGAGAAGGAGTCGCAGGAAGGGTCACACGGGTAATATGACAGTCACATGCATGTGTCCCTGCCAGCTCAGGGCCACAAACGCTGCATGCAATCCAAGAGAAGAGAAAGAAAAAAAATCGCGTTCAAGTTCAACAACTCTACGACAACATATGTGCATCGATTGAAGCTGAACGCTTCACACAGAACACCTTGCGTCTCACGTTTCCATCGCCATCTCCTTGCCTTCTGGCCATGTCCCCGTTCCTGTCGACATAGTGTTTTCGTGCTATGGTAAACAGTACTGGATCTGAGATGGAATGACCGGAGGTGCTGCTGCTCCCGTCGGCTATCCAACAAAAATGTCGCGTTTCCTCCCCGTCCTGTTCCGCCAACTGCAATTTCTGGAAAACCTTGATGGCGTTTGCGGAACGTCTACACATCTACTCGTACGCGTACGAGGACACGTCGCGGAGGCGGGGAGCTGCAGTGCATGATCCAACTCGGAGCAGCTTTCAAGCACCACCAGGGTGGGCGAAATCGTTGCTGCTGCAGCAGATTGCAATCCCACCCTCTGTTATCTACTTCTTGGCGAGTATCCTTGCTGCTGCTGATCCTGCCTACGTCTGCCCTTCTGATTGGCAGGGTGTTGGGTCTTCACGGACCAGCAGCAGCAGCACGTTCGACAGCAGAGAGCGAGAATGGACCACAGCTTAAGATGACGGAAACCTTGCACCACTTCAGGGCGCACCAGGTAGCCACCGGCACAGCAACAGGGAAGAGCGTCACAAAGTTCGTTCTTCAACAAAGCGTCGGCGTCCTTCCAACCGAGGAGCCGGGTTCGGACAGCAGCTCGTCGTGGCGTACGCTAAGCTTCAAGGAGGTCGCCGGGCTCTGGCGGAACAACCCGACGTTCAGCGAGATGTTCGCGGCTTCGATAGCGGCGTCTCCCTGGGAGGCTTTGTTTTGGGAGTCGGCTCCAGTTACAAGAACTACCATGGTGAGGGAAGAGCGGTGGTGCACCCTTATTTATAGCTTGTAGGACAAGTGCTACTGCAGCTGACTCTGCTGCTGCCACTATGATGACTTCGTGGTACGCGACTACATGCCCTCCGGTAACGACGGTACTCCCGAAATATGCCAGAGCCGGTCGGTATGCAGGAACAAAAAGACTCACCCACTTATCAAACGACACGACCAAGCCAGCTATTAATACCATAGTCTATACGTTTGTTAGATGTTTGATCCTAATGTGAAACAGATATAAACTCTTTTGTACTACCTGGTATCAAATCATGAGACAAACAAATCACAGGGATTTTATCCTATCCGGAGCTATCCTATCCGGTGCATGGGTGGCGGCACCCATTCGTGCAGCCCTTGTATGGTAAGGATATGATACTGCTGCATGCCACTGCTATACGTAGACTACTAATAAACTATGCGACTAGCGGGGTATCATGTGGGAAACATCCTACCTGGTGCATGGGGTGAGTCGGTTTGCTACGTGGGTGATCACATTGGCCTGGATGCCGATACTGACATACCACCCAATTAGGGACACGTAACCATACGAAACGCACCAGGAACATGGAAAGCGCACGCCGACTAAGCTCAGAAGCACTGCTGTCCACAGTCCTCGCATCTTCCACTGCGGTTTTTTTCCCGCCTTATTACTCCTTATCGGAGCATGACCTTTGAGCGGCGGGAATCGCCGCGTGCCGCCAGCGTTACCCAACAATGGAAGCAAACGAGGACAACACTGTTACTTAAACATATATCTTGTAAACACGTCAGCTGTGAGTTCGGTAAAATTGGGGTAGATACTCGTATGTGCAAGCTGCGTGATGCGTGATATATCTGTAGGTTGTTTATCCTATTTCGCCGTTGGTGTAAGACCTACTAATTGTCATGCGATCGGATCCGTCAGTCGAAAAAAGCCTTTTCCGCTGAATACCAGATCAGGCTTTCTAATACAGTCAAAACAGAGATTTTTCGACTGACTAAAATGACTCACACATCCCGTCGAAAACGTCGGCAGGAATCGCCGCGTGCCGCACACGACACCCAACAATGGAAGCAAACGAAGCCAGCACAATTACTATTTTGCCGTTGGCGTGAGGCTAATTCTTATGCAGTCGATCCTCCGATAAAAAAGACCTTTTCCGACTGAAGACGAAATCAAGCTTTCTTGAACAGTCGAAATATATAGATTTTCGACTCAAGCCTTTCGACTGAGCAAATCCGACTCGCACATCCGGTCGAAAAAGTCGACTCCTTCGACACTTTTCGACCGGATGTGCGAGTCGGATTGCTTAGTCGAAAAATGTTTGGAACTCATCACATCACTCATCCCACCATAAAAACACACGCACGCCCACAAACCCATTCCAGGTACCGCGCAATACCCTACAACAACGCCGACGCTGGCTTGGCTGCTATCACTGCTACTGCTTCTCGCCGCAAGTCAGTGCGGCACATAATCCGTAGCTCCGCTCGCCAGCAGCGTGTATCGTCCGATGGCAGCAGCGTGCGATGTCGATGGCATTTTGCCAACAACCGCTACACTTGCTGTAGCTTCAGCGGCTCTCGGCTAAGTCCAACGCCACAAACCCGCTTGGACGAGGGCAAGCCGCGCGTGAATCGCACGCGTTGTTCGAGGAAAAGGCACAACACAGAGCAGTCTCCAACCCACTTGCGACTGCCATACAACAGAGATCCCTCACACCAACAGCCCCCAGAGAGAGCACAGCACTATGAATTCGATCCGATGGGCGACAAGAAGGAGGCCCTGAAAAGTTCAGCTCTAATAAGATACCAGTCGGAGTTCGCCTCTTCTCGACTCTCGGGTCCGACTGCATAACAATTGGCCTAAGTGATGCACGACGAACAAAGTGGAGCGCCCGCCAAGAAGTTGCTTGATGCTTGCCTCTTGTGGATTGGTCGCCACGCTGTATCTGGCGTTGCATATCACTACCTGTGACTCCGATATATTCATGCGGCACCGAACTCTCCCCGGGGGGGACATGAAAGACAGCACGCGCGTTGTGTCTACCCGCCCCGTTACACATATCAGGTACCAAGTACACTGTACTGGTACCAGGTAGCACTTTCTCGTATATGACTGAGCTGGCCCGTCTAAGTGCATTGCACCATTCATGGATGACGTACGTACGTACGTACGTACGTACGTACGTATGCTGAATGCAGTGAAACCAAACCTTGGGCCACGACTAGCGCCTGTGCCAGGAGCCGTTATGTAAGGCATCCATATTAGGCTGATAGTTACCGGCAGGCTGGACATCTGGCGTTTGCTCAACTAAACCCTATAGATTTGAAGCGACCCCAAGACTCATCGGTTTCGACGGGCGGTCACGCTTCATCCGGACATCGGCCGCACAACGTAGTGAATGCGCTCCACCATCGTGTCTTGTGGCCGTCCGTGCAAAAACATGCGCCCGTTACCGTTTTGCGCTTCTCCCACACCCTTCCGTTCGTTTAGGACAAGCCGTATGAGTACGTCACCGTTGACTCCCCCCATTTGGCGTCGGTGACGGAGGATGGACGTGCTTTCGACGGCCACGTTGCGTCGAAAAAAGGTGCGGCATTGGCATGTGCATCTGAGGAGATTTCTCCCTCGCTCGCTGTATACCTCCCTCTTTCTCTGTTGCCTTATATGTGTACGCGTCCTTGAATCGTGGCTCTGTCTAGAGCTACGCTAGGGGTATCATAGATCGGATTTGGGCCATGCCAGTCAACAGGCGGAGTTTATGTTCAGTTTTCTCCATTGGGGGACTTTGAGAGCCGCTGTTGCATACCAGGTAGAGTCTAATGGTCGTGCATTACAACGGTAGTCGGCATGCATAAACAGCAACATACACACGCGGAAAAAAAAAAGAAAAATCAAACACCAGAAAGACAGTGTCAGCATCTCAGCGAGTCGCCACTCTTGTAGACCGACTGCCGCACCTTCTTCTGTGCTCATGACTACTGTACGCAGGCACAACCGACGTTGTCACGTTCCGAAATATTCGAAAGGACGCCCGACTCGTTGTCCCTTGCCAGGGATCGCAACCAGGCGTTAACTACGCGCACCTGTTGGTGTTCGTGCGAAGCGCGCCTCGAGAACAGGTGAGACGGAAGCTACGACTAACCGGACGGACACCCACTGGCCTTGATTCGGAATAGATGCACATAACTCTCCTGCTTTGAAAGTTGCAGCTGTTTGTCTTCGCAGCTGTCCCGAAAGGTTTTGGCTCGCGGAGCTTTCCTTTGTGAATCGCGGCATTCAAGAACAGCACCAGGTAGTGCGCAAGCAGCTTCGTTTTCGTTCCACACGGGATAAATTCTCAAGACGATGCTGGAGAAAACGACGTGGCAGGAGACGAGCGATCGACTTGTGTATTGATAAGCTGGTTGTTTCCGAGACGCTGTGACACTGCAAACACTGCAAACAGTATGCTACCGCGGGGTCGGCAAGCTCTCAGTCCCGACAAGCAGATAGTTCGGGATGCTGTGGCCGGTTCCCGTACCCGTACACACGGTGGACCAAAACATTTCTTAGCAATACCATCGTACTACCCACCGGGCCGTGCCCCTGTCCTGTGTCTATCGGCGGTGGACGCAGGTGATTAAGTTTTTTGAAGCTGTCGGCGTGGGCCTTGAAGAGGAGATAGCTTCCAGGGAAGACGACAGCCCTGTATGGCTCAGCACGTCAGGACTGGGCGTTTACTGGTAAGAGCGTAGCTGAGTGCGGTTTGCGGCTAAACAGGGCCTCTGTTGGTTGGAATATTAGTCGACACCCAATAGATTGCTGTCTAGATATTGTTGTTAGCTGAGTGGATGTCTACGACGGCTGGCGGGGGAATGCAGCGAGTAATTGAATCATCATTGGTTTGGCCCGCTGCTATGAGTATAACAAGAGGCGGTAGCAATGCCCAGTGTGCTCTTGTTTTCCCGAGGGTTGGGTCGCGCCAAGAAAAGTTGCAAAGTACAGGTACTCATACGCACGCGAATGTGTAGCCCTATCTTACGGTGCCGTTTTTTTGTAGGTTCGTTGTCCTTACCGCGGGTTCCTTTCCTCGTCCCCGCCTGTGCTCGTCGTCGTCACGCGCAGGCTGCACGCGAGGCTTGACTCCGTGCCGAAGTACTACGCGTACACTCCATACAAGTCAGTATAGACCCGCCATGGGAGTACTCGTACAATGGTACCATTATTAAGTTGATTGTACGGAAAATAGAATGCGTTCGGGCGCGTGGCGCTGCAGTGTCGTTGCTTTGCCACTGTAAAAGCAAGGCAGCTTATGCGTGCGCTAGTAGTGAAGTGCCGAGGCATCGAGTGGGAACCTAAGAACCTCTCCCGTGGCCTTTAGTGTGAGGTTAATCGTGTGGATCTTCAATTGCCGGGTGTAGATGCGTGTGGCGCTTAGTAGTCAGTGACGGTCCAGGAATTGTGTGTGGTTTCGGCAAAACAAATAATCGAAAGGAGGCACCGGGTTTACAACAGCGCTTGACGCCACACGGACACAGGCTGGTTCAAAGTTAAAGTGGAGGATTATTTGGTAGATTCTAGAACAGAACGATAAATAATTCGTGGTTTGTGTTGGCCTGAAGGATTGAAGAGTTGAAATTCTAGGATAGATGATAAGAATATTGTACAGCTATAGCTCGGAGAAGACAATCAAACCAAACGTTCGTAACCCTGAGGGGTTCGGGCAGGTCGTTGAATTCACGGAATGGATGATGTGTGTCCAGGTATCGGACAAACGATAATAACATGGAGAACAACATCATGGCATCATTATTCTCACGAGCCAACTTTCAGAGCTCGCGAACCACAGGAGTCCCACGCAAAAGGCGCGAGACCTCAGCTGACCATCTAACGTCGTAATCGAGAAGACGTTACAGTCTGATGATTGCTCGCCAATCTACCAGGAATTGCCGTAGTTTCTCCGGCCCGCCCACCTCTTTTTCTTTCGAAGGTGAGGGGAAGGAGTTATTACCAAGTGTAATTTATTTTGTCTGCAGCAAAATTACGGTGGGGAGTTTAAATGGTCTAGGACCATTTGGGGAACTCGGCCATCCGAGACCGTATAGTAGGCCCCAGACGACGTTGCTAGGGGAAGGAGTAATAAAAGTATTACACGGAGAAATAGCGCTATGAACATGGACTAATAGCGATATAGGTCAAAACTTGTGGATACCGTCAGTGCCGTCGGTAGCAGGTTAAGCTAGCGGAAACTCCCTCCCACGTCTCGGAGAAAAAGAAATACAACAACCCAATTCGAAAGATAAAACACAAATGGTGGAAAGTACCTCCCCCACGAATGCCGCTCACAATGTCTAGTCAAAGGGTGAATGTTTGGTATCATACTGACCCCCATGACAATGGAAGAGGGTGACATGGCCAGTTTTTTTCTATAACGGCCTCGGGCTGTCGAGGAGCTAAACTCGTGTCGATCAATGACAGGCCTTCAAAATTTCGAGTAACATTCAGGCTTTTTCCAGGCGGGGGCGAAAACGTAAATTGCGCCGCATTCTGCACGAACGGGTTGAAGGTACTCCACGGAGTAAAGAATTTTCCGCGCAAAAAATCGAAAATCTGACTTGAGTATGTTCAGCATCAAGCAGGATACCAGGTATAGCGAAAAAAACGGATCCTATATTAAAACCAAGAAATTTAAAGGAAATAGCGTATCTTGGTCATGTTTACGCACAAAACTCGAAATGCCCAAGCCGTTTTTGAGAGATAAGACCCCGACATTTTGCACACATGTTCTACATGCCCATCCCGGGGCCTGACCTCCGTTTTTTTTTTTTTTTTCGCCGAAAGTGTTTTAATCCAAAGTGGTAACAAAATTCCAAAAAATATGAACTGACGAAAAATCAGCCAACAAGAAAAAACTTCCGACAGGTGAGGTCTTCGCAACGGCATACCAGGTATAGTTCTGGGGGATTTTTTTCATATCCTCCGGCGGACGGGGAATTATAAAGCGTTTAGGCTCACCATACTTCCACGTATTTTCATAAGTAGTGTGTCAATTTAACTCAATTGCATATTCGCAATCCAGCCATAGCTGGCGTACCCTTCAGTTCCCGTGGTAGCGACAGCGCCGGCTGTCCCTGTCGGTGGTCCCCGTTACTACTCCATCAGCGCAAGCTATAGTTGTGTACGGATGCGTGAGTATGTCCACCCGATCTGACCCTGGGGATCAGGTGCAGTGGAGATAGCCACTCGGCCACCCGGAACGGCGTCATTCCGGGTAGTGTGGGACTGGGCAAGCTCACCCACTAGCAACCACGGCCACGGGAGAAAAAAACTTCCGCCGGAATTGGTCCAGTTACGGTCGACCCTACCCATTCGGGCGTTCGTCCTCACGCGTGTACAAAATTTCAGGGTCTGAATCGAAAAAACGGCGTGGACATTCGCTGGGGAATACATTTCCGTCGTTGAATTTGCAACAAAATTTCAGGGTCTGAATCGAAAAAACGGCGTGGACATTCGCTGGGGAATACATTTCCGTCGTTGAATTTGCACCAGCCTGTACAACGTGCGTGGGTGGACGAGCTTGGCTAGTACTACAAAAATATACAGTAGCGGCTACGGTTTAGGAGAAAATGTTCAAGAAAAAGTACGGGTTTAAGAGAGGTGGATTGGCTGGCACGACCAAAATCGATTTTAGAGAGAAGTGGTCTTATGTCTAGGAATTTCTCTTCAATCGAGCGACTGGAAATCACACCACATAGCCATCACACGCATCACACACAGCAGTTGCAGACACCATGCCCTGCGCAGCGGGCAGTCGCTGCACAGCTGTCCCCGACCACACGCCAGGCCCACCGAAGTTCACAAATCATCAATGCAGAGGCGTCTGCGGGTAGTACCTCCATGGGACTTGTGGTGTGGTGGACCCGCTCGGGACCAGCGAGATGCACCGCATTTGCCACACCTGTGCGACCTCCCGCGAGAGTGAGATATTATTTTAGAGAATAGTATCTTATACCGTAGCCAACACAGTAAAACAGAAAGCCGGATTTAAGAGAGGAAAACTGGGTTGGCACGGACCTCTCTTAAACCGTAGCCGCTACTGTAAGTAAATGCTTCCAAAAGTGCGTATAAAATACTCGCTTCGCAAGTTCGACGGTAACGAGCATGGCCTCAAAGAATCACTAACTAAAATATTCCGTAATGTTCTGATTGAGAATAATACGACAGGAGGTCGCGTGATATCGGCGACGGGCCACTGAGGCCACGGAGCCTCCACGAGGGAGTTAGCTAAACCTGAATATAGATCGACGACGTGTACCGCCGCACTTACTGTGCCCGAGCGAAGATCGCGAGACAAGAGTCAAGTCACCAGTCTGCCCTGATCTTTGTTGCTTCAGCCGTGCAATGTCGATATTGTTATGGGCACATGGCGAACGCGAGCTATACCAAGGCTACGGTGTAAGGGCACTTCACGCATATTGCCTAACGAGCACAGGCCACTCGCACGAGAGGCTCACCATCTCACTCAAATACGGACTTCAAACAAAACGTGTTGCCGCAACGTGGTAATAAACAGTTCCATGGCGCGTTTCGCGAAACCAAAAAGCGGTACGTATTATAGTACCGATGCTCCAAAAGCGTCCTCCTTAACGTAGCTTTGGTCGCAAGTATTGAGAGAACAAATGCATCAGAGAAACACTAGAAATCCGCCGCTTCCTCGGGCAGGCCCGCGAAACTTCGGCCCCCCGTTAGTCCGAAAGCTGCTCGTGTTCATGGCTGGCATCGCACGCCTGTTGGCTTGTTGATTTAGTGCACCGTCTGCGTTGTGCGCGTTAAGTCAGTGAAGCATTCAACATGTATATTCGACGTCGACCGTGCCTTGCGGGCTAAGATTCTACCCTCAAATAAAGAAACATAAAACCCAATACGACGTACACACAAAGAATGAGCACATTACACGCACTCTCGATGCATCCATGCTACATGGTAACCTCTCAGCTCTATTCCTGAGCCAAGCCCACCACGACTACACCGGCCACAGTCGCACGCGAAAACTGCCCAGCCACAACAGCACAAATACCTCCCGTTCCGGATGACTGGCACCAGGCAAAAACGACCAAGCTACAGCACAAAAATACCTTCTGTTTTCTCGTTCCACAGGACTGGATCTCCATGTGTGAACCCGATATATGGATATCGACGTCCTCCACACCAAACACCAAATACAGCCCCCGCCTCCTGCTCCAGGGTCGTCTATTGGCCCCTCCCCGTCGTCCTGTGTTGGTTAACAACTAACAACTAATCATCAATCACAGTCGAGTGCATCTTCGCTGATCTTGCATTCGAAAAACACACGCACGAAAGCCAAGCGCAACCGCCCCGTGCCCTCTCGTGTCCTCATGTTTCGACGTGTTTACTGGGGAGACAGCTGATTCCGGAGTATTAGGCTGCGCACTTGTATCTCCGCCTTCCTTATCAGCGCCGAAGGTCCGTATGGGTCACTGAGAAACAAACGCGAAAAAAAAAAATGAGAAAGGGAGTTAGACTGGACGGTAAGTGAGCGCAGAGACCGGTGGGGGCGGGCGGTGCAGCAACAGTAGCACAGGAAACAGTTCCGCCCCAAAACACTGGCAAACCCAAGTATTTGAGAGCAGCTCGAACAAAAGAATTCACATCCGAGTATTAAGAGTACTCTAAATACGAACGTTCCGAATGACAATTTCGCCTCGATTTCGAGGTGAACCTGCCGCTATGGCTCAGACGTCCCTAGCGTTTCCCCCCAGCAACCGCACCAGTAACTCCTTGCACACCCTACGGCCCGCTTTCGAGTTCGAGACATGGAAGCGGGGGCACCGCACCTCGTCTCCGACCAGCGAGCACGATCTATGCGCGGTTCGGCACTGCGTCGTTCGAAGAAACTTGGAAGACGTGATAGCAGCACTGTTCAAGGCCAAGCATCGCCGACACAGTTTATCGTCTGAATATTTCACTCACACCTCGTTCCCATCCGCGTCGACGGCCTCCGTCTTCTTGAGTAAACCCTTAACGACGTACTTGTCCATGGCCGGCGTCAACGCGAGGGCCAGCGCGATACGTAACGGCACCACAAGTCGCGCGAATGTGAGGAACCCCGCCGTCAAACCGAAGAGCTGGACGTCCGAGCAGTTGCAGCATGACGACAATTTGGGGATTCGTGAAAAAAACGGCGTCGGGAGGAGTCGACGTTAGGCGCAGATACATTGAGGACCGACAGGCAACTTGAATCTGCTGGTCTGTAGGTTTTCGAGCAGCAGCCAAAGCGTCGTTAACATCAGATTGTGATCTCGAAAAACAAAAACTCAAGCCCGTACCCGACTCCTGCTTGTGGTTTGACTGAAGAGACGGAAAAATACATCAACGCCGAAAAGGATACAGATGCCGCCGTCTTGTTCAGCTTAACGAGATATTTTGGAACAGAGCAACCATCTTCGGGGTGCAGCATCGACAACCAGAACATCGATGTCACGCTCAACTACCGCGATTTTTCGCTAGCATTACTAATAGCACTGTAGTGGGATTTGTGAGCCGATACGAAACTGCTGGACGACGCTCTTTGTTGGGTAGTGACTACGTGGGCCAGTGGGTAGTTCTATATAACCAACGAAATGTATGTTTGCGAGTCCGTCAACTGACTCTCACCGACTTCGTAACAGGGATCTCCGGGGCTCTCCCCTCAAAGCGCACCACCGTAGTACACAGGACCAAACTATCATAACCATTCACGTCTCCAGCGCGGACGCTCGCAAATACTTTATTTTCTTCTTTCTTTTCCCGGAAAAAAAGCGGAAATACGAAATCGGTGGGATTCGAACCCACGACATATATATGTTGTTGGTTATATAGAACTACCCACTAGCCCAGGCAGTCACAACTCTTAGCCAATCCCGCCCGGCAGAAGCGTCTACTTCCAGAAAGTTGAAGAGTGTCACAGAAGCGATACCAACATTCCGAACTGTGGCCGAAACGCAAGGAAGGTACGGATTCCTGTCCATTTTTCAAAGAATCCCGTTGAGTCGACCAAGGTGTTAACTGCACCACGATGCCTCCTGACACAATGCCTTCTACCTAACCGTCGATATATTAATTAGATACCCGTACACGCTCCACCAGCTCGCCACTCGCCTCCTCTTTGCCCTCCAATGTCGTCAAGTCCAGCCACTCCCCGGTGGTCTGGTGGTACCCCACCACCGCAAGGGGCACGCTGATAATCCAGAATGCAAGCTCCGTTCCGCCGTAGGCCAACGCTCCGGCAAGCCCGGCCGACTTGATCTTCTCCTTGAAGTCGATTTCGGGTTCGC
This sequence comes from Undaria pinnatifida, assembly GCA_012845835.1. NCBI lineage: Eukaryota > Phaeophyceae > Laminariales > Alariaceae > Undaria > Undaria pinnatifida. Next base: position 6,828,304 of record JABAKD010000009.1, on the reverse strand, counting down.
CGGGAGGGCTTTTTACGCCCCATGCTATCAGAGTTTTGTCGAGCGCCTGGGAGCGCAGCGAAAGTGAGAAAGGCAAGCGGTGGGTGACAAATACAAATCGGAATCGTCGAGGAAAAATACGGCGGACCCATTCGCGCTATGATGGCGAAACATTCACACTCGGATTAGACAAGAAGATTGAAAGTGCGCAAACACAACCCTCAGCGACAAGACACGGCAGCGAAAACAAAAAGAAGGGGAAAATCCGTACCGTGGACTCAATAGAACATAACTCTGTCATGCGTGGCGCGTAACAGTTTTTGTTGTGCGGCAGATATATCACAATCAGCATCCCGCCACCGAGTATGAACATTTGTTTTGCGATGCAAATCCGACTATTCGGAATATCAAAACACTCGTATACGTACGCTACAAGCGACGAGGGCTCAGTGTCGGTACGCAGGAGACGCATTTATGAAAATCTTGTTTTCGCAAGCTAACTGGCATCCGTTGGTGGTGGTAGCGATTGACGCCAACGAGCAAACTGATTGCAGATAGGTGCAGACGCCACGAGGTCTGATTCATTTTACACGTCTTGCCGGCCGACAAAAAAAGGAACCCGAAAATCACTCACGTTCATCTCATCGTCTTCCGAAGAGCCCACCGACATCTGCAAGCAAGCTGAAGCCCGCGGCTGCTGCGTGACGGTGCTGCGGGCCGATTGGGCGGGCATTCGGCATCCTGTCAAATTCACATGCGACACGCACATCCCGGAGAAAGAAGGGGAAAAAGTCGTCAGAGAAGAACGCAACAACAAAAAATCAGTAGTATCTAACAGCAGGACAAAACCGGGACAAAAACAAACAGAATCGCATCATAGCAGGACGCTTTGGATAACAAGAGGCCGATGGCGAACGTCGTCACCACGAGTGAATCACTAGACTGAATGGCTGCTAACATATCGGATGAGATCAGCAGCTTCCGGTACGCTCGCATTCCCAACTTGAGCAGAATGCAACAGGCCGCCCGGCCCAAAGCAACGCGCCCTCAGACCACCAAGTCAACGGAAAGAGAGTACTTCAGCGACGCGCGACATACTCCCATAAACGATTGCTCCCGCAGGCGTTTCACCCAGATTCCGACTCGTGACCGCGCACCATACTGCGCCAAAGGATATCGTGTATAGCCTCAAGTGCAGGAATCTCTATTATACGGCATAAACCCGCTCATAGGCGGTACCTAACACACTTTAAAAAACCCTTCAAAAAAGTTAGCCTACCACGAAAAAATAGAAAAAAAAGTATGTTGTCTACGCGGTCGCCGTCTACAGGAAGTTGTAATAAACCTACCCCGTCCGTTCTCGCTCCGCCAGAGTAAGGATGCTAGCACAGAGCAGGAATTCCACTTTCATGTGAGAGGGCCGAGACCGCTGTATTGACTACCGGTATAAGACGACTACCAAGCGCAATCGACAGTAATTCGCTGGAGCTTTGTATCGACATTGCCGGGGTGTAAACGTCAAAAACATTAGCAGAGAAGTTTACGATCGCGAAAAAAAAGTCTGGAACGGCTGCTGTCGCCCCGTTAACAACTCAAAAGCCTTGATCTGCGTCCTCAATCTGGGCTCCGGTGCGAACCAATCGATGTAGGCTACACCACTACCATTAACCGTACAACCAAGTATGAAGTGGGGGCCGGCTGTTAGGAATCGCCAATTTGTTGTCCAGGCTCCAAGTGCTATGTTGGGCGCCGTCACGAGCTACATGTCTGGAATGACAGTTTCCTATTTTTTCCGGTGCGAATTCAACCTTATTTCGGCATCTCCTACAAGTATTTATTCTTGTTTTCAAGATAGGTGTAGGGAGACAACCACATCTCACGTGGGCAATGAGCATCGAAGAGTTGAAGATCATCTCTCTAAGCTATTGACCTCACGGGCCAACGGGGTTCATTTTTAATGGTGTGATTTTGTCGGCAGGGGAGATGATTCTGCTCGTATGTTTCTGGACGGTAACAGTGCTGCAAGGATGTGTAGCTGTGTGGTTGCGGGTGCGATCTCATTTTCTATCTTGGCCGGGTGTCCACCGCTGCTATTTCTTATACCTGGTAATACTTAGTGATTGACCTCTCCCCGAACGAGAATTGTTGTTTTTCAGATCAGCACCGCAAGCTGCGTGGAGCATTTCGTTTTTTGGAGCGGGGGAAAAGGGGAACCGATTGGAATTGAGTGTCAACGAGAGCAAGTGCGAAGGAGCGGGCCGAGTGAGCTAACGCATTGAGGCGGCCATGGAGAACCACAGCAGGAGGATGGCACACGGAGACCCACGACCCGCACGCACATCATCATCACGAGAGCAGCGATCGCCTTTGTTTCAGGGTTTTTTTACGAAGCAGTAGTACAACGTGTTACTTACGTCGCTGGTTTTTGTGGAGTTGGTAAAAGAGTTGTATACCCTTAATGGGGAACGACCCCCCGCAATTTTCAATTTTCAGGCACGGGCGTAGGAGCTGCGCTGCAACCTGTCAGACAACTCGGGAAGGCGGGGCGATCATTGATATTTGTATTTTTGTTGTTGGTTCGATTGCTCTTGTTTCACTGCATGCCCGCGGGTCGTCACTCTGACAGCACTCCAGACAGCAGGCGCGTTCGTCTGTGCTCACGATTGCCGTGCGGTTCGTACGGTGCAGGCAGCCCAACCGCTGTAGTTTATAGCGGCGAGTTGGTTAGTTGTGGGAACGGGGGAACTCTATGCTGTAGTTGAGTGGATACCCGCGGCCATATGAGTTCAGTTTGCAGATGGACCTTTTCACTTGTGCGCCTTCTTCGTATCGTGCGTTTTAGGCGGGAAAGCGTGGTATTTCCGGACGAATTTTTATTTCATTTGGTTTTTCGGATCTTCGTAGGGCTCCAGCACCTTTGTGTGACTAGGGACTCTAGATGTTTGACAAGAGTTCATGTGAGACAAGAACAACGAGTGTTTAGTATCTTGCCACCCAGTCTGGGCTGTCTTTCTTACGCCAAATCTCTTTTACGTACTTGTATGGAAAATTTCAGCCTTTCTGGAACTTTTTAAACGCGAGCTCCCGCTGTCCACCAGTACTCGTGCGTAAGCATCACACGAAGCACATGTATACCGGTGTTTGTATCGATACCTGACGTTACTGCTGTCGTGCTGCAGCAGCTGCTACAATCACGTTTTAGAAAAAAGCCTTCACTGAAACCAGATGTTAGGAAGGTGTTGGTATGTACTGCTATGTACGACCACGAGAGCAGCATACGGGTACCCGCGCTGCGCACACGTTTCAGGAGACAAATTACTCGGGATTAGAGTTGGTACATGTGTTGGGAGACCTGTATAAACCTCGTGTACATACGTCGTGCTCATATCGTACGAGTACACAACAAAGTAAAGTGGTGTACAAAAAGGGGCGGAAGGAGGCGATACATCGCCAACCACAAGAGCAGCCCATCTCATACGAAAGCGGGGGCAGAATGACACGCAGGACAAACATCGCTCAACAGGCTGAAGGAAGAAAGGAGACTCAAGAATTAATTCAGATTTGCTGTTGTCATCATCAGACAGCTCTGTCAGACGATGTCCACACGACGGGACTGAATCATCACCATATCGCACCATATTATACCAGGTACAGACTATTGGTGTCAAAACAACGTCAGGCGGCTGGAAACATGTCATGTCTGGATTACGAACTGCCACCACGTGTCTGCTGTTCACTCTCATGGCATGGCAACAACATTACCCGGTACAACACGAAAGACAGCCTGAGATACATACCACACAGGGCATGCCTGGAGACGGGTGGGACCTCAGATGATACAGGGGCCCGCGTGTAAAAGTGGCATCGCTTTGCGGCACCGATGGTATCATTGGATTTCAACAACCAAAACAGATCTGTGCGAGAGGTAGCCTCGAGAGAGAGGGCGACTCACCTAGCCTAGACGATCCGCCCGACACGACGAAGGCAGAACCATTGTGCAGAAGCACCAGGGCAATAGACGCCAGGAACACTACCGACTTCATTGCCACCAGGAGCTCTCTTCGCGGCAATATCCTTGCTTTGCAACTGTGGCGGTGGTGACGCACCCGCACCCCAGGGGGGCATTTAGCATGTGGGGAGTTCTATTCGTTTATTATGGCTACGACTACGGGGAAAAGTGCTGTATGACCCCGTGAGATCTACCGCCGCTCGTATTGTTACGTGCACGCACCCAGACACCAGGTATCACGCATCACGCACAGCGCACGAATACCGAAGATCAATAGCGACAGGGCAGAGCTACATTGAGCCTGAACGTTGGCATATATGGGGGATACTTCACTACTACTGTTGTGAAAAACACACTGCTGTTCTGTGAGATCGTTTTTCGGGTGTGTTTGACGTCGTGGAGGTAGATGGTGGCTCTCAATCTTGCTCTTTAAGACTACCTGGTATCTAAGTTCACGAGGTCAGTTCGTCGATACGGCTTTTTTTTCGTCGATACGACTATGTATTAATACATACACGCGCAAGGACGTACAAGTGTACTCAAATATCATACCATACCAAAGCTAGGTGTTGCTGGTTATATAGCACCACCCACTGGCCCACGTGGGCCATGCTAGTGGGCCAGTGGGTAGTGCTATATAACGAACAAAAGATATGTTTGCGAGTCCGTCGATTGACTCTCACCGACTTTCCTGTATAGTCTAGACTAATACGAATATATAAAATGAAAAATACACTTCAAGCTGTGAGATCGACCAAAAATTTTCTTTGATCAAAACTCAGCTTCTTGCAAGTTGCGTGATACCTCGAACGCGCGTATGACAGGGTGTGTACCCTCGTGAAGGATACAGCGACTCCCCTGCTAATGCCAGGTTCAACAGGGCTAAGACGTTCAGTCTTGTCCTGCGCACGGAAACTGTATAATAACCCGCGTGAGAGGGACAAAAAAAAACAGACCTCTTCTGTAGAATGCAGTATGATGCATGAAACAATAAGTAGTGTTGTTGTAGTCTAGAGTGTGAGTTAGCTTTTGCAGTGGGGTACTTGGGTCTACCGGGTTTGAACGCAAGTTCCTGTGTACTCCCTGTATATGTGGCAGGCCAGCGGCAGGTCCAGCCCAGGCCTGATGCTCGGGTTTTTTGCTGTCGAGTCATGATGGAACATGCATGCGGTGGACGTCGATCGCTACTGCTCCGAAGTGATCTCTCTTCTTCTTCTGCTCTTCTTGATGCAATGCAAAGGCACACAGACTAGACTCTATATCCAACAGGTGTGTCTTCGCACATAGGCTTGTGCGCGTACCAGCACCTGGAAAAGCCAGTAGCCTTTGCGATGTTCTCACGTTCTCACCCCACAAATCATACCAGATGATATTATTTAATACCTAACTAAATATATTTCGATGTTTGAGGTGGTCCGCACATTTTCTATCAGTTTTTCCAAAACGCGCGGCGAAGCCGCGCTCGGGTCGGAGCCCCTGCCTGGGTTAGGGTTGGGGTTAGGGTTAGGGTTAGGGTGGGTCGGCGCCCTCTCGCGATTTGACGAAATGAGAGCACAAAAACACGAAAAAAAACAGCTTTGAAACCTCTAGACTATGAAGCGAAGTATGTTTGGTACTTCATCTGGTACGATTTGTGGGACAAAGCCGGTAAAGGCGCCTCGGAAAAGTTGAGTGCGCGGTGTTGTGCTGCAGCTCAGAATGCACGGAAATGGCTTGTTGTGGTGCTGCTCGGTGCTCTTTGTTATTCGTTGTGATCCAGGATCTTGACTTGAGTGATGTCGTCTCATGGACGGTGATCCTCGAGCAGCAGCAGCAGCAGGCGCGACGGCAGCTTTCACTGCCATGAAGTACTGACTTCACGATATAAAGGGTAGCCTCCCATGATAGATATCATGGCTCTTGACAATGCTGCCTACCGGTAATGCACCCCCCTCGTAGTCCCCCGCCTGCCCGAGGCTTGTGCTGCGAACGCGAGGAGGTCTCGCGTATACGAAACATTTCACTGATCGGTGCTGGCATAAAGAGCCATACCGACGGAAATGAGCTGCTGTGAATGTGTGACCGTTCGAGATATCGCCCGTTAAACATTTAATGTGCACTACTTTATTCGACGTTTTAATACACTCCCAAGGCAGCCCCGTGCCATGGCACTGCCATGTGGGCCTTCATGGCACTGTCATGGTGCTGCCATGCTATGTATAACCCATGGCAGTGCCTGACAGGTGCCGAGGCAGTGCCATGACGATGCCATGGGCACTCATAACATTTCATGCGCGTTTATGGACTTTCACGAGTTTTCATGGACTTTCATACCATTGACATGGGTCTTCATGTCACCGACTGCCAAGGCATGCCATTGCCATGAACATTTCCCATGGAAGTGTCATCGGCCTGCAACTCCTGTGCTATGGCACACTGCTTTGGGGTAACCCTATTCCGGCCGAATGGCCTCTCGGCCGAATGGTTTCCCGGCCTAATGGCCTCTCGATCAGACGGCCCTCCGGTCTGGCCTCTCGGCCGAATGGCCTCCCGGCCAAATGACCCAACCTTGGCCGTATAGCCTAACTAGCCCTTCACGGGCCTGCCATGGATATCCATGAAAGTTCATACAGATAGACCATACAGACAGATCATAGCAGACGCATGCTACGGTGGGGGGTACGAGTTTTTGTTCGGAGGCTCCTCGCTTGTTGAGCGTTATACCCCACCCAAACACAGCAGAAGAGGGGAAAAGAAGTGAAAAGTACTACAAGTACTACAAGTACCACCCGATGAACGATCCCATGTGACCAAAAGGTACACAACAAATGCAAATGATAATGAAAACAAAAAAATCGACAACCCCGACCATTTTGGGTCAAGAATCCCCAGTGATACTCAATAAATTGTGTAGCCAAAACGTGCTATACCCCCCGTCGTAGCAAGCGTCAGCAGCAGTGCGACAACCTTTGTCGTGGCAGTCTCATGGCAGTTCATGGCGGGACACAATAGCTCATCATGGCAGTGCCATGACCTCATCATGGCAGTGCCATGACCACCCTCCTACAGCCATGGTAGCGGTGCCACATCGGGGTGCCACCAAAACCCCACGTGACAGTGCTTAGAAGGCCCAAAAAAGTCCATGTATGTGTCCACTCACACACAGCTGTGCGTGGCGGTGCCTTGTTGTCTGGCGGAAACATGATAGCCCATGACAACCCCACGGGGCTATCGACGGAGCCGCCATGGATCAAGGCTACGGTAGGGGGGGTACCCCCGTTTTCAATGGTGTGTTTGAGCCACTCGCACGAGTGACTCTGTATCTCACGGATGAAAATTGTTTAGGCAGTTGTTTGGGGGCAGCTTAGATCACCTTTGCATTGCGGATTGATTTCGTCAATATAAAACATGAAAAAAACGTAAGATCGCAAAAGAACAAAGGGGTTACTCGCGCGAGTGACCCCTAGCCACTGAAATTCAAGGCCGAAAAAGGGACCCCCCTACCGTAGCCTGGGTCCATGGCAGTGTACTTTTGTCGGCCAGTGTCGTCGCCGTAGTGACGTGGTGGTCAATGTCATGGGGATGCACGGGAGACCAGAGCTATGCGGTAGGGGGGGTAGTCTATACCCCTAGATTCACTGCCGGCTTTAGGTATCCCGAGGGAGTTGCTCTATGCAACTTTATCGAAACCGTGTGCTTAATTTAAGAATGCGATGATGATGGCAGATGGCGCAGCGCCACAAGCTTTTTGATGGCGGGGGTGCATGTGTATTCGAGAAGCCGAGACAAGCACAAAAGCTAACCTTATGACTCTGCGAAGAAACGGGGTAGTCGCTCGCGCGCCTGAAAGCGGTCAAATACCGCAGCCTTGGGCAGGAGTTGTTGAAGACAGTGCAACGGCAGTGCAGCCATGGCAGCCCAAGGAAGCTCGTCCTTGTACCGTGCCACGGCCGTGGCATGGCGCATGCTGGCATGGCAGAGGAAATTGCAAGCCATGTTTTTAGGCGGAAGCCGCGGGCGTTGAACGTGTAGTGGGAATCCGTGGGTTCCGACGGGAACTCCCGCGAGACACTCCCGGGGAACAGGTGGTAAATCCCGCGTCAACTCCCGCGGGCCCACACGGCATCCCATGGGATCCCGTGAGTCTTCCGCGGGACACTGTGGGAACAGTTGGGTAGCCCTGATGGCTCTTGCGGGTTCCCGTGGGGTCTCATGGGACGTCCCGCGGAGGACCCACGGGTTCTCACGGGAGCCCACGGAAGTCAATAGTATGTTGTGGGCTCCCATGTGAAACCCCATGTGAATCCGGCCAAATCACTCCCCACCACGTCAAACATTGGGCTTGTTCAAGTTGACGGAGAAGGGGGGGAACTTCGTGATTTCGTCGCAAGAGTTGCGGGAGAGTGGGCGGTAAGGAAGCGTTGTTGAACAACCGCAGCCTGTACGGTCTGAAGCATGGCAATTATTCGACACATGGCACGAAGAAACTTGGTCTTGAGCTGGGCCTCGCTGTTGGGTATCGTTATTGCTTATTGGGGGCCAATGGTACGGTGGGGGGGGGTACCCCCTTTTGGGCCCGTTTTATTTCAGTGGTTCGGTGTCACTCGCGCGAGTGACCCCCCGTTTCCTTGCGGCCACAGTCTTTCTTTTGTGCTGCTTAACAATCTCGATATTAAACCAAAAAGGGATGGTTAGCTACGCCGCAACCAAAAAATCGCCGAACGTGTTGTTGTCAGTGAGGTAAAGAGTCACTCGCGCGACTGGTGAACACCAATTGGAGGTACCCTATGATACCTACCGCAGCCTTGATCTGCGGGACGAATGTGAAACCATGACTACCGCAGTGCATGTCATGTGCCAGGTATATGACAGTCTAATGTTACAACAGCGCAATGTAAGAAGTGCAAGAGTACACAGGCGTGTTGGATTGTTTTGAGGAAATACACATTCCTGATGCAGACGATGTTTTATTGTTACAACCGTGCGATGTGACAGCGCAAGAGGGCACATATTTATATTGGCGTGCTGAAAAGTTTTGAGAGCGCATAGAGCTCTATAGCTGGGTAGACAACGTTTGAGGGTGATAACAGTATTGCAAGATTACGTTGAAGTTCTGATTCATGTGACGACTTCAAACTCTTGGTCCCTGTCAAAAGTCTGAGAGAGGTGCGTTTATCGGTTGCTTGCCATTTTTATGTCGTTCAGGGGAATGACTTATTTTTAACGGCTGGTTGTGTTTCAAATACTCTTTGCACTGCTTCGTTGGTTAACGCGTCGCATGATTCTGCTCGGGAGAAAGCGCTCCGCCCCCTTTCAAGGAAGGATGTTAGAAGAGAAGTTTAGAAGCCGGTAGGGATAAACTGCTGCTGTAGTCGGGAACTGGGCGTTTCGTGAGTTGGTGGGTAGGCAGTCTGATGTGGCCTACGGCTCAGACTCGCCCAGAAGTTGATAAAATGACGCAGTAAGAGCTACTCGTGGCGAGACATTGGCGTTCGGTCAACATCCGCGGAATCTTCCATGGCACTTCATGACACGTCAGTACACCTCAAGACACATCGTGGGACTGCCATGGCGCTTCATGGGTTTTGGTGGTTCTTCCGTGAAGACTGTATGGCACCCTCGTTGTGCTTCCATTGGCTTTCGTAAGCTTTCCACGCCGCTTTCATGACATATCCCAGGCATGTGACACCGACCGCAATGACAGTTTCATGGCAGGCTTCATGGCATAGTTGGCATTTACCGAAAATTGCAGGATATCATGGGACTACCATCGGGCTGTGATGAAACTGGAACTACCACGAAGTGACTACGAAAGTGCCATGAGGTGCCGTGAGGTGCCACGCAAGGTGCCACGAGGTATCGTACCTGGAAAGTCGGTGAGGTGCAATCAGGCGCCATGAAGAGAGTGCAGCGGGGTTCCACCGCAGTCTCACGACAGCCCCGACACATGCACATGGTAGTCACACGAAAGTACCATACATAGCAATTTTCATTCGGCAACTTTCATGACAGTCCATGGCACTGCCACAGCAGCACCACGGCAGTTAAGTACCACGAGCATCCAAGAACGCCCATGGACGCCCATAAACGTGTTCCTGAACGCTCACAGCACTGCCACGCGACTGGCCAAGGCTACGGCGTAGAGGGGGGATGTTACGAATGTTATGATATGTACCCCCGTTTTTCGCTTCTGGACTTGAGTCATTCGCGCGAGTGACTCTGTACCTCATCGACGAAAACACTTTAGGCCGTCTGCTTGGCGCAGATTAGCTAACCGTCCCGCTGCGGATTCATATCGCAAACTTAAAACGGCAAAAAAAAAATGAAGACCTGGGCTAAGGAAGAGCGGGGTGACTCGGGCGAGAGTGACCCCGAGTCACTTCAGTAGAAGGCCCCAAAAATGTGCCCTCCCTACCGTACCCTTGGTCGACTGTCAGCAACATGATGGAACAGCAAGATGATGGGGATCCAACATGATGGAGATCCATAAAGGGGAGATCCACGAAGGAGATTGATGAAGGAGATCCACGAAGGAGATCCACGAAGGAGATTCATGAAGGAGATCCACGAAGGAGGTCCATGAAGGAGATCCAAGATGTTGGGGAAGTGCCTTCTACGCTGGAAGAAAACTTGTAGCACACTTCTTGGAATTTCGTTGTTTGGCTGGAGTCGTTCTAAGATAGCCCCCCACGACTTTTATTTAGCGATATCGCCGGGTTTGAAACCCGCTCCCCACCGTCTCTCCTGAATACGGTGCCCCTTGCCGCCCCGACGTCGTCGTTCGATAGTCCTTTGCAAACGAGAAAACATATGAAGATATTGGTTTCATGGCGTCCTTCCTCGTGCCGAGCAGCCACGAAATATTCGTTAAAGAAACTCACCGGTTTTTCGCGGGGGCCATCGTAGAATCAGTCGCTGGTTTAACTGCCGGCTCCAAAAACAACGAACTTCCCTACACCGTCATGACATGGCACTTAACTCTTGCTACTTTTAAAGTAGCAGTTTTTGGCTGAAATGGACCGTTTTCTGAATGACGAGGCTCCTAAACCAATCGTTGTAAAAAATGTAGTCTACAGTAGGTCATTCTGTTTTTGCATGATCATTCTCGTCGTGTACCTAGGCCATGGGATGTTTCATCTCCAGTGTGTAAGTAGCGGTTTCGTTTTTGTCCAAATCAGTTTTTGGGTTAAGAAGGACATGTCTTAACCTCCCAATTTTTTTAGGAACCCTCAGGAAAAAAAAGGCGTGCACCTCTATCGTAGCACGCGTCTAATTATGTGTTACAATGTATTCTGTACGTGCCTATAGATAGGCCGTCCGATTGTTTATCGGATTGCACTTCAAATTTTTCCGGGCTAAGCTTCCGGGGAGTAGGGGGGTATAGAGCTCATCAAGTGCGGAGCTTAAACAAAACGTGATAGTACGGTATAACTGCAGTGAGTACAGTACCTGGTCTCTACCGTAGTGTCACCCCTGCCGGAGCATGCGTGGGAAGAGCTCTCATCAACACCAAATTCGGTGGGTACTAGTGCAAGCAGCGCTCACCCACAGGCACGTTTCGAATTGCATACCGGTAAATCACGCCCTCTTTCCTTCTGTATTTTGATGGCTGCGGCGTCGCGAGGGAAGATTAAGATTCGTACTGTACTTCGATTTGTTGGATATAGCATTTTTTTTGCGTATCAGACTAGAGCGGCGCTCCTCAACTAAAGCCGTTAAGGAACTACTACTACTACTACTACTACTACTGTGTAGTACGTAGTCAACATCGTTGGAGTACCATATGTGCGATTTTGCGATGGGACATACGGTGTATTCCAAGGGCATGGGATCGTTGGTTCGGGTTGCTTGTCCGTCCCCCCTTCCCCCCAGGTCAAAGTCTGCGTGAGGTCCGACGCATGGTATGGCACAGAGCTCCTCAAATTTCGAAATCAAAATCAGAAAATGTAAGCGCGCACTCCAATCGTGGCATTCGGTGAAAAATCTAATTTGCGACGCGGATAGGGATAGCAGGCTGTGCCCCAACAAAAAGCTGTGTCTAGCCAGCGAGGCTCTCTACCAACTGAGGAAGCTCCTCAATATCGTGGGAATGGCATCGCGGAGAGGGTAGCGGTTTTACACGTAGACAACATGGGCTTGGTCATCGTTCATCGAGATGCAGACGCGCGCAACGATAGAGGTAGCGCTTTTTTTCGTGTGAAATGTTTTCTGGATGGCGGGGCTCCTTAACCCAAAATCGTCGGCAATATTGTACAGTAGTAGGCCGTTTGTTTTTGCCATGACTCTCGTTGTGTACCTAGGCCATGAGATTTTTCATCCGGTAGATGTTTCTCTTTTTCTCCAAATCAGTTCTTGGGGAGGGTCTTAAGCTCCCAAATCGATGAACCTCAGAAGAAATCCCGATGCACCTCTATCGTAGCACGCGTCTGCTGCACAGTTCTAGTTTATTTGAAGATAAAGCCTACGGTACTAGGGGGGATGTTACGAATGTTATGATGTACCCCCCTTTTCACTACCGGGTGTTCGCTATCGTACCATACCATATCTAATCTTATCATATCATATCATATCACATCATAGCATATCATACTATCATACTATCATACTATCATATCATATCATACTATCGTACTAGCATGCTACCATACTACGTATCATACTATCATACTATCATACTATCATACTATCATACTGTCAAATTAATACTAATAATCATACTATCATACCATCACACCATCATACTACCATACTATTAATATCATACTATCATACTATCATACTATCATACTATCCTACTATCATACTACAACAGTACCATCACACTATCATACTACCATACCATCCTACTACCATACTACAACACCATCATACTATCATACTATCATACTATCATACTATCATACTAGCATGCTATCATGCTATCATGCTATCATACTATCATGCTAGCATACTATCATACTATCATACTATCATACTAGCATGCTATCATACTAGCATACTAGCATACTAGCATACTAGTGTTAAGGTATTAGTGGGGTATTAGTCCGTTAGACCACTTGCAAAAGGTTAACCAATAGCTTACCCAAACTAAGCCTTGTAACACTCTCCCCCCCTGAAACGGCGGGATACCAGGTCGGCCGCACATGGTTGCCCCGGTGGCGTATCAGGTTATCCTCGAGCCTGGTATTGGTCAGTTTCATGAGTTCGAGCCCTGCCGAGTGAATACTCGTATAAATCCGTTGGGACTTTTTCTTGTGCACAAATTGACTTGCAGAAAGCGCGAGAGCGTGAGTTAGCAACACTCGATGAAAAATCGGCGAGCAGTGGGATTGCTGCGCGCTATGCGCGCGATAAAAATTGAAGGCAAGAACCGGGGGGGAGAAGGGACGACACCTGTGACCACGGCTTGTCCAAAAGCTGGAAAGTAGAAGTGTGTGAAAAAAAAAACTAAAAAAACTAAAAAACAGAAAAAACGGCGGATCTGTCAATACATCCAAGCCGTTCCATTTCCTGGGGATACCGGGGAGAGTATTTTTCAAGTTCGACATGGGGAAAGTCTGAAAAAGTTTATTATCGTGGATGTGGGATTTGAACCCACGACCCAAAAACCCATGGTCTGTCGACGACGCCATTTATTTGTCAAGTTTTTAGTGGGCTATTAGTCCGTTTGACCCCTTCCTTGCAAAAGAACCTGCTCCCGGTCGTATCTCCTGAAATCCGGCGTCGCTCGACACCCTGACGACATCGATCGATAGGCCTTTGCGCACAAGAAAATATGTGGATACTTTGTTTTAAGTTGTATCCTTCCTTATGTCGAGCAGCCATGAAACGTTCGTTAAAGAAAATCGCTGGTTGGGGGGGGGGCTATCGTAGAATCAGTCGGTTGCTAGCACTAACCTTGTCGCGGCAAGCGTCTAGCGCGGTATACGGTGGTTTCTTGGACGGTGCCGAACGCACTTTATGAGTGATATATACGGGACCTTGATGGCCGAGCTGCTCACCCGGTCAACCAGGCTTCGGAGGAACCCGAGCTCTCCGGAGAGCTTGAGACGTTTGAAGATAAGAGCTTTTGAGGGACCCGTGTGTGCGTGTTGGCAGAAGGTTTGTTAGGCGCTAAATAAATGATGCATGTATGTCTATATATACGGTCCTATTTTTTAGACTTGCAGATCATTCATGACGTTTAGATCGGATGTAAACCGACAAACAAAAACCGCCGCAATATTCGTTCACCCCAGCAACGAGACGCACGCCCGGCGACCATGGGACTAAAGGCTGCGGTATATTTGTGATTAGAGTCGTTCCACGGTAGCCCCCCCCAAGATTTCTTTAACGAAGTCGCCGGTTTTCAAAGCAGCGCCCGGACGTATCTATCTCCGGGAATGGGGCGCCCCCCAATGCTACCCCGACGGCATCGTTCGATATCATAGCCGCCCTTTGTGAATCAAAACGTACATCACGAAGACATTTTTTTTCATACCATCCTTTCTCGTGTCGAGCAGCCATTGATTGAAACTCGTTCGTCAAAGAAAGTCGCCGGTTTTTGGGGGGGAGGGGGTGCTATCATCGCAGAATCAGTCGGAGATCACTTTGTTTAGGTTGTCTTTTTTTTTTTCAGTATCTTGTTCAACCAGACCCCTTGAGAATGGCCGCCCTATTTCTTTGGAGTGATGAAGATTTTTGCAAGCGGCCGAGACTGGGTAGTAAGGTGAAAAAAAGGGGGAAAACCGCCTACGGTTTAGCATTGGGACTCGTGCTACAATAGAGGTATATACCTCTTTTTGGCTAATTTTTTTTTTCTGAATGACGGGGCTCCTTAACCCAAAATCGTCGGGAAAAAATGAAATAATGAGCCTTTTTTTTTGCATGAGTTCTCGTTGTGTGCCTCTACGCCATGGATGGGATGTTTCATCCGGTAGTTTCAGTTTTGTTTTTCTCCAAAAATAAACAGTTTTTGGGAGAAGTCTTAAGCTCTCAAAATGATGAACCTTAGAGAAAAAACAATGGTTGGGGAACCTCTATCATCGTAGCACGCGTCTTAAGCCATGGGGAAAGTGCCAGCTGGCCTGCTGTGCCGCTGACCCCTGTCGAGCCCCCCGCACAGCAGTAATATGAACAAGTCATTCTACCGTAGCCCCCCTGTTGTTATGGAATTGTTAGCACATAGCCATAATGAGTCAATGCTCAGTAGCACTGCTCTGCAAATCGGAGCGAATGAGCGTTGGCGGTTTCCCAGCGCGTGCAGCGTCGCTGTGTTGTCGCAGTACAACGGCACTTTCGCGAGCAGTGCTAACTGAACATTGACTCATGATGGCTATGTGCTAACAATTCCATAACACCCCCCAACTTTTCTTTATCGAAATCCTCAGTTTTGAAACCAGGCCACGGCCGTATCTCCTGGAATACGATGTCTTTTGCCACCGTCCCCGACGTCGTCGGTCAATAGTCCTTCGCGAACAAGAACGTACGTGAAGAAACACTTCTCATGGCATCTTTCCTCGTATCGAGCAGCCACGAAACGTTCGTCAAAGAATATCGCTCGTTTTTCGGGGGGGGGGTATCGTAGAATCAGTCGAACCCATTGGACTATCCGTTGGTACGAAGCATTTCGAAAGCATCCCGTTTTTTTTCGCAAAATGTGCGGCAGAACCTGTTTGTAGTATTTCGAACATTCAATTGAGCACCACCCTTCAGCTGGATCGGGGGAAATCTTGCCTGACTGAAGAAATATTTCGCGATCCAAAGACAGGGAGGCACTGGAGCCGATGGATTAAACCTGAGCGGATAAACATGGGCCACCCCCGGGATAACGATCCATCCTAACGTAGGAGGAAGGTGACGAGTGACCGCACGGAGGGCAACCAGTAAGTAGCCCGCCGAATCAGTCAGCGGTGGACCCGGACAGACAGACGGGGGGGAATCGATATTCATGCATGGCCGTAGTCGTATGGCCATAGACCATCGCATCCCTACAATACCGGGACGGAACATGTCGGCGGGGGGGGGGGGGGCGGGGGGGGCTCGCAATCTATTCCGCAGGGATGAGTTATGCGCTGCAGCATCAAATCAGACTCTCCTGTTAACAGCGGAGAAGGGCGCACGCAAAGAAAGAGTGGCAACACGCGCGTCGATCTGCCCAAGTCTTTGTCCCTGGTCTGAAATATACTTACTGGTATTGTGCCGCATGTGATTGTTTTCCCCATACCTGTAGAATTCACTCATCAATGTACTGTAGGATTCACTATGTGCGCGGATCAATGTCCAAGAATCGAACTCGGGTCTGCGTTGTTACGAATGGTTACACTTTTTATAATTTTGCCTGGGGCATGTTGAAAACGAGAGTATCTATATCACCACCAGAATTTTGCTTGATCGAAGGTTTGGAAGCATATTAATTTGGGGGAACAGTATTGATTGATTGGTTGTTTTCGAGTAGTGGACGACGAAACTTGATACCTGGTATTTTTATCTTGATTTCAGCATTGAATTTGCTTGATCGAACGCTCGGGGGTGTGATGATTTGAGGTGAATTATTGGTGGTTTCGGGGTTATTTTAGTCTTATTGATCTATTAAACCGCAATCAAGAGCTTTTCTTTCTGGTCTTACACGGACTAATCCTACTGCACTCTTGATCGCCCATATTCTTATCAGCGATTTTCGTTACGATTACTGCGCTTCAATTCCGCTAGCTAGCTACGGCGTTCGGTTCGTTCTTCGGGTTTTTGGAGCAGAAGCGGTATTGTTTTGAAATTGACATTGGCTATTCTAGGCATGTACCTTGTTTGAATAAGCAAGGTTCGGATGGTGCGCTTTGGATGAACGTTATCATGACGTGCACAAAGGCAGGGGGGATGTTGGTTCATGGGTTGGTTTATGCCTGCGCACAAGTATGATGTATGATGTGTATGACTGCATGGAATCTACGGAGATGGTAGAATAGAACTACTCCGGAGTATTTTTTTTTTTTTTTATCCTCCGGCGGATGGGGAAAAATAAAGTTTTAGCTCACCACACTTCCACGTATTTTCATACGCGTCGTGTGTCGATTTACTATTGATATGATTGACGGTCCCAATCTTCGATATGTTCGAATTGATCGTTACCATGACGTGCACACATGTAGGGGGAATGATGGTTTATGCCTGTGCACAGTAGTTCTGATTTACTGGTGTGGTATTTTGGTGTATGTGATGGTTGTATCTTCGGAGATGCGGGGGAACCTATGGTTTCCCGAACAGATATAATATAATGAATAAGTGGCCCCTAATCCCATGATTAGGGTCACCACGTACGTGTGGGAGTGGAAAAAGCCCCTGAGTGGCACTTCCTTACCTTTCCTTCCTTATTGTCTTCTTTTCATACTTTAATACCAGGTACATATTTTCTACTTCTTCTCTCTTCCCAGCCGGATGGCGCTCCGGATTCCGTGACTCCCGTCTCCGTGAGAGCCAGCCTGTGCCCTTGACACCTGGGTTCATCTTTCGATGCCATCGCTGATTCGCGCATAATAAGGCAATCAATGTGGATGCTAAAAACCCTCGAAAACAACGTAAAACGCGTGCACACATAGTTGATTATGTTATATTATTTTCTTGAGCGGTCGTCAAGGGGATTCGCGTATCGTGGTCGCCGCCAAAATGGTTCTCTCCCGACCAGTCATGACAGTTGCTGCTTTAGGGTTCATGACATTACGACGAGATTGCGCAACAAGCTACTGCAGTTATCAAACTCTCAGCCGGAAGACATGCAAGGTAGTGAGAGAGTAACGGTGCGCAAGCGTCGTTCTCTTCTCGGCTGAAAATGGTGACCATGCAGATGAACCGGCTGTGTTCGCCATTCGATACTCCGGATACCCTTCATCACCTCGACCGTCTAACATACCGATTCCAAGTCAGTGAGCAGCTATGCTTCGTATTTATCTCATGGGGCTGGGGTCTTTACTGGTGTGTTCGATAATAACGCGGTCGCTGCATGCATACACCAGATTTAGTGCGCTTCGGCCGGCTACTAGCAGGCGAGTGCAGCGTATTTTGAAGCGCACACATAGTTAGTGGTTCGCCACATACAACCCACCGACACGTCCGGCATTGCTAAATCAGGTTAGCCTCCACCCCAGCGCTACGAAGTTAGCGCTTAGCGCACGGCGTCCAAACAGCGTCTCGTATACCAGGTACCATACTGATGGCAACTTACCGCTAGACAATGCATCGGAAAAAATAAAGTTGTACCGGCGCAATCGTGTTGCTTTCGGAACACCATTCGGGGTACTTGCGGCAAAACCCCTGACCCAAACCCCTGCTGGCATCATCGATACTACAGTGGGAGGCTCCCAAAAATGCCGATTGGATATGTCGTCTGTTCTCTATATCGCCGGCAAAATCGATTTGCACGACCGGAACTCTCTATATAGTAGCTCTATTCCCAACCAATAGTGCCGGACCCCTGAACAGTGCCGGTATATTGAGCTGGCGCATACCGGCACTGTCGGAAGCCCCCAACTGTATCACCATCGATACCCATCGTCGATATCATCATCGATACTGCCGGTGGCTCTCGCTGGACCAGCATTCTTCTTGGACCCGTGCCTTTGGCATTCCCTGCGCGAACACACGGAGCGCACGAATGCATACAAGGTTCACAAACCTTACAGACGATAAAAGAGCTGTCGATTCCTGGGTGGCTATCTCACCTTCTTGGTTGAACCGTATAGGGATCATCCAAAGAAGGCCGGCAAGTTCATAGTGCTGACTAAACCGGAGGGGCGAGGTTGACACAAAGTCTGCGTTCTGTAGATAGATGGACGAAAACTGGTACACAAACGAAAGTGTATGAAGCTTAAGCTTTTTTTACCCGGATCCCCAGGAGGATCAAAAAAAAAAAAAAAAAAAAACTTACAGACGATATTTTCGATGTTGGCCGTGGATAACGTCGCCGCACGAATGCAATCTGCCGACCCCTGCTGGACAGGCAATCTTTGCCTGTGGGCTGGAGCTCTCAACTTGACGTCAAAATCCCTCTTGGTTGGGTCGGGATCCTTTGCCGCAGTTTGCCTAGATTAACAAGTACGGGATCAAGCACCGCAGCTGCACCAGCTAGTAAGGTGCCACGGGCAACGACTCGTGAACACGTTTCGCCATGGCAGGGCGACAGCGTAACGGGAACTGCTACTACTGGTACACCCGCACCGAAAGATCAAGAGAGAGAGAGATACCTGTTACGCTAGACGGAGGGGGGGCGCTCTGGGCCCAACAGTTTTCGACCGTCGAGGCTTCTCAGCGGCGGACTGCTCAACGTATCGTCACTACCATCGGTATTAGGTTTTGTCGTACGCCCAGCTAGTGGAATTGTTCATCGCGTCGGGAGCTGTTAGTTCTTTGCGCACGCGCCGACCAGGTCAGTAAGTAGGAAACGTGGCATGGGACAACTTGACACCAAGCCAAGGGGTCCACTTTGAGTCCACAAAACGACGGAAGTATAGGCCGGACCCCGGCCGGGGCGGGAGGCCTCGTCCAACCCAATACACTGATTAACGGTCGGCAGTATAGCTCAATGCGGAGGCCTCGTCCAACCCAATACTCTGATTAACGGTCGGCAGTATAGCTCAATAACACAACCACACGAGTGCACTAGAGGCCCCTCAGCAGGCCCGGTATGTACCAGCTAAAACAAAAACGGCCCACTACTGCCGAAACCGGTACTACTCCGCTCAATGCAAAAATATATATATATATATATGTATATGTATATTTATATGTTGTTCCCGTCCGTGGCAAGCAATTTTACAGGCAGACTGAATCTGCGATAC
Organism: Undaria pinnatifida; assembly: GCA_012845835.1. Lineage (NCBI taxonomy): Eukaryota > Phaeophyceae > Laminariales > Alariaceae > Undaria > Undaria pinnatifida. Next base: position 6,808,531 of record JABAKD010000009.1, on the reverse strand, counting down.
CCCCCCAAAAACAGCGATTTCCTTTAACGAACGTTTCGTGGCTGCTCGATACGAGGAAAGGATGCTATGGAAAGGATATCTTCACATATGCTCTTGTTCGCGAAGCACTATCGATCGATGACGTCGGCGTGACAAAGGGCACCGTATTTCAGGAGATACGGCCGTAGGCTGGTTTCAAAACCGGCGATTTCGTTAAATAAAAGTTTGGGGGGCTGCCGTAGAATGACTCAGCACTACTGCGGCAGCAACCGGCACTAGTCGACCGTAACTGATCAAACGGTACTTCTACTGAGGGACCCCTACGGTGGTTATGCCGAGTCGGTGGGAGCTTTAATGGGGTTGCGTATACAACATCGTAAAAAGTCGGGTGTATTGGACGCAGTGCAGAGCCCCCAATCGCCACAAGGCTGCGGTAGGGAGGGAGCAATTTGTGGCTTGTTTTAGGGCCTCTTGTATTTCAGGGGGGCAGGGCCACTTGCGCGAGTGCCTGTACGCTATTGGTTTGCAGCCCAGAGCCATTCGCGCGAGTGCCTACGACCCTGTTGCTTTTGAGACACATTGTTTCGCTCACTACACGCTGCCATGGAAAGGCTTGATACACTGCGCGGTATGAAAACGGGGCGTACCCCCCCTAACGTAGCCTTGCTGTCGTATGAGGAACTTGTTAAACAGTAGGTACTCCCGCGAGGCCCTCCCTTACGGTAACATAGCTTAGGGCTCAGCCTAATCACTGAAGAACTACGGTTTCATGCAACACTGCACGGCAGTAAAATACTGGCTGTTGATGTTTTCGTTGAAACAGGCTTGCGTTTTAATTTGGGGAGTGATCGACAGGCTCACCTGGGTGCACAATAGTATGTCGCCGGTGCTGTCCTTCGTGTTGATCTGCTTCATCTCCGCCACAGTCTTCCGCGCGTTGACGAACTGTTCCAGTGGAGACACCGTGCCGATGGTTTCCGCCAGAGTCGCGTCTAGAGCCTGATTCAAGCTCATTGCTGGTCTATTCCCTCGTTCCCTCGCCGTGAAGCCTTCCAGTGGCGTCCGTGCCGTAACACCTCGCCCACTCGCTAAATGGTTGCGGGCGGACGAGTTAGTCGTCAACACTGTGTCTCTACTCTTAGGTTCGGCAATTTCCTTGGAGGAGGTTCGGGGTGTTCCAGGTGTTCGGCTGTCTGTACTCGTGCGCTTTTTTCTTCCATCTGGTAACCCCGCTGTTGACCCTGCCATCGACCCCTCCTTTGCGGAAGACGGTCGACCGCGGCCACCCTTAGTAGCAGCGGTCGATGGCCTAGGCGTGACCTTCTTCTTTGCCACGCTTATCGCGTCCCAAGCCGGTTTGAAACCACCCCTGTCCCGCCTGCCGCTGCCGGACAACAGACAGGTTTCAGCAGACGTCGGGCGGCGACTATATGGGGAGCCGTCCTCTGTTGTTTGCCGCAAGAGGTTTTCGTCTGTATTCGAGGAAGTCGTGCGCCGGAGCAATCGGCCCAGCGTAGTTTTTCTTAGCGATGGTGGTGGCTGGTTGGTGGTAGCCCCGCGGTCGGTCTTTCCAAACAAGAATTCTACCTCTGGACCGCTCAGCAACGGGGTGAAGCTGGAAGAATCGAGCCCATTCGCGGGGGCTCGTCGACGAGTTGTCGCAGTGTGGGGCCGCTGTCTGGCAGGAGCTTGTGCGGTGCCGGTCGGAACTTGTGCCCCGCGCTTGGGAAAAGGCCTCGAGTGCCAACCGTCAGCCTCGTGTGGGGCCCACCTCGCCGCGCGAGGCTGGCGGCTCCGCAGGTAGCTTGTTCGCCTTATGGTCACACTTGCCTGTACGGGGGGAAGGATCAGTTACTTTTGGGGAGAACAAACCAGAGTTTTTCAAGTTGATGGCACCGTGCTTGTCTGGCGTAAGTGCAAACAAGTTAAGAGTCTGGTTTTGGTTCAAGTAAGAGTGCGTGCGGCATAGAATGTTGAGTTTTTTTCTCGGTAGCGCCCGAACGTGTATGAGTGCCTCAACCAAAGCACAACCCTATGCATCGTAGCGCGGCCGTCGACAGCTCGTCTTCTGTTTGCTTAAGGGAAACAGTTGCTTCCCACTGTCCCCGATCACTGGCAGTGAATGAGGTACAGCAGGTGTATTCAGGAAAGTTGTCCTAATGCATTTCAGAAAGAATATCGTGCATGGCATCAACACGACTTTACAATACCTCAATTCCTTGCGAACCTCCCCCCACGGCCGCCCCTCACACACAACCCCTTCAGATATCCCCTCAACAGTTACCACAAGCGTGTTGCTCAACCTAGCTGGAAGCCACGAAAGCAAATCGTCTTCGTTCAAATTGCCACCCCGTCCACCAGTAGCGCGTCGCCACAATTTTCTCGCGGCATGTGGTCTCACGCGCAAAATCACAAGCATCAATACACCGTCCGAGCGGGCACTCACAGATCCAGGTGCACGACGCTGTATCCCTCCACCCTGCTGCGCTTCCGAGGACGCCCGCTCTTCTGCCTCCTTGGTAGCCTTCAACACTTTCTGGCTGACCGTGCGAGACAAACGCGAACTAGACGTGCGCGACAATCTCGAAAACTTTCCCGAAGAGAAACACGCAGACGGTGCCGACTGAGGCCTAGGCCCAACTCTCGCCCCTCGCTCTGGACCATCGATCTTCATCCTGCTGATGTCAACCCTGTGTTCCATTGCGCGGGACAGTTTGTCTTCCGCCGCCCTCTGATGGCTGCCATCTACGGTGGGTCGGTCTTCTTCGGGCTGTGTCCCGCGGCTCTGTGCGACGGACGGCTCATCTCCGTCTTGGTTCGGCCGATCTTGTATTTGGCTAGACGGACAGGACCTGTCAGCGGCGACTTCTAAATCGTCGACGACCTGCAGCTTTCCTCCTTGTTCGGCGCACCTGTTTTCTACACAGGTTGTATCGGCGGGCACCTGTTCGCTGTCCTTGCCCGTAGTGGTCTCGGGTGCTTCCCCGTCCATGCCTGGCTCCCCGGCTTCCCAGTCGCTGTCATCAGTGTCAATGTCAGCCTGCAGTTCAGCCAGCAAGCGTGCCACGTCGGTATCGTCGACCAGCCGCCCGTCTGTTCCTTCCGCCACGGCAGTGTCTTCGTCTGATTTTTCAGCGGGGACCTCCGTCTCCGCGTCCTGGTCATCGTTTTCCAAAGGGCTGGGGTCGACGGGGCTACTGCCTCGGATGCTAGTGGGCCGTTTTTTTCGCGGAGGAAGGCCGTGAGTTTCTCTGTACAGATCTTCGAAGATCTGCGTGTGTTGTTTGGAAAGCACAAAGCCATAGCACGAAAGGAGCAAGGTTGGCATTTTTTCCTGCTACCGTCCTTCATCTCACACATAATCCCGGTTTTAGATCCCAGTGGTTTGTTCCAGACGACACGTACGTGCGTATGGTTGGCAGCAATTCAAATCAGGTCTACAAGCGATAGCGTGCCTAAAAGAAACGCTGGATGCAACAGTCAGTGACGGCCAGGGGAGGCAACAACGGATGGGTCGGCCTCAAACATGTTTGTTTTTTCGTTTAGCGGAAGCTCGTGGAAGCTTACATCGAAAGTTTAAAGCTTCCGCAACATCCATCGATGAAAGGGCATGGATCTTCTGTGGCAATTGAGGGGCGCAGATGGCACGGCTTCCACCGAAGCTTTCGTGGAAGTGAAAAGGCAGCTTCCTTCCGTAAAATAAGGTGAACGTACATGGCAGCTTCTATCAAAGCTTCCGAGGAAAACGATGGACGTTCGCATGCCAGCTGAACGCGACAAAACAACATGTATTGTATCATACTCGGCATGATTACTTTGAGCGCGACTCGCATTCCTTATTCATGCCTGCGCAGGCACGCTCTCCCTCTTATTTTGTGTTGCCCACACAACAATACGGAGTAGAGTTCCAAGCACAGCGACCTACAGTAGAATCTTCCCAAAACACACCAGGGAGTCGTTCTACGGTAGCCCACCCAACACTTCTTTGACGAAATCGCCGGTTTTGAAACCAGCTCCCGGCCGTATCTCCTTAAATACGGTGCCCCTTGCCCCCCCGACGTCATCATTCGATAGTCCTTTGCAAGCAAAACATATACAAAGATTGTATTTTTCATGTGATCGCTCGTCACGTCGAGCAGCCATGAAACGTCCGTTAAAGAAAATCGCTGGTTTGGGGGGGGGCTATTGTAGAGTCAGTCCAAGCAAGATGGCCTCTGCTTGGGGTTGGGGTTGGGGTTGTTGCGGTGGTCGGGGTCGGGGTCGGCCATGAGCCGAAATCTGCAAAACAAAGCTACACTAATTGGGCAGATCCTCGTGGAGATGTATGCGCGGAATATCGCGGAAGATATAGCAGAGGCTCGTGGAAGCTCGTGGAAGGTTGCATTTTTTTCCCCTGGCAGCCTCTACCACTCCCATCATGCAAGCTCCCACTACTTCCATGGCAATTTACATGTTGGAAGGTTCATATGGGAAGTAGTGGAGTTTTATGAGAGCTGCCGGTCAAAGCTACTGCAGCGGGGGATTCCTCCATTTTCTCCATCGAGTGCAGGCCACTCCCGCGCGTGGCTTGCTGCAGTATCTCGCTCAAAAGCAGACTTAGAAGATACGTTATCGGTGTGGCGTATCAAACTCTTCGATGGCCATGGCTATCACAAAAAAAAACGAAAAGTACGTAGATAGGTACAGTAGCTAGTCATGCGCATGGTGTTGAGTCGCTGAAAAAGAGCTCCCTAAAAGCCCCCACCTGCCGTGCCTTGGAAGTGGAGAGAAGATGAACTACTACCGATCGTAAACCAGTATACGTACGTTGGCGTAGATATATCAAAGGACTACTCTCTTGGGATGCACACATACATATCGAAAGTAATAGAAATAGGAAATGGTAAATCACAAATAGGCAAGAAGGATGCGATCCTTACAGACCCGCACCTTGACACATATGGATTAAAGGATGTATTCTGATTAGTGTGACTGTACCAAATTTAGAGTATGCAGGAGAAAAAAAGGTTGCCAGCCATACATAATTGATAGGGCTGTATGGGAGAAAATATCAAAAGGGCAAGAGCTGGAATAAGATGGGATAACGTAGTCGAGAAAATATGGAAGGATTTTGGGGGAGGCCAAGAACAGGTACTGTCTGTAGAGAAGTTTTTGGCGGGTACAAGACAGAATTAGAAGAAGTAATAGAAGAAAGGGAAAGGCTAGCGCTAAGAAATAAGGTGAAAAAAGAGAGGCATTTAGCAGAGATATACGGGGGGTTGAGGGAAAATACTGGAATCAAAACGTTTCTGCACGGTCCAATGGACTACGCGAAAAAACTGAGCCTGCGACTTCGTATAGGGGACCTGGACCTACCAGAAAGGAGAAAGAGATATACCAGTAGTCGGGAGGAGGACGACGTGGCTACGCATATGTGCATGTGTGGCACAACAATAAAGAGTAGAAGTCACATAGTGGGAGAATGTGAAATATACAAGGAGAAGCGAGATGCGTTAGAGAAGGAGATGAGGAAACTAGAAGTCTGACATGGGAGAGTTTGGTAGACTAGAGAGTAGCGAGAAAACGATCGCTATCCTAGGAGATAGGTGGTGGCCACAGACGGCGAAACAGAACGGGGATAGGATAAGCAAACAGTTTCTACGTTAATATATGGAAAAAGCGCAATGAGCGCCCAAGTGTTGGAGGTGCCTCTGTTAGGAGTAGGAACGGTGCTCCGTCTCGATAGGGATGCGTGGTCAATGGTCAAATGAAGTTCTGAGGCAAGCAACAAATGAGTACGCCCCCCCCCCCCCCCCCTGCCGTAGCCCTGCGCTGTCATGGAGGCGATGGAAGGTTCCAGAGCAACTGACATCTGCTTGGAAAAAAAAAAAACTGACGGCGGTGTTGAGGTCCCGGAGTGGCCGAGTAATACAACAACAGTAGTGCAGCGTACATCTAGGAGCTGTCGAGGGTGCCGTATGCTGTAGGACACGTGCGGATTCGTTTCTGCACGGTCTATTGGTGTATATTCCTAAACCCATACTCCAGCTCGTTACACCCAACCCTGCATCCCACCTCGCCGATCGATAATGAGCTGCAACGTCCTGAAGCACCGCGGGTCGCCTCCTCCGCCTCCTTCTTTGCTTGGAGGGCGGCCAGCTCCGCGAAGAAAAGGTCGCCTCGATCATCGTTGCGACAACTTCGGTCGAGGACGCTTTGTCCCAACCCTTCTTTGACGGGCGAGAGGAACGTGAGGGTTCTCTCGAAGTTGTTCACCATGTCTTCCAGCTGGACAGCAGTACGTATCGAATTGCAGAACGATATATAGGCCCCACGAGTAAGAACCTAGCTACTGCTACGGTAGTAAGAACGACAGGCGCTTGTGGAGGGATGATAAGTTGGAAATATTAAGAAATCGGGCTCGGCGGCGAGCGATAGTCAATTCCCTAGCAGGCACCTGGTACCTTGGTGTTCAAATGGCATATACATGCTGTTGATCAAGGCTGGTATCACAATATGTTTATAATCCTTGCTTAAACCACGTACCACCATATGCTCAAGGTTGATCAAGGCTGGTATCACAATATGCTTAAAATCCTTGCTCAAACCGCGTACTACCAGTACGTAGTGTATATGTCTCTTATAGGTTGTGTGTGTCAGGCTAACTACTTGATATTTCGATGTTGGCGGGCCCGTACTATATATACGAAGTACTGTAGTACTGTGGCAGTACTACGATAGTCTAGACTATAGTCAAAGCACAGCAAAGTACGCGTGCCGATGGGCAAGCAGGATATATTATAAAAAATGAAAATACACTCCAGCTGTGAGATCGAAGATTTCGTCGAAACTCATCTTTGCAAGCTGTGTGTGATACTCCGATCGCGCGCATTACGAGTTGTGTGCCCTCATTAAGGATATAGGTCGGCGACTCCCCTTACAACTACAGTGTAGCTATCAGGGTCAACAGGATGATTTTAGTCAGTCTGTGCGCGGAAACTATAAAACCCGTTTCTGAGGGGGACAAAATCTGACAGCTAGGATATATGTATCGACCGTGTATGCTTGTATGGTGGCGTGACGTCAGATAACGTGCAGTGTCTGATTTGCGGAGCGCTGTGTAGGCGTGAAGAGTTAAAGCATAGAGTACTGCATGCAGCAGTGCTGGGTCCTGGTGACCTAGGCGTACCTTAAAACAAAACACACCAGGCAGGCGTGGGTCGTTTTTGTCACGCCACGCATGCTTTCCTCAATGACGCGCATACAAAACAAATGCAGACGATGCATTAATACAGCACTGCTGCACAGCACTGCTGTACAGTCAGCAGTGTCGAGCGCGCATATCATCATACTACAGTACTCTGTGCTTGTACCGCAGGAGGCCACACGCCTGATGGATGTCACAGGCGGCCTGCCTTGTGCGGCATTTTTCAGCTGTAGACTACAGTGCCAACCAAAACTTGGATAAAAGGCACAGCTATCGTTGTCCTCTCGTCGTGCTAAATACTCAGCTGGTGGCAAATTTGCACAGGGTGCTACTATGCTACCTGGTACGCACTAACCTGGCCTTCAGCTTTCTCGTCGACCGCCCACGGCCTCACTCTGCTCTCCGGGAAGAGAGCCGGATCTTTCTGTGACCGTCACCAACGACAACACCACAGCACGAACAAAAACACCAACAACCATCAGCGGAAGCGAGCGAGTTAGGAACACAGACGGGGCGGTGAGATCATCATATGGCCGCCACGTCTGGTTCAGTAAGGTTGTTTGTCGTTCGTTTGCCGTGAAGACAAATACCTAGCGAGCATTACTATACTGTCTACCGTTGGCTGAGGTTTGCAGGAGTACTTCTCGTACAACGATCCTGAGTATCATGACACACGACATGCTCAAGAAAAGTCCTGTTGTTCTTGGGGCTCTCGAAGTGATGTAGATGATGCGCTGCAAAGCAAAAATGCCATTCCTACAACGACGAGGCTGTGAAATGACAACAGCGGTAGTAGCCGGCGTACCTCTGGGTCGTCGGCGTTGCCTCGCCTAGTTACGGCGAGGGACATCGAGAGTAGCTGCCGCCGTCGCTGCCGTGACGCAGGAACAATGGAAAAGGAAAAATCTGGAGAAGCATAGCGCTCGCGCACAACACACCGTCACGGTATAGTAGAATCCATACTTTCGAAAAACGAAATTTTCGGGGCCGAAAAAGACATGACAAACCAGCAAACCACGGGGAGGAAGAAGAAAAAAAAAAAGAAAAAAAACGGTTTCCGGTTTTTAAGGGTTTCCACAGACACATGCCTGCTTTTTCCGTCGTATCTTATGGGATAAGGATATGGTTCTTAACTGCTGCAGAAAATATCCAAGTCTCATTCCAAGTAATTTGATCCCTAGAAATCATCGGTGATGCGGGTTCTCGTAAAGCAAGCAGCTGTTCTAACGGGGTTGTGATACGAATGAGGTTCGTTAGATAGATGTGTGTCGACTTCGTACAACTGTGCATGCATATAGACTAGAGACACACAAGCAGTTAGTACTACTCTGTAGGGTGGAGGCGCAGGTCCGGGCAGGATCAGGGCTGGGCGAGATCAGGGCGCCAAAGATGCAAGTTATTTTGGTGTGTGTGCGTCTGTTGACCAATGAAACATCCCGCAACACCAGCAAGCAGTTGACCAATGAATGCGGTTTCTCGAATAAGTCGTAAGCTTTACTATTTATTATGGAAGGACGACGTCGGAACGTCCCCTAGAGGACGGCTACTACTGAGGACCTTCTTGATCTCCGCCAGGGTCCTGATGACCCTGTTGTCCGTGTGCGTATGACGTCGGATGTCACATAATCGTTCAGCAAACAAAGCAGTTCTGTTTGTCCTCTCGCTTTTTGATGTGTTGTGTCTCCTTCCCAACTGAACCAGTTTAGAGACGAAGTCCCCTTTTGGGTAGCGTGGGATTCTTTTAGCAGCCGAAATAAATGGAGCGTTTCGCATTACGGATCTACCAGCCCCGTCTCTATGTTTGTCTTCAATTTATTACGATCGCCACCAGTATCGAAGTCGGAGGAGAGGAGAGGCCGAGGTTTGGCATACGCGGGTATGTATGCACGATGCTTGGGACCTCCGATGCGAAAAAGGCGAAAACAGGGCCTAACAGCTACCATGGTAACGACTGTTTCTCGCACATGCAGAATTGATTGGTCGGTCACATTATTACATGTATAATAATATGGTGTGACAACCTAGGACTGCGGGGTAATTACAGGGACATCAAGTACTCCAATCACATGCAAGGACTTAGTTGTTGTGCAACAACAACGCTCGTATCATAGCATGCATGATACTACATCCAGGGCGCGTGCGCGTGTACAGTTATATTTCAGCAGATATATATACAAAGTATATATATACTGTAGACAGATGGCGGTTGGTGAGACCGCGCTCGCTTGTGTTCACCATGTGGTACATTTTAGCGCCAACGAATGCATTGGCGAACTGTTCCCAATTGCACTGTTTCAAAATTGAGGTTGTGCGGCCGTACTAGATGACCAATTTCTGTGAAACAAGGCAGTCGTGAAACGCTTGTGGCAGCAGTGCGAGTACAACAATAGACTAATGATAACGAAGAAAAAGGGCGGGGGGTGGGGGGAGAAGAGCTGCCTGAGACAGCATTGAATCACCGTCCGAGCACTTGAGCTTGTACTTATACTTCGAAGTATGTGTATTAATATAAAAATACGAGGAAGTACACCCGGGTACGAGATGCCATCAACCCGAGCTCACGCCATTCATTGCACACGATGGGCGGCCTAATGCTATCACTACAATTCGTTTGTCGGGTGTGTGCGGCGCTTTCTTCCGCAGCTGAGGTTTCCGTGTGTCCAACCGATCGCCCTATCGGCGCGCAGAATGATGACAATTCTCCATCAATCTGAAAAGAAAAACGTACTACGAACTGTAGTAGAAAAAAGGACGCATCGTCAAATAACCATCCCCTCCCGAGTAGCTACCACAAAAATACTGTTATTATATTAACAGAAAAAAAATTAAGCCACATGTATCGAACAGAGCGGGGTGCACTATTAATGAGCATAATACGTACCGTAGCTCGATCAATAAAAGAGAGCTCATATCGTTTTAGCCAACAAAAAGTACTGCGAGTATTGGATAAACGTATCAACAAAATGTATCTGCGTAGCTACCTCTAGAATGTGATCGATCATGGCCTCTGAAATCATGCTCATGCCGCTGTCTTGTCGGATAACAGACAACCTGTCCCAGCAAAGAACGAGACCGCATACAGTTCGTACCAGTACAAGGCACCCTCCCTCAAAACAAAGCTGTCACTTCCAGCAAAAATGAAAAACGCGCTTGCAATATGTCCGCGTGGAAAGACATCCACCCACACCACAACAAACTAAAAAAAAAACGGTAAGCCGTTCACACATGAACCACACTATGCACACTCAACAAATCGAATTCAAGCCAATCGAACCCGGTCCAAACGTGACATTCGCATACACAAAAAGCAGCAACAACAGCAACAAAAACGGTTAAAGAGCGCAAACCAATACTGCCCGAGCCAGAGACGGTGCCCGCCACCCCTCACGGTCACAGATCAGCGACACCCGCTAGCCCCTTCAAACACGGCGCCTTCTCAATAGCTTCAAACATGCTTATCAGGTGGGTCCCTTTGGCCACCGCAACGCTCATCCCCGCCGCGTGCGCCCTCATACAGCCCCCACCACCGGGGATAGGAGCCGCCCTGCGGTCCAACAGAGACTGCACCTTTCGCTGCTCAAAGTCGTTCATTTGCGGAAAGAGCGGCACGATAGGACGGTTCGGGAGCATCCTCAAGGAATCTTGGGAATCGGAGAGCCACGTGTGAGAGAGGGAAGAGCCGAGCTCGCTGAAGCTGGAATGGGGTGTCATGACGTAGTCGTCCAGCGACCCCATGACCTGGACGCGTGTCGTCAGCAAAAAAGGCGAGACGCGCGCGAAAGAGCGAGGAATTGGGGACGAGGGGGGGGGGGGGGCATACTCATTTGTTGCTTGCCTTAGTCATATGACCATTGACCACGCATCCCTTTCGAGACGGAGCACCGTTCCTACTCCTAATAGAGACACCTCCAACATTTGGACGCTCATTACGCTTCTTCCATATATTAACGTAGAAACTGTTTGCTTATCCTATCCCCGTCCTGTTTCGCCATCTGCGGCCACCATCTATCTCCTAGGATAGCGATCGTTTTCTCGCTACTCTCTAGTCTGCCAAACTCTCCCATGTCACACACGTCTAATTTCCTCATCTCTTCCTCTAACGCATCCCGTTCCTCCTTCTATATTTCACATTCTCCTATTATGTGAGTCTCATTCTCTATTGTTGTGCCACACATGCACATATGGGTAGCCACGTCCCCCTCCTCTCGGCTACTGGTAAATCTCTTTCTCCTTTCTGGTAGGTCCAGGTCCCCTACACGAAGTCGCACTTTCAGTTTTTTCGCCTACTCCATTGGTCCGTGCAGGTACGTTTTGATTCCAATATCTTCCCTCAACCCCCCGTATATCTCTACGTGCTTCTCCTCTTTCACCTTATTTCTTAGCGCTAGCTTTTCTCTTTCTTCAATTTTTTCTTATACTTCTGTCTTGCACCTGCCAAACTTCTCTATAGACAGTACCTCTTCTTGGTTTTCCCCTAAATCCTTCCATATTTTCTCGACTACGTCATCCAATCTTGACCTGTTCCAGCTCTCGCCCTTTTGTTATTTTCTCCTACAAACCCTATCAGCTATGGCTGGCAACCTCTTTCCTGGCAGTATTTACTTTATATTGCCATTTCAACTTTCTCACGCCTCTCTTTGTTTTAAGTGGGTACACTCCTAGTTCGAATTGGAATTGGGGAGGGGGGGGTACGGATTTTATCAATAGTCGTGGTAGCATGACCATAATGGTATGACCCTCGCACCCCTAAATGCCGGGGCGGAGCACGTCGGGTTTCCACCGACCAGGCAGGCATTGCTTGCACCAAGCGCGAAGCGCCGGGTAATGTTTGAACGGGGGAGAGGCGGGCGTACTAAATTGTTGCTTGCCATAAACATCTGCATAATTGACCAGGGACTTCTTTCGGGACTGAGCAGTGTTCCTGCTCGTAATAGAAACCTAATGATTCCAACCATTTTTGGGGGGGGGTCGGCGATTTGAACAATGAAACTGTCCAAGAAATCGCCATCGTTACCGACTGAACCCACGGCAGGGACCAGGACGAGCAAAACACCGACCTCGCATCCTAATCAGCTGCGCTTGTTCCGGCTGTTTTTTTTTTCAAAAGCTAACAACGGCGGAAGGGTAAATAACATTCCGTCACTGGATGCGATTACACAAAACTAACGCTCGGATTCCTGTCTCGTAGCGGCAAAGTCGGCGGTCCCACGCACTCGCATACCAGCCAACAAGAGCAGCAGCAGCAGAAGCAGCAGCGGCATGTCTTACACTTCTCCATAACGCGAACACCTTCCGAATCTCGTACGAGAATGTACATCGCGCAAGCCGCCGCCGCGGGTAACCACGAACGTCCGAAACCGCAAAATACTCGCAACATTCAAGACTTTTACTATTTATGCTGCAGCAAAGGCCCCACCCTATTTCTAGTGGGCTCCCACAAAAAACGAGGGGGCAGTTCCACACACGTGGGCGAAATACTGGATGGATTAACTTAGTCCGGCACAGAAAAACATTTGACGCGCGCTGGGCCAAGAGCAGAGAAGACGAGCGAGAGTCTTGCTCACCAGGAGGTCGACAAACGCGGCCTTGATGCCTTCCAACTTGCTCCCCGGCAGGTCGAACGGCACAAAGAAGCAGCCGTCCCCCCACACCTGCTCCAGCGGGAGAGGGAAAGGGGACTTGTTAGAATAATACAGCAGGCACCGCTAACAGCGGTAAATCGCGCGCTGTGATTGCGTACTATAATGTGTCCTTCCCGAACATAACGCTGAAGAAAAAGATAACCAATGAATTAGCCCAAGATCCTGGCCTCCCTGAACACAAAAAATAACTAACGAAAAGAGAAGGAATCAGACTACCCGCCCTGTCAATAGCTGTAGGTAGGTCTTAGTCGCCATAACACATTTCCAACTGCAAACCCGTGTTTGGACAAAACTAACTTGAAATTAGTATAGGGAGATATTTTGGGGCTCTAAAGGGGTTAAAGCAGAGTTAGCTGCGTGATGATGGAGTAGGTGCCGCGGTGTGTGCCGTCGAGCGATCGTACATAATGGTGGCCCTCAGGCATTCCCAAAACCGCGCGCTACATTTAGAAGTTGTCGTAATCGCTCAAAACAGATGCTGTTGCGCTGCGGCTCCTCATGAAGTGATGGTGGTACAGTATGTACATGCGAGCGATTGAACATATTCATGGCCCAATGGCATGAATAAAACATGGCTCATGCGCTTGGAATAGAACAGACGACACATGGTTGCAAGATCATTACCGCGGCTCCAATACATGCCTCAGGGGTTCCCCACTCAACCAGCACCGCAAGACACGAGGATGTTTTCTAAATCAATCTCGTGGGTGCACCTGTCGCGCGAGCGCCTGCGTTTCGGCCTCGTCTGTCGCGACGAAATAAAAAATGTCACCGGCGTCCTTGCCATCCCCGCTTCCCGCCGACGCGCATTCCGCAAAGTGTTCCAGATTTCTCACAACCTGCACGTTGGACACAGAGAGCCCGGCCGGGTGGAACGTGGGGGGGTTGGACCTGTTTCGCCGCATTGCAAACTGCAAGAGCGATGCACCGTTGTTGCAGCAGGGATACACCGCCATGGACCACCACCACACACAAAAAAAAATATAGCTTACTCCGTCCGTAGCACCATACAAGCAAAAAAAACGCTCCCGTCGTCTGTAGCAAGACACAAGCAAAACCCTGCCATAACCGCCAAAAACACGCAATGCCACACTCCTACAGTACACTGAAAAGAGGGCCTGTCGTTTAGCGATTACCTTGTCGCCGCTGACAGCCTTGACGAAATAAGTCCGCACGTGCAACCCCACTACCTTCGGCGACTGCCCCCCCGATCCCTTCCTCCGCCACCACTTCTCCGCCCCAGCCCTGACCTCCACCGCCAGGTCCCTTGCTCGCTTCCTCAACTCCAGCGACGGCTTCAAGACAATCCTCGTGAGAAGCGTCTCGAGAGCTTCGATCCTCGCTTGCCTTCCTCCTGCAAACCCTTCCCACCCACCGCCCCCCCCCCCTCCTTCCCCAGACGGGGCCGAGGCCGCAAGAAGCGGGTGGGACGCATACGTCGGGTTTCGGACGAGCAAGGGCAAGGGGTAGACAACCGTCGACAGCGTTACCACCGGGACCGAGGCCATCTGCGACCCCAGGACGTCATCGCACACCCAGCGCTGAAAAAAATCCTCGGACATGTCGAACCGCAAGACCTTGCCCCGGCCGGCACCCCTGAAGCTCGAACCCGACTCGGGTGCGAGGGCGCGGCGGAGCTGGGGGGAGAGTTTGGACAGATCCCACTGGTAGAGGGATAGTTTGGGCAGCGGAGGCAACGGCAGCGGAGGCAACGGCAGCGGATGCAGACCTTGTTTCAGGGCGTGCGCCTACGTTGCTCACGCGCGGCGCTGGGGAGAAGCTGTCGAGAGAATAAATTACCGCAAAAACACCAAACTACAGGAAGTACACGTCCACCTGTGGGGTTGTTATTTTGTTGGGCTATGTAACGGCCAAAAAGGCTTCGGCTCGTTCACTCTACGTCCACAGGATGCTGCCACAACTGTGTTGAATACATGTGTATTGATAGGTGAGTATACCTGGTATCTGGTAGAAAACGATTTCACCTCGTGCGGCACTGCTTTGAGAACCGCGCTGTTATTGCTTGGGGTTGAGCAATGGCCGACCGCACGCGTCCACAAATTTTAGACCACGCAGCCCGCAGAAGAAAAACGGTTCCAGCCGTGGGAAATCTCACTATTACCAAGCTGGGTCAAAATATCAGCCACTTTTCCTAACGAAAAGTCAGTGTAAACGTGGATTACTTTTGTGCCCAGAGTGGTACTGTATACGGTATACACCCTACTCCCGTCACCACAAGAAGAGACACACGGCGCTCTAAGGGGTGGGCGGAGGTGATACCCGTCCTAACCAAGGGCGGCCAGGCACACATATCTTCCCGCTATATCTCACACACCGAAAACCGCACACGCAATACCGTAGTTTCGTGGCCCCTATGATGCCCCACACTTACCCGACGCCCATAATCTAGCACCCCCAGTTCAATTCGAGCAACAACATGCTCCTCAGGCGATATACGAGGTCCCTATTACCACCTATCACCAGGGAGGAAGACTTAGCAAACAACGACACATGCCCCCCTCCTCGGATCAGATACACGGTGGTGACGTTTCACCTGGTAGCCTGGCCCCTCGAAGAGAGCGCTCAGCAAGCCTACGTTGGTGTCCTTCTGGTACGTGATGTCCGCAACGAATACCCTGTCCGAAACCACGCCCAGCAAAAACCCGCTCAAAACCCCGCGCAGACGGTTCACCAGCTCGTTTCCCGAGTCCAGAACGATATATTTACCCTTCAGCGATAAGGTGGGAGCGCGTGCGTTGTCGTGGAAGCAGGGGTGCAGGAACCGGAGGCGAGGAGAGGCGGCGGTGTCATTACACATCATTATTTCCGGGCGAGTTGTACATACTGGGTGCGCGGAAAAAGATCCTGATCCAGGTGGGCGGAAAACGGCGTTTACCCAACTTCCAATTCGTGGGTTCGAACACAAACATGCCAAGAGGAAACCATGGTTGAACTGACAGCCCTTGATCGACTGGCCTCCTACACTAAAACTACGTGGTACGATCGAAAAGAGGCCTTAACGCGACCAAAAAGACCGACCTCCCATTACATAAATAATGTGCTTCGAATTATTTCACAAGCAATATTGCGATTTACATATTACGTACGAGATGGACGACGTGGTGTGGCGGTAAATACTGGTAGGCACAGGGACGCCGCCAGAGTTATCCCAGACACCAAACTGCCGTGCTACACATAAATCTTCTGGGGAGAAAGGACACGTAATCTTCAGCAGGGGTAGCAGCAGGGGCAGCGGCTGCATCAGTTACGCACAATTTAAGCGACAGACCCACGGCCGGGTACCTTTCGTCAACTGGCCTCTTCCCCAGCACGGCAGTACGACCTGCTGTCCGTATCACTCCAACCCAGGCACTTCGCACGACGACAGCCGTTCGGGGAAGAGCCTCCTACCGTACCGCGTACCGCCCTCTCGCGCCGCAACATACAGACACGCGTTATGATGCGTGTGTTTTCTTCATCTAACCAACCCTCTAACCAACCCCTTTGGGATATCGGAGGCGGACAAAATATCTACTACACATGATGACTGCAGCACCGGCCACATTATTCAGCCGGGGCTGCCGGTAAACCGAAACCCCGATGCAGGGAGACAGATGCACGTCGTGCAAGCGCAGCAGCATATTGATGCTTCAACCATGGCAGGCTCCTTTTAGGCGGTTGAAAAAAAATCCCGCACCTCCTGTACAACTTTAGGTCGCTATACCTATGAATAGCCACGTGCTACGACAGAGGTGCGAGCACTTCAAGGGAGTAAAACATTACCTGAGTGGCCGGGGCTCCTTAACCCAAAATCGTCGGAACGCCGTTCTTGTCGCCGTTCTTGTCGACGTTCTGGTCGTCGTTCTTGTCTTTCTTTTTTTTTTGCCGCATACCTTTAACTAGGCCACGAGATTTCTTTTTATCGGGTTGCACTCTCCGTTTTACTCAAAGTGTTTGGCTTTTTTTCCCGTGAGGCGCTAACAGTATAGAGCTCCTCAAGCAAGCAACCTCAGACACAGTAAGATGCACCCCTACCGTGCCATGTGTCCCAAAAGGACCACAACCTTTCCGCGGCAGCACACCGCACAAGCTTCCGCGGCAGCACACAGCACAAGCTTCCGCGGCAGCACACAGCACAAGCTTCCGTGGGCGGTGCGCCTAAATCTTCCTACAAAACTCCTGGCCTGAGGAGCTCCAAGTCTCACCCAAAAAACTGTCTCCTCCGAGACAAACGGTACAAATCACTCGACGAAAAAAATCCCACGGCCTAGGTAGAAAACGAAAACAAATGACGGGAAGTCGTAAAAAAAGGGGGATTTCAACAAAATTGGGTACCGTATCTCCTATCATAGGTTAAAAGGTCCCCGCCAAAACCAGACCCATTGTAGTAAACAAAATATATATACCCCTATAGTTGCACGCGTCGTACCAGAAGCAACCAGTTAATACTCCGTGCAGTAGTGTTCCTTCTATAGCGCCGGTAAGTACCAGCCGGAAACACCGGAACTACGCGAGCAGTAACCGGCAGCACTCCGCAATTCTGGCACTTCTGGCCGTTCCCATCTGTGCCAAAGTGATTTCACAGGCACTATAACGGGAGCCGGCATTGCCCAACCGGCACTATAGAGGGAGGTTTCCACTGTACTCGTACCTGTAACGGTCTTCCTTCTCTTGTCGCGATTTCGTCGGTCTCAAGTGTGTCCCTCGCGAACGCCGTGTAGCTCGCCAAGGCGTCAACCACGGCCGCAACGTCTGACTCAGAAAAATACGGAGACCCTTCCGCCTCTAAGCCAGAATATAATCGATCGGGGACATGCCCTTCCACACCACCCCCCGCGCCGACCCCGGCGTCTGTGGCCTCATCCGGCCTTATGGTGGCCTCCACATTGCCCATGCCCGGGAGCGGAAGGTCCTAAGGGGTCAGCAGCATTCAGCAGGAGTTTTCGGATAAATTAAATCCGTTATTGCCCTCGTCCGAAAACGAGTATCGACCAGTTTGGTCGAACTCAGCTAGCGTAAAGTTAGTACTTTACCTTGTACTGGCATTTCCACTAATGACCGTCGGTGGGGCTTTTTTCTTTACACTACCCGGCACTGCCATATCATTCAGCAGCCAGCAGCAGCATTTCACCGATGTGCCCCGCGACTTGTAAACAAACACTACTTACCACGGAGTGCCACAATAGACTATTTTCCAACTAAATGCTTCGCAAATGAGCACGCGCAAAAAGTCCCGCGAAACAAGTGACTTTCCAGAAGGCACGTTGTTCTTCTGGGCCAGACATTTCGCAACAACGGTCACCTTCCTTGCCGCCCCACTACCACCGCCGTACGCATCTCCCCCGCCCGGCCCTTCCGCCATTGCCGCGCGCCCACCCCCACCCCCCTCCCCGTTCCCATCTCGTCTCCCACCCCCATTTAGTCTATATCGTCCAAGAAAGTGGCCCACCTTCTTCTCTTGATGACGGCCCAACGCCTCCTGCTCATGACGAAACCTGCTCCCTGGTGGCAGACCGGCATTATGCGAGCTCGCCCTCGTCTCCATCATTTTCAACATTGTCGTTGTGCCAGCGTTTGTAGTGCTGGTGCCCGTGCTGCGAGTCTGTTGTCCGGGAGTGTTGAGGCCCCAGCCGGAGGCGTAGAGTAGAAGCGCGGCGGTCGCCATGCCCGCCAGGATTGGTCGAAAGATGGAAGACGGCTTGGGATGCCGAGAAGGGGATCCCTCCGTTCGGCGGCGGGCCTGAAAACGATAAGTAATGATATGGCAACGGGGTCATGCATAGGTAGTACATGATATATTAGAAAACGAGTCCTCATTTTAGTCCATACCTGGTACTTGAGTGTGCGCGTTATTGTGAGCGAACGGGAGCCACTGATTTTACACCGCACCAAAAAATAGGGGTCCGTTTGGAGTTGGCTGAAGCCGATTCTACGACCGTCGATCGAGATCTCCGACACACAATAAATCAATACCGGCGACGCTGTTTGTGCGGTCAATCGCCGACAAACCACCAGACCTCAACCCAACACAGAAATCAAACCGTAGCAGCAGCAGCAGCGTTAACAACACCTTGAGTCCCGTGCGAGTCTCGCGCGTGAGCGCAGGCAGGTGCGCAAATGGGACCGACCCGGGCTGCTTTCCGGGCTTTGATTTGCCGTTCAAGGCATCCTGCTGTCCAACCTGGCCGCCATGGATACCCCTTTCCGAAAACCTTATTGCGTGTCGAGATCTCAACTTCCCGTCTTGGGGTCAAACATCTCTCGCAAACACCGTCGATCGTCCAGCGATTTTTCCGCCACGATGTACCGTTCACGGCCCAACACACATAAGGTGGCGACAGTTTCAAACAGCGAGCTGCGCGAGTTCCTATCGGCAGCTATGAACTGGGCGAAGCCCCTTTCCTCACAAAGAGCGCGCCTTGCAGAAAACAAACGATGCATGTATGTATGACAGAACTCTCGTACCCGATTCCCGAGTATGGTATTATACATCGACCCCGCAGTACTGGGCATCAGCTGCTGGGTATGAGTGCGGGTACCTTCCAGTACCTCAAGAGTCCGCCGTTCACTGTCCACCTCATTCTTCACGAGTTGGTCCAATATGCCAGAGTGTGTAACTGGCAGTACGGCATGTCCAAAGTACTGCTGTACTGGTAAATACTGGAGTCACAAAGCACTCAGGACTCAGCACTACTCGTAGCCCTTCCCCATTCCCTACCCCATTCCAATATCGTGAGGACACACAGCCCGTAATACGCGCGATCGGAGTATCACACACAGCTTGCAAAGATGAGTTTCGACAAAATCTTCGACCTCACAGCTAGAGCGGATTTTTTTAAATAATATCACGTACGAAGTATGTGCTGTGTGTTTGTTTTTCCCTGGGGTATTCTGCCACTCCAGAGTGGCTGGAGCCTGTCCCGTGAGCACGGACTTGATGCGAGTTAGTGTGAGAACGGCAGCATGCGCGGTACCCAAGCCAGGTAACAGCAGCAGTCCCAGGCATACCAGTGCCGCAGTACGAGTACTATTATTAATACCAACAGTACAGGACACCTAATAAGAAACAGGAACGCTGGCTCAGGCTGGATTTCTTATTTGAGAAAGAGTGTGTTCTTCAGTAAGTTCAGCAGTACGGCTCCCGAATTTGTTATTTTCCAGTGTTTCTCAGTCTCGCTTTCTTCTCACCTTGCTCATCCTTTTCTTTTCATACTACACTACTAGACTACATAATAACCTTGTGGTCTGTTTTATCAATAGTAAAGTCGCACTGCACTACAACTGTACCTTTTCTACCCGCAGGTACTTGTACGTATCTCTGTACGGGTTTGTGTTGGATCCGGATAAACTGCAAACTGCCTTGTACCAACTCAGTAGTTTCACAACAGCAGCAGCTCGGACACAAGCCTTTGCCGTGGCGTGAATATACCAGCTGCCGCAATCAGTCGCCGAGCCACCGAGTGCTTCGGGCGGTGCGCCCCTCGTGGTAGAAGCTCCCCGCCGTCCTCGTGTGCTACGAGTGGCATGCGAATGGATTTTGATCTGCCAAAGGAACGAGGAAATAAAATTCATAGACTCACCGCCGTCCTCTGCTTGACTTGCCCATCCCTTGCCGGGGTTCTCGAGCGAAAGCTCGTTGGTAGCGGCACATGCTCCATGCAATGCAGGACCTTTGATGTAAGAGCGCCTTTCCTATGCACAGCAGTTGGGCACTGGATACCTGGTCTCTTACGGCACTCTGCCACCCTTTTCTGGAGCAGCGGGAGTGCGATGTTCTCGAAAGGCGTTTTTCTACGTTCGTCAAAACAAAAAAATCTTGGATCTTGGAACATGTTTTGTAACTAATTTTCTAATTATCAAGGACGTCAGCCGTGAGTGCGACGAATTTCAGGTCAATAGTTTGTACGCTAGACGCTGGCCGCTGGCAGCTGCATCCACACACACGTGCACACACACGGCGGTGCAATGATAGATTCGACTTGTTGGTTGGGTTGCTGTGTGTTGTTTGTTCTTGAAAGACACCGCTTACTCGCTGGTGTCTGGTGTGTGTTGCTTATTTCAACAACCCTGGAACAAGTGAAAAAATGCGTCGGTCATCATTATTGTTGGTCATGGTCATGATGTATGCGCGTGTGCGCGGACGAAGTAGCCTATTATTAGTCGTAGTAGTAGCCGAAGTAGTAGTCAATTCATACCCGGTACTATAGTACGTAGCAGTAGCAGTAGCAATAATAGCGTTGGCGGTAGCGGTTGCTGTGTCAGAGGCAGCAGCGGTAATGTAGCAATTATTAATAGTATGCAGTAAAACGTATAATAAATAAGAAAGATCAGATTTATTTAGAACTACTTCGTAGTAGTGTATGTATTGGCGTGCAACGGTTGCCGCTGAGTGCGAGCGCGACATTTTAATTCTTGCAAGTACACGAAGCAAGCGTCGTCTCCCGTAAGTGAGTGAACCTGACGTACTTCCTTACTGCTGCTTGTTGTATTAGATGGATAAGAGATAGAGAGGGTTCTTTAGTTTCTAGTCTAGCTCTATGCACACACCCTGATTGAGTTTTGAGAGTTAATATTGCGCCGATCGATGTTTCCTGCATGGGAGTCAATCAATGAATACTATCAACTATTATTAATACCTCGTACAGCTGCTGCTAGTGGTGTGTATGTGTCTCATCGCTGCTGATTGATGGCGATCAAGGTTGTCATCCACCACCAATCTAATCAATGCGAGCTAAACCTACCAGCAGCAGCAGCAGCTTTCTTTTTTTCGTCATGGAGGAAAAAGGCAAACAAAAATAAATCGTGACGAAACGCAATAATTACGTTACAGAGCACAGACAGACCCGCATACTTCCGGTGCGCACCCAACGTAGAACAAGTTTGAATGGCGGCGGGTACACTGCAACAACAGCTATTATAATATATACCCGAGAATGCGATAAAAGAGTTCTAATTTAAACCAGCTCAAAAAAGTGGGGGCCCCTTCCAAGATGATTGAAGCATCCGCCGTCACGTTTAATCGTCTACAAGAATAAAATTTGGTCAGGCGTTTTCCCAAAAAGAAAACAGGTACTGTAAAATGAATAAAAATAATATTTTTTTCGTCGCAGCGGGATAGAATCACATCATCGTCAGTCAGCCATCCAGACAGCACCAACCACCAGGCAGGCAGCGAGACAGGCACCGCTCATACCGTGCACACCCAGTGTCATGGTAAAGATTTTTGGCAGAGGGTGCGACAACTAAATATTGAGGCCAGACGCATATAAGCCGCGATAGGGGAGCGCCTGAAGTATCTGAGGCTCTCCTCCCCTACAAACCTCTTGACCTCGCCCAATCAAACACTTCGAGAAAAAAAAGTTTACGTGCAACCCAATCAACAACACTACTACTACTACTAACTACTTCATTACTCTTGCCTACTATGGTAAAAATGAAAACACCCTGCTGCTGTATAAAACGCAAGGAAGAAAGGTCTTTGGTAGCTCCCTCTTAAGATGAGGAGCAACATCAGTCAGGTCCAAATGTATGTGATACCCTTGTAGAAGCGTGCGTCGCTAGGAGGAGCTTAAGACACCGCTCGGCCCTCGTGATGTCTGCTGTCTACCCGGTACCTAACATTGATTGGGTACCCAGGCATCATGTGATAATCATTACGGCGTGCACGCAGGACGAACCGGGCCATCACCGGCTGGACAAAGCGACCGCACAAGAAGAAGAGGGCACACGCATTTCTATAAATAGTACCATTGGAGGTGCGAGTGACCGTCCCCGAAAAGAGGGGCGACAAAGTAGAACAAAAAAGTTTGTCGTTACTCCGTGCGTTCAAAGCCGCAACATCTGCGGCAAAAATCGACAAACTCATTGCGAAAGCAAAGAAAGGGAGACACAATAATGCTAGTGGTACATCACACGCCCCAGTACACCTACCTACCTACCACAAACCCAATGCAATACTCTCGAAAATAAGCGAAACCCGTTGCAAGATGCTTGAAGGGGCAACTACAGCAAGGCTGATTCCAGTTTACTTCACACATGCAGAGGCCGCGCCACGCGCACGCTCTCTTCAGCACATCGCGACAGAAAGTCGCGACTAAGCCGCCTCCAGCGGAGAAACACGGCAGCAACAACAAAAAACCAACACCCCACCCATCAAGACACTTCTAGCGTACTAATCGCTTGACTCACTACTGTATACATCCACCCGCCCCCCTCCCCCCACCTACCGCCAATAGCCTAGAA
Organism: Undaria pinnatifida; assembly: GCA_012845835.1. Taxonomy (NCBI): domain Eukaryota; class Phaeophyceae; order Laminariales; family Alariaceae; genus Undaria; species Undaria pinnatifida. The sequence continues at coordinate 6,785,482 of JABAKD010000009.1, read as the reverse complement.
CCCCGAGGAGTGTTGGGGTTTTCGCTGGGCATGAACAGGCCAGGCTTTATTATTGGCGAATTCCATCGCCGGGCATATCTGGGTAGCTTTAACGTCGGCCATACAGGAACACGACAGCACACCGCCCCCCTTAAACAAAAAAAAACACGAAGGGAAAATTTGGAACAATCCACTTGTAACTGATCCAGAACCCAACTGACGTGACCATTCCGGAGGAACGGGGGATCACGCCGACGAAACTTTAATGTTTACCGAGGCCAACTCAAGCCCCCCCCCCCCCCCCCCTCCGCCCGTACCCTCCTCCTCTCCCCCGCAGCCGCTATTGCAAATGTGAGACCCCGACATCCAACAAAAAAAAAAAAACAAAAAAACGAGGCTCCAACTACGTTGTGGAGCTTTTATCACGAGATGCCAAGGTGCCGCATGATCTTATCGAGCTTCGCTTCGATGGCGGCCATCCGATCGCTGTCGCCCCCTCCACCTCCTCCTCCGCTGCTGCTACCGTAAGTTCCCCTGGAAGCGGAAGAGGGAGCACTCGTTGCGGCAGGGGCACCCCATGAGCCCGCTCCATTGGTCGCCTTCGTCGGGACTGGCGGGGGTGACTGCAGGGACGCAGAAATGGGCGAGGGCGGGGCGGCGATGCGTGGCACGTGATCAGGAATGGGAAAAACTAATGCTTGACGTCGACGCCAAATAATCGATGCAGGCCTACCGGTAGAAAAAATTGGCTTATGGAGCATCATAGTTTGTGTCGGCGATGCACACGTACCAGTTGCATTTTACGACAGTCGAGAACGCGCCCAATAAGCTTTAACGTCGCATTCAAAAAGTTGGTCACGAAAGCACAAACACGAGCACAGCCACCTCAGCCTACGATGCCGCAAAGCTCCGCGCCACACAAAGGGAATGCAATAAGACAACACTCAAAGCAGCATCGAGAGACCTATCCCACCAATCCTCTACCGGCGCAGCAAGCTTGGGGGAACACAGTTATCATCTCCGAGGCAGAGACCCTAAAACCCTCGAACCTTTTTTGGGGCGAAACTCACAACCCCTCGTTCCAACACAACCGAATTCCACATGTTGCAACGCCTCCTTGACCTATTTAGGACCGCGCCCACACTTCGTGGGGACCAACTACTTGGGAATAGTGTGGGATCATTTTTGCAGTCCTAGATTGGTTAACCACTTCACAACTGCACCCCCCTTTAGCGACAACACACAACCTGACATTAGAGTACGAGACTACACAAAAAATATCAGAGCATAACCTTATGTGCAGCAGCAACAGGTTAACCGACTGTGCAGAGCACACACTCTCGCTCCCTCCTTCCAGCGATCGTGAAAAAACAAAAACTCAAGGTCATCCATCACAAACTAAACACCCACAAACACAAACGGGACACACCTTTACAGGGATCGAAGGAGCGCCAACTCCCGGCCGGGCGGGCATCCCTCGCCCAGGCATCGGCGCGGGCACAGCCGGGGGCGGCGACCTACTCCCCCCTCCACCGGGCGCCGAGTACGGCACGGGGGGGGCACTCGTCCTCCCCGGCCCTGGCCCGCCACTGTTTGGAGCAGGATCTCCCGACGCCCTCCTCCTCGCCATCGCGTTAGCAAGCTCGCCCATCATCCCCCCACCGCCACCACCGATAGGGGCGGGAGCAGGGCGTGGGGCGGAGTAGGAGGCCGCCGGACCCCCGCCGCCGTCGCCACCACCGCCGACGACTGAGCCGCCCCCCCGGACAGCGCTTTTGTCCACGGTCGTTGATTTTTTTAGAGCCGCGCCCCCCTGCTCGACGCATTTTTTCAACACCGGGAAGGAAGGGGGGCGGGGGATGATGTAGGTCAAGTAGTGCGCTTCACTTTGGAGGAGGTACGTAGCTCGGGCGGGGGGGGGGGGAAGGGGCAGTATAGGCGTGCCGCCAGTGCTGCCAATGGGCAGCGAAGAGAAGGCGGCGTGTTTAGTCTCCTGCGTGTTTCGCGGGGGAAAAACCACGCGTAGAACTGCCATAATTCGGCGCCTTCCTATTCAAGCGCATAGCAAGACCCCTCCAGTTGGCAAGGCATTTAACCCACAGTGATATCTCAAGCAGCATACAACGTGACGAAATGTATGGTTATCGAATATTCCAAAGACTCGTTCTTCGAACCAAAGCTCTCACCCCTCGGCTGAACAGCCCGATGTCTCAGACAGGTGTATGTGTCGGGGGCATACATATCGTGTCGTGTGTTTAAATCTTCTGTGCTTCCGGAGTTGGTCCGGATCCCCAACATATATTCGGCGGTGTGCATGCAAAGCAAAACAGTATTATGGTAGCTTAAAGCAGTCTCCATGCATTTCTTGTCGTCCGCCAAAGCTAGGTCCTCCATCAATAGCTAATGTCTCACCGCTGAACAGGTCATTCTCCCCGCCCAGCAAAGCATTCGACACTACGAAAGCCCCCTATCGACAGTCGAGGAAGCGCCCTCCAGAGCTGCTGCAATTTCAAGATGCGTCGCTCTTTCGGGGGGAACGCGAAGACTTGCCAGACTAACATGTAAACCTTCCACACGTCGGACAAAGCATTGATCCCCACTCGATTATTTAGATATTTTCGGGAAGATCCGTACGGTCTAGCTCACGATACTGGGTGGGAGCCGTATGATCTGCAGTAGGTGATCTAGATCATCTGCAATAGATCATCTACAATAGATCATACACCTGCCGTTAGATCTGGCAAATGTTCCGCGAGTTGGACCTGTGCTCTACGTATGCAGATCCCGCATAAATATTAATAGATCATCTACAATAGATCATACAGCTGCCGTTAGATCTAGCAAATTTTTCCTGACTCGGACCTGTGCTCTACGTATGCAAATCCCCCACAACATCTTCTAACGGCAGCTATATGGCCTATTGTAGATTATCTATATGATCTACAGTAGATCGTGATCTGTCGGAGGTACGAAAGGTTCATCCTACAAGACCAACCAATCCCTACGCGACCCTTAAACACACTTCCGAAACAGGGGTCGAGCGCTAGCTACGGACTAGCACACACGTTAGGTTAGGTACGAAGAGCAAGCGTCAGACACGCTCGAATCGATGCTGACATGTGCAGCAGTGCAACAAAACATGAACGGTGCGAGGCTGTTCGTAGCTACGGGAAAAAAACGCTAACTTGCGCGGCAGTTAAACGGACATCAAAAGCTGTCTCTCTACCCTTCACGCAAGCGGGGAACGCGTCCAACTTACTCGAATCGACAAACATATATGGAAAGCGAAATAAGCATGAGCTGAAGTGAACATAAACAGCGCGAGCTGTTTCTCTGCAGGTCAGGCACGTGGAGTAAGCGTCAGACTCACTCGAATCGACGCCAACAAATCTGGAGGGGGGGCAGCCTTCCCCCCCGGGCCCTTTCCGGCGGGGGCGCTCTTCTTCGCTCCTCCGCCAAACATGCCGCCCCCTGCACGCATCATCGTTGCATCGGACAGGGGCGGGTCATCGGAGAGATAGTCAACATCTATGATACTACATAAAGGGTAGCTCTCGCTGGTGGAAGGCATGAAGGAAGTCGTTTTCGGAGATTTTGGGTAAGAGGGCGCGGATCTCCGGTTTCGCCCAGCCTAAAGGGCCGCTTACGTTTTCGGCGCCCGTGTACACTAACAACTCGTTTCGCTCGTGATCACGGGAGAGAGAAACGCCAACATGCGTGACCAATACTTGAAGTCAGTGGGGTGCCTAGCACGTTTGGTAACGGCTGGGCAGTTCTACCGCCAACAAAACCGCGCAGGACTGTCTGTTGCCGTAGCTGTCTACGAGCGGCCCATGTAAGAATGGTCAGGGTGACTAAGAGAACTGTATAATAGCCTATCGCATGTATACGACCTCTGCTTGACGTTATGGTCTGCATCAATCGAGCACGTGAAATCCTCTGCATCACCCCCGGTGGCTGAAGCGAAGAGGATAGATCCGTGTCCAACAGCCATAACGCTGCAACAACCAGGACGGCGGCAGGTATCGTGGACGAGGATCAGAAAAAATAAACATCACGTCGATCCCCCAAGGTTGGAAACCCCCTTGACCTCGATCAACACCCCCCCCGTGAATAAACTCGTGCAACACCATTTGATCAACTTCTATCTTGCACCTCGGTCTAGACTAAACCTGACCCCATCCCTAACCCTAACCCAAACCCCAACCCCAACGCCAACCCAGGGAGTTCGAGGTCGGCAGGGGCGGTCGAGCGGCCCCGTCGCGCGTTTTGGTGGCGTTGAAAAAAACAAAACGAGCGGTCGGAAGACCAGCCTCCATCAATCAGACAGGTGGCACACGAGAAAATTTACAAGGTGGTGTTGTAAATAGAGCTTCTCCAAACGGTTTCCACTCCACGGGAAGGCGGGTCGACCGCCAAAAGAAGGCAATAACAAAACTAGGATGGGGAGGGTTGGGCGGGCGACAGTATGTCGTACGAATAGTACCTGGGGGCTTGGATGGCAGCGGCGGGGCTGCCGCCGGCGCGGCTGGCGCTGATGGTCGATCCCATGTCGTCTGGTTGGTCGTGGCATTATGGAAATATTCCTGTCGAACGGAGAGAAGCGGGCGAAAAGGCTTACTCGAGGGGCTCCGACCACGAGCAAATGCCACCGGATACATAGGTAACCAGCACGAACATGGATACAGCAGTAACTAGTACGAAACACGAAACCTCAACGGTAGGTGGAAAAATTATAAATTTGTTGACTGCTGCCATTTTGGACTTGTTAAATATCAAATCATACGCATTATCATATTTTTCGGTGGGCGATGGTCTTCTTTCTGGCGTTCCCTTCTGATTGGTCTAACCTGAAACTACTGCAAGACATTTGAACAGTCACAAGACAAGCCAGGCCGCTACGAGTACCACATACTATGACATAACATGACACAGCTAGCAGCAGTCAGCTGTGTACACGACCACATACCTACTAACAGTAACACTACGTAATGGTAGGGTACGTGCTTGTCGTTAGGATCGTGCGTGAAAAGCCTTAGATATGCACCCTCTTTGTCGGGGAAGCACTACAGTAGTAGTACCTACAGTTAGAGTGGAATGTTTCTTGCAGTTCTAGGGCTAGGGTTGAGTTCGCCTAGGACAAGACAAGATAGACAGATATCATATCCTTAACGAGGACACACACCCAGTAATACGCGCGATCGGAGTATCACACACAGCTTGCCAACATGAGTTTCGACGGAATCTTCCATCTCACAGCTTGAGTGCATTTTAATTGGTACAATATTTATATACTCCGGAGTATTTTATAAGCAAGTATTCTAAAAAATATCTCAGCTGTGAGTTCAACAAACGTAGGGTCGATACAGTACTCATATTTGGAAGCCGCGTGATACACCAACCGCTAGCTTTCACAGACGTGTTGTCCTTGGAATGACTAGACATCTATATGATTGTGTTTTCCCTGGGGTATTCCGCAGCTCCAGAGTGACTGGAGCCTGTCCTGTGACCACGCACTTGATTACGCGAGTTAAGGTGAGAATAACAACAACAACAACAACAACAACAACAACAACAACAACAACAACAACAACAACAACAACAACAACAACAACAACAACAACAACAACATATTTACCAATTGGTTTTTACACGCAAGACATTGGTTTCGATGGCTTCCGCAGAAAATGAAACACGGCCTGTTCATTTTACGGGAAGACGACAAGGAAACAAGGCGCCGAAGGCATCTTCGCAGTGTACGGAAAGGATCGCACCAGCGGACCAATCAAACCCTTCAGAAGAGCGGGTCCTAGTCTTGGATTCGTTTTTCCAATGTATGATAAGTAATAATAACCGGTATACCGGTATATATAACCATGGTATTCTAGACAGTGCTTGATATACTGATATTAAAAGTACGCGTTTTCTCCATGTCCACTGGTTCCGTATTCTTGCGGCTCTTACATCGGTATGTGATACATCGGCGATATGATACATCGGAGGTATGATACATCGGAGATATGATACATCGGTGATGTGATACATCGGTGATATGATACATCGGTGATATGATGCATCGGTGATATGATACATCGGTGATATGATACATCGGCGATATGATACATCGGTGATATGATACATCGGTGATATGATACATCGGTTATATGATACATCGGTGATATGATACATCGGTGATATGTTACATCGGTGATATGATACATCGGTACGGCAGTGCTTACCAAACCCGACATTAAGCACTCGCGCCTTTTCGCGCTTCGCTTACGCAGTCATTACGCCAGTGCTCGTAACCAAAAAAAAAAAAAAAGAATGCGATAGGGTTGTTTTGTCAACTCCTTCGTGCCAGGTATGACATAATAGAACGCACCGGCTCAAGCGTCATCTATTAATAGTTTGTTCAAAAGCACAAACTACTAGTGTACGACGTACTTTTTGTCGTGGAGACAAACCGCCGCGAGGTTGTCAACGAAAAAAAGCGCAGTATACAGCAACACACACCAGCGATGTCGCACGATCACGACGTCTAAAGTTGACATGTTGAAAGATGTGCTGCGACAACGATACGGCAATCGAATATCGCGATTAATCGCGTTAATCGCGATACGAACACGATTATTGAAAAACGCCCCAGAAAGCACTCTAAAAAAGTACACTGACGAAAACGGGTGAGCCCCTGTATGCTACCTTGTTCGTCGACTCAGAGCCAACCCCACACCAACCCTAACCACAACCCTTTAGGGGTTTTGAGGTCGGCAGGGGCGGTCGCACTGCTCCGTAATGTATTTCGGGTAAAAAAAAACGGTCGGCCAAAGGGTAGCACGATATTTTTTGCAAGGTGGTGTTGCAAACAGGGCATCTCGACGAAAACTTGTGGTTGCGCCGGGTGTCGGGCGTTTGCTGTAACACTTTCTTCGCCCGTCTTGACCACCGTGGTTTGCCCGGATACAGCGATTAATACCGGTATACGAAATTGTTTAACTAGGCGAAAAACAAAACAAAACGTACCATACATCATATGTATCGTATCGCACATAGCGATTTGCAACATCGACGACAACCACATTGGACACTTCACCGACAAATAACGTCCTCGATAACAAACTTGTCAGATTTAAAGTCCCATCTTTGATATTTGACTCTATATACTACCTGGTATGTCATACACACCACGGGTAAAAAGTGTTATTTCTGGTAAGGTGTGATACTACCGCTGTACCAGGTATATTAAAAAATAAAAATACACTCCAGCTGTGAAATCGAAGATTTTGTCGAAACTCATCTTTGCAAGCTGTGTGTAATACTCCGATCGCGCGTATTACGGGTTGCGTGTCCTCATTAAGGATATAGGTCGGCGACTCCCCTTGGAACTGCAGTGTAGCTATCAGGGCCAACAGAGTGATGTTAGTCAATCTGCGCGCGGAAACTATCAAACCCGTTTTTGAGGGCGACAAAATCTAACAGCTGTGGAAGGAAATGCATCAGTTTATCCGAGGTATATATAGTACGCGTGTTTGCTCCAAAACATGCTGCCGTATGGTGTACACAAAGACGGGTTGTTTTAATATTGAGTGGTGAGTGGTGGGTGTGGAGTGCCTGGTGTTGAGCATTGAGTATTGAAGTTGGGGCGATATGCCTGTATTCGGGTATCATTTCCACCGAATACCAGCAGGGTCCTTGTATACACCGGGTGCGCAAGAGGTTCCAGGTATTACATCATACCAGGTAAGGTATGTTTATCTCCGTCGTGCTCGAATGCACGCACACGGGCACAGGGGGTCGACAAATAGCTCCGGAATTCTCCATAGAAGCGTTTCATGGAAATATTGGACCTGGGTTCGCCGCGTTTGTCATTTTCTATCGCCTGCTCTGCTTGTTGTGTGTCATATGTATACTTTCTGGTGTTACATCCGTACGGTTTCTATCCTTACTGCTCAGGATACGACGGCCAATACCGAGAACCAGGTTATCAGAAAAATGCCCAAAGCAGTGTAAAACTGCGTGTTGCTGTCAGATGATCAACACACGGAAACTCACGAAAAATGCAGGACCGCCGTGCTGGCGTTACGTCATATAATATGTCATGCACACATTCGGATGCTTAAACCTGTGGATGTGAGTGCAGACTACTACTCTACTGCTGCTACTGCTGCCGTTGCCGTAATACTCCGCTCCTGGCAGCGTCTAACGGGGCATAGTGTTGTTCACCACAAAGATCTCCAATAAAAGTTGGGGCTTCAGAGGGCAAGCATGACTAAATCAACGTCACGAAATTAGTTGGACAATCTAACTCATACCTTAGCACGTCATATGGATACAAGGTGTCTGTGATGACGCGCAACGCTAAGTCAACGCGGAGCTCCAAGGCATGTCTGAAGAATTTTTCGCGCAAAAAAATCGAACATCTGACCTGCTTATGTTCAATATTAACCAGAGTATAACGAAAAAATTGGTTTCTGCATAAAAAACCGAGCTTTTTAAAGGAAACAATATATCGTAGTCCACGCCGTTTTAGAGAGATAATACCAGGTAGACCCTAACATTCCGCAGTGTGCACAAGTGTTTTGTATGCCCTTCCCGAGGCCTTACTTCCGTTTTATTTGCGTTTTTGTTTTTTTTGCCGAAAACGCTTAGTCTTGGGGATTCTAACTTTCAAACAAATCTTACCTGAAAAAAATCTTGCAAAAGAAGAGAAAAAAAACGACAGGTTAGGTTTTTGCAACGGCATAGAGAAGACGTGTGCAAATTGTCACGGTCTTAATCGAAATCACGGCGTGGACATTCGCCGGGAATAAATTTCCGTCGTTTAAATTGAACCAGCCTGGACGTATACACTCTCACATACCAGGTACTAAGCTAAAGCATTACCTGGTACTAAGCTAAACTATTACCTGGTACTCTAAGAGTGTTATTAATGAGGATTCTCAGTCCGTGTGAAATCTGTATATGTACCATGCTACCAGGTAACCGCATTAGAATAGGCTGGCCGCCCGCACTCCCACATAGGACATACTGTACACGACATGTAAACACAAGCAAACGTGCCTAGTATGTACGCAGCAGCAGCAACAAACCTCAGTTAACTCAGTTAAGGTATGTCGTCTCCAGCTTGACAGGTGCCAGGGTACGAGGAGACCAAACCGACTTCACATGTCGAGTCATTCCTATACACGGCAAACCAACAGCATATACCTTAAGGCAAACACTGCTGTTTGCTTTACTTGGGTACAGAATACAGAGCATCAGGCAGCAGCAGCAGGATACTAGTGCGTGTCGTATGCGCAGGTTTTTGTATCATACCGCATAATAGGCAACCAAAACATATCATCGTACACGATGGTACGCAGGAGCAGCAGGAGGACAAAAGTGCGAGTCTACACAGGTTTTTGTATCATACCTGGTACCGTCTAAGCAACCCAAGTATCTCATCGTAGGACATGATATATTACGTGCACTTTATTTTGCGCGTGGGACCGAGGCTCTCAGTTTTCAGAACTACGGTCGTACGGGACCCGACGAGGAATCACCGCGTGCTCCGGACGTGACGCAGAACAGTACAGGCATGCCTGCTAACCTCTCCCGCAGTGGGTGCCTGTTGACCCTCGCGGCGAGGAGGCGTTTTCAGTTTTCAGGGGCATGTGGGGCTGTTCCTCGAAAATGTACCCCAAACTGCGCATCTCTCGTGTTTGAAAAACAAAAAATGGTTCCAAAAGACCATTCCCCGGCACCATGAGTATCACGCCCACAGAGCTCCACGAGACCAAACCAAGTGCTGTGGGTGGGGTCGAGAATACTTCTGAGCGGCCTTGAACGCATCAAGCGGTGGGATACCTTGTGGGCGCCGCGACAAGGAGCGCTGCTGTACCATCGCCTCAACCGCTCGAGTTATGATATCAGCACATGTCCTCCCGAAGAACGCATTTTGTTTTAAGGACCAATCTTACCGAAGAGCGTGAGAAATCGTAATTCGTTCTTTGTTCAGAATTCATTTCAATTTAACGAAAACACCTGGAAAAGTCCACTCTCCTTCGTATCGAGGAACGGCGTACGAGTGTCCTCTAATATTCGAAAACACAACATTGTCAACGAACACCCGTGGGCAACGACCGAGGCGAGCGAAGGCTCGCGTCCTCCCCGGAGCGCCGCGGCTAGCGGTATATTTTTTTGGCCGGCAGCGGCCAGAAGGCTACCACGTATGGCTCTAGGAGCCCCATCGCCCGACATGGGGAGTTATAGCGGTCGAACTTCTCAGCGAAGTCGTGATGTGATGGTTGGTAGCGTAACTGGAGGGGGAGGGCGACGAAGAATTGGGTTTGCGGCAGCCTCGAATTTTTTCGAGGCGTCGCAAGCGGTCTAGGCTATGCTAAGGGCCTTCGGAGGTCGCGCTGCCGCTGCTCCGGCGGTCCTAAATCTCGCAATGGAGGCTTCTCGCCTCTCACTCAGCCGACAACACGGCACCAATTCGCGTGGCCGGCTTCAGTTACATGTGGAACATGCCAAGTCTAGGTGTACAATCTTCCCAAACTGAATTCGACGAAATAAGTCATTTTATACCTATGTTGAATTTACTTCGTCAAATTGTGAAAATGCCTGCTCGGTGTTCATTTTTCGACCAATCAAAGGCAAATGTAAAAAAAAAAAACGATTCTAAATGCTCTACGATAAAATGGGGTCTAAATCGAAATCCCTCCAAGCCGGGGGAGCACCAAAAAAAAAAACTTGCGAATCCACACATTGTTCATTAAAGAGCCAGACAGGGGGGGTACCAAAACAACGTGCAAAAAAAGTGGTTAAAAAAACGTCATAATCTCGATTCGCACAGAAATCGCAACACTCGGTTTTGCTTTCGTTTGACCTTTCTAGGAGCGTGGCTTCGTTTTCCCCTCTTTTATGTGTTTCCCCTGTCCAAGCATCTTTTTTTTTGCGAGGGAAGATGATAAAATTATAGGTGAGACGGCCACGACTCAAACCTAGCGAGAAGTGTCTTCTCCCCATTTTGTTCGTTAATCCGACCCCGGGCCCCGCGCTCCGTGCGATCGGTACGTCTCCGTCGTGCAATACATGTATGCGTTTGAGCTCGGCGACAGACAGACTGACATACAGAGAGACAGACAAAGTCAATTTTCGTAAAAATTAAATTACGGCACCTATTTATAATGAAGCCTCTGCGAGAGGGTCCCAATTGACGTGCTCAAAACTTGATGTTTCGGTGTTTTGCCCCCTCTACTACTTTCTTGCGTGTGGGCCTACATACCAGTATATGATAAATACGCGCAATCGGGGTATCACACACAATCTTGCCAAGATGAGTTCCGACCAAATATTTAATCTCACAGCTGGAGTGTACTTTAATATTATACAGCTGGAGTGTATTTTCATTTTGTATAATATTATATGTGACCTAAACCTCTTGAGAACTCTTCCCCCCCCCCCTTCTTTTTATTTTTTTTCTTCTTTTTTTTCCCCGCTCTCTTGCTCAAACGCCCCACCTAATATCGAAATCCGCCAGAGTAATAAACACTTCCACGCTCTGGATATCACCTCATTATTTTTCTAGAGCCATCCATGCCGCTGCTGCAATTTCCACCCCCCCCCCCCCGCCCCCAACGCCCCCTCCTTCCCCACCACCCACACCATCGCCTAGACCTAGCACCACGCGTATAGCAAACCCCTACATCTATGCGACCTAAAGCCCTTTCGCCCCCCACCTCCCCCCCACCTCCCCACCCACCTCCCCACCCCCCCACCCCACCCCCACCCCCTCGAACACTCCGTCCTCTACTCACTGGTTGTACGACTTACAGGATATACATGATAAACTGCTGCATTCTTTCCAAAACCGTCACATTTATCCCCTTTAAGGATGTATAGTTTCCACGCACAGATTGAGCTGCCCCGCCCGTCCCGCCCGTCCCCACCAATGATAAACTGGTGCATTATTTCAAAAACCGTCAGATTTATCCCCTTGAAGGATTTATAGTTTCCACGCACAAATATAATATTTAGATCAGGATGACAGCGTATTACTTTATGCTCACCGACTCCTGTTTCGTTTTTCAAGGGTGTAATTTTTTATGTTAGGGTGATAACGTAATAATTTAAAAACCGTGGGTTCGTGGCTCACCGATTTCCGTCTTTTAGGGTGGGACTTTTACATGAAAAATGTGGTGATAGTATAATTAATTTTGTTTGATAATTTTATTTATTTGACTTTATTTTATCTAATTTATAATTTTTAAGGTGAAACTTTTACATAGTACTTCGAAGTATTTAACAGATCACTACTGTGGTCTTCATACTCCCGATATAAACCGCCATTATAGTGAAAAATAAAATAAATAATAACAATATAAAACCACCCTCAGGCAGAAAAATCTTACTTACGCACTTGACCACAAGTACCAACAACCATCACCAAGCCATCCATCCGTAAACCATCCACCACACACATGGTAGAGCAATATAGTGGAAATTACAGAAATAAATTTATAAAATAGACATGATAGATTACTTCAAAATTCCCCACCTAAAGTAAAAATACTAACACCAATCAATGTAATGGAGAAAAACATTTATTTATAAAAGAAAAGAACCCCTCCCAAAAACATTTCACCCACATAGCATATGTAGTACAAGTATCAGCAAGCAGATTCAAAATTCGTCGAACTCACACCTGATGTCCTGAAAATATATTATAAAAAATGAAAATACACTCCAGCTGTGAGATCGAAGATTTCGTCGAAACTCATCTTTGCAAGCTGTGTGTGATACTCCGATCGCGCGCATTACGAGTTGTGTGTCCTCATTAAAGATATAGGTCGGCGACTCCCCTTACAACTACAGTGTAGCTATCAGGGTAAACAGGATGATTTTAGTCAGTCTGTGCACGGAAACTATAAAACCCGTTTCTGAGGGGGACAAAATCTGACAGCTGTGAAGGGAAATGTATCCTTTCATCAAGTGAATCTTGTAAGTCGAATAACCGGTGAGGGGGGTGGGGCGGAGTTTTGAAGGACGTGGGGGCCTGGTTTTGATCAAAAGCGAGCGGGTTTGGAGGCGGGGGGGGGGGGGAAAGGGGGCAATTTGTGCATGTAAGCTATAAATCCTTTCGAGGGGATAAATCTGACGGTTTTGGCACCAGTATATTATTGGGGGCGGGGGGGGGGGTTGGGGCGGGGGGGGGGGGGGGGGCGTGTGGGGCAGCTCAATATGTGCCTGGAAACTATACAGTATTTTGAGGGGATAAATGTGACGGTTTTGGAAATAATACATCAGTTTATCATGTATATCCTGGGGTAAGTCGTACAATCAGTGAGTAAAGAGAGGGTGGAGTGTTCGAGGGGGTGGGGTTGGGATGGGTTGGGGGGGAGGTGGGGGGTGTGGGGGCGGGGGGGGGGGCGGGGGGGGGAGGAAGGGCTTTAGGTGAGGGGTTTGTTATACGTGTGGTGCCAGGTCGAGGCGATGGTGCGGGTGATGGGGAAAAAGGGGGCGTTCGAGGTGGGGGGGGGGGGGGGGAACACAGCGGCATGGATGGCTCTCGAAAGATAATGCGGTGATATCCTGTGCGTGAAGTGTTTATTAATGTGGCGGATTTCGATATTTGGTGGTGCGTTTGAGTAAGGGAGAGCAAGAGGGGGGGGGGGGGGGGGGGGGGGGGGATTTTTTAGGAGGTTTAGGTCACAAATAATATTCAAATACACTTCGGCTGTGGGATCAAAGATATGTAGCAGCTTGTTATACGCGTGGTGCTAGGTCTAGGCGATCGATATATACATGTATTTAAATATTAGAGTGACAGCGTATCAATTTGGAACCGTGGGTTCGTGTCCCACAGAGTTTTTAATCCTTTTGGGGGTGGGAGTAGATGACTTAAATGACTTTAATTCTTGAATGCTGTATCAAGAGCAACATATAGAGAACTTATAATATTCTGTATTCGTACTCTTCCCGATATTGAAGCCCCGGGGGGAGAAAAACAAAAAAAAACGCCTACCATACATATGATGAAGCAGTATAGTGGAAACTACAGTAATAAATTTATATAATAGATGTGATGTTTTACCTAGCTCAAAATTCTCCACCTAAAGTATAAATGCCAATACTTACCATTATAGTGGACAAAAAATAAGACACCTTCCAATAAAAACTCACTCATTTAGTATATTACGAGTACCAACAACGCAGCTTGCAAAGATGAGTATTGGCCTGAAATTCGTCAAACTCACGGCTGACGTCCTTGAAAATTAGTTATAAAATAGACCTGCCCCACCCGTCCCCCCCCCCCTTCCCCCCCACCCACCCCCGCTCCCTTTTGATCAAAATCAGGCCCCCACGTCCTCAAAAACTCCGCCCTCCCCTCACCGGTTATTCGACTTACAGGATCCACTTGATAAACTGATGCATTTCCTTCCACAGCTGTTAGATTTTGTCCCCCTCAGAAACGGGTTTTATAGTTTCCGCGCACAGACTGTTTAACATCACCCTGTTGACCCTGATAGCTACACTGTAGTTGCAAGGGGAGTCGCCGACCTATATCCTCAATGAGGACACACAACCCGTAATACGCGCGATCGGAGTATCACACACAGCTTGCAAAGATGAGTTTCGACGAAATCTTCGATCTCACAGCTGGAGTGTATTTTTATTTCTATAATATGCATTGCTTGCGTGCGCGACCCAATTAGGAAGAGGACTCGTTGAATCCTCGGGAGCTAGCATTCCCTCGGGTGCGAAAGGCCTCGAAAAAATAGTGCTTCACGTTCAATCGCGTTCGCCTTTTCGTTTTCTCTTCGTATTCTCAAAAGAGACGTGACATGACACATAAATCGGCCATAAAAAATCTCCGGCCTCCCCTCACCAGTTGTGCGACTTACAGAATACACTTGATAAACTGATGCCTTTTCTTCCACAGCTGTCAGGTTTTGTCCCCCTCTAAAACGGGTTTTATAGTTTCCGCGCACACATCACCCTGTTGACCCTCGTACAAGCTACATTGTAGTTCCACGGGGAGTCGCCGACTTATATCCTTGTTGAGGACACACCCCCAGTAATAAGCGCGATCGGAGTATCACACACAGCGCGCAGAGATGAGTTTCGACGAAATCTTCGATCTCACAGCTGGAGTGTATTTTTATTTTTATAGTGAATAGGCCTCTGTTCTCAATTGGGAACAAGGCAATATCAGCAGTACAGAAGTAGAGCCCTTCGTACTTCGTACGCACCAGACAACAACCACAGCGGTGCAGGGCCCCTATTTAACACGAAGACAGAAACACATACAGCAGTACCTGGTACAAACAGTTCAGTACACCTACTTCGAAGCAAAGTACAAGAAACAGAAATACAAACCCACGCTGGGGTTCTTTTTTGGGAGAGGGTGAATTCTGCAGTACAATGACTCCCGATGTGTATCGTACTCCTGTAAACACCAGCCTGCCTTTCTTAAATGCTTATTGCCTTTTTCTTTCCAGGTATCACTCGTCTCTGGTACTTGTTCAGTATCATATTTTTTTAATGCGTTTTCCTGGTTTGACTTCGGTGGGTTTTGTTCTTATTTCTGTAGCTGTTGACATGGACGTCAACAAAGCCTATGATATGCCTGGTAAAGAGTTTGGTGGCAAACATGCTAAATAGGTACGTTTCATTTTCTTCTTCATCGTCACTTTTTTTACTCTCCAGCCAGTTCAACTCGAAGAGATTTTACCCTCAGCGACCTTCTGAGCCGTTGTCGCAGGTGCCTTCTCTTCCTCCCCGTGCATGCCTCCAGCTTTTGATGCTCAGCGATTTGCATTGAATTTTCGGTAACTCGCGCTCTCGCGCGTTCTGCTCATCATTCCTATTCATGTACCCAAGAAGAAAGAAAAAGTTCCTACGACGAGCACGAGTACGCATTCGGGAGGATTCGCGCCCAGCATTATTGACTTTATTTTAGTAGGGACGAGATTAACCCAACACTCCACAGGGGACGCCCGCCAATCTAGTCGACTACAAGTACAGCAGACAGTCATTACTGGTACGTCAGGACATCAGTACGAGCGCGAGGGGCTGTGGGAACAATGCGAGTCGATGCGATGACACCGCATTAGGTACATTATTCTAGTACGTACGAGATTCACCTATTAATACCACTCCACAGGGGACGCCTGCCAATGGTCGACTACAAGTACAGCAGACAGCAGTAGTCAATACTGATAAAATATCACGACATCAGCAGTACGAGCGCGAGAGGCTGTGGGAACAATGTGATTTGCAACACGATGACACCGGACAGCATGGCAGCAGCGGCCAACACAAACAGCAACGATTGTTACAGGGAGGCGCAGATTTTGATTTAGCCGCAAGGTTTGAGTTGTTGGTCGTCCGTAACAAAAGACCAGCCTGTTATATTTGCGATCTCCGCTTTTCGAGCGGTCAAAAATCGGAAGAGCCGACCTCAATGCCAATGACCCCACGGAAACGCGAGAGCCTATCTACCCGAAGGGGAAGCAAGTACCCCGTGGGGACGCAGCCCAGAAAGCTTAGACAGGGGAGACAGCCTCTGAGGCATTCGCCGAAAGAATTTTAGGCCGCTTCACCGTCACACAGGCAATGGGAATGTTCGGCTCATTCCATTCGCGGAACTTCTTGCGGAAGCTGTTTAGCTCCGTTCCCCATCTTTACAATCAGCTGCAGCTACTGCGATGGCTTACGAATGGGCCTTACTCGGCTGTACCGTTCACTCAAAGGGCGATACTGTAGGCATTACTATAGCAGGCAGCCCCGCACTCGAGAGACAGACAGAGCTGCCGAGGGTCGAGGATAGACAGCTGCCGCTCTTCTCGTTTGGACTGAAAACTTTCAAGCGGACGCATCGTGCCGCACCTAGGCCAACAACTACTACGCACCACCGCTACCTCCCCCCGGAATACTGACCTTCCCGTCTGCAGCCTTATAAGCTGTCCATCCAGGAGCAAGCGACATATCTCAGGGTTCTCCACCAACCCCAGCGCTCCGTGCAGTGATGTAGTGATAACAGAGGGCACAGAGAAAGTGGCTCCTCGTTCCTGATCATCCCATCTTCCGCTTTAACCATTTTCCGCCACAAAAAAGTCCATATCTATACAAAACCTTTTTTCAACTTTTTTTGCTGTTCGTCTTTCGTCGCCAGCGGCTGCTGCAGCAGAACACACCAATTTGATCTACGACCACGCGCAAGATTGCTTCCCGCGAACACAGCTGTACCTCGAAAATCTAAACCTAAAGTGGGTGGTGTCATTGCAAGCAAAATATTTGAGGTAAACTTCGTGGTTTGCCTGAGACAAGACGGGCAAGTGAGATTGTTGTTCGCTGAACGCTTGTTGACTCGGTTCAGAGGCAACAGCAGTGCAGAGGTGGTCCAGGATAGCCATGGCTGACGGCAAGGACAAGGAGAAAGTGCCGGTCACAGAAGTTCTGGAAGAGGACGACGAGTTTGAGGTGAGGCTATTGCTTGCGGGGCTGTTGCTTGCGGCTAGCAGAGCGTAGTGGGCGCCTGGTTGGTGCCCGGTTTTGGCTCGATCCTGTATAATAGGGCCAATAGGGCCATACCAGGTAGAAGGTTGCAGCAAATGTCCGCTGTCTGTGGAACTCTGCTCGTACACCCACAGCCATGTGATACCTGGTATGAGTACTCGTATCATAGGATTGGTTATTATGCTGGACAGGTGCAGCAAGGTATGGGGTACTTTGTGCAATTATGTCCAATTATAGTACCGGTACACCTGGTATGATATGATATATGATACGAGGTGCCAGATATCGATCAACTCAAGGATGGGGATTCAACGACGGGTCCTCTGCACGACCTCTTGAATATGCTTGGATCGTGAAATCCGCAATAGAATTCGTAGCTCGTACAACTAATAGAGGAGACGCCAGCAAGTCAGCAAAGCGGCGAAGGCGTAATCATCGCGCGATAGAACCTGGCTTGCGCGCAGGAAATGGGACGATGGGGCAGCGTGGCAGCGTACACGAAAAGGATTTCGCATAAGACAATAGATATGCGTATAACACCTGGAATGGCAATAAGATATGATAGCGTCACATCACGCATCACATCCGAGAGGCGTGCAAGGGCCGTTCTTATCGGAGATGTGAATTTCCTAAATTTCCTCTTTTTTTTCCAGGATTTCCATGAAGAACCGTCTGTATTATTGTCGAGCGCGGGGTTGTTTGTCTTTTTTTTCCTGATGTTTGAAAGCCGAGCCATAAAGCAAGACCGCCACCACCCACACCAGCAGTCACGCGCGTCGTCACACAGCAAGCATGAGCGAACATCCCGGAAGACCGCAGAGGAAGGCATTCAGGCCAAATAGATTCGTGCAATTCGGCGACAGCAGCCCCTGGTGTCAGGAACATGCCGAGCACGACGAGGACACCAGCGATACCCTTCATGTTTCTGCGCCTCGTGTCTGGTTAATTGGGAAGGCTGAATCGTTGTTTCGTCCGACTCGAGGATGAGTTCTCCGGAGGCCCAGGCCGCTTCCTTCCATCGGCCATAATGTTGGACCACCCTGGTCAACGTTCAAAGCTACCTGATGGTCCCAGCGTTGAGCCACGGCGCTTGTGGCAGCACTGCCTTCGAAATATGGAAATCGACGACAGGATTTCCTAATTTGTCATATTTAACTTTGCCATATTTTTGGGGGCTGAAGAATTTCACAAATTAAGACAAAACGCCTCCGTATTTCAAGACACATTTCACGAATAAGGAAATTTAGGAAAATTTAGGAAGTTTAAGACAAAAAAAGGTCTCCGATAAGAACGGCCCTAAATACAAAATACACTACCGACCCTCTCATAAGAGGTAGACTACCGCCCCCTCCCATAGCAAACAGCCCCACAAGAGCCTCAACAACAATCAAGGTACCGGGTACGAGGTGTTATCATAAGGAATCCGACAGTTGTTATATGTAACTTTGTGTGTAGGACACACCCTTTAGCAAATAGGAAACCTAGCTTAGAGCCAATATCTAGGTTTCTTATCAGAGGGCCGGCGTTGCGCTGCTGTATGATCGCCTACTTCTGTAACACGTAACCCGTGTAAATATTTCCAACCGCCTGCATGGACTCGCCCTAAATGCAGGACGGTCCGGCAAATAAATCCTGCAGATCGTTTATCTGATTGGTCGAGGCTGGCCTTTCGGCCGCCCGGGTGTCTTTAGGGAAACGCCACCAAAAGACGTAATTGACTGGCGAGATTCTCGACCTCGTGCCCCCCGGAGGGTTGTGATTGTGGTTGGCGCTAGGTCTGAGGTCGGGCTAGTCTAGGCCGACGTGCAAGACTTGGGTTAAAATTGAGGGCTAGTCGCATGGGGAAAAGTACTCCATGCTGTCTTCCGTGTGTACGAGTAGGTTGGCCTTGGAACAACTCTGTTTATAGGACAATAACTCTTCACATCTGTACATGGTGGGTCATGGGTCATGGGATCATCTCTGGAGCATTCTGTTAACTGTTGATGTTGTTGTTGGCCTCGCATTAGCTCATTGCCATAATCTAGCCTGTGGCCACGAAGAGAGGCAAAATATTTTAGTGGGGGTTCATGGGGACGAAAACAAGAGCGTTTTTTTTCACTCCCGGTGTTTATTCACGGCTCTCCCTGCGGCCATGATGCTCGTAGCCCCGGCCAATGCGTTGTTGGCGCACTACTCTAGCTTTTGTTATTTGGGTGCAACGGGGAAGCATTTAAACACGTGCATGCGTGTTGAGTTATAAATTTGCACGTACCGTGCCAAAATATCCCGGTCCTTATTTTTTGTTGTATGTACATATCGTAAGCGATGCGCACACAGCAGGGCACGGGTCCATATGTCACGGACTAGCCATGCTCGTCCCTTCAATAACATCTGCCTCCTTGCCTGCAGAGGCTGCCACTGGTGTGTCCATCACCCCTCTTTCCTCGCAGCATTTGCTAAGAAAAGAGCTGCATAACCTCCGGATGTATGCCATCGGTAATTTTAGGTAACGGCATCATATGGGTACGTGGCGATGGCCTCTCCCACCAACCGCACACTCGTGCGTGATAGCAGCAGAGGGCTCTCCCTCCTTGGTACAGCCTATAGGTTACCACTGCCTCCATGATAGTTTTCTCTTGGACCCCCTGTGTGCAAAAACGAGCCGCGCACGCCGCATTTGTCGACGCCATCGGAAAATTCGAGTATCATGGCGCAAATCCATAGGAAACGAAAACCATGACGATGGTTGGAAAATCGCCGCCCCCAAAGGCGCAAGGAATGTTTACTACAGGTAAGCAGGAAACAAACCAAAAGAAAGTCGGGGTCCCAGGATGATGTGTACTCAGCCCCGCGACCTGTTATACAAGCACAAAAATGTCGGTCGCACTTGGTTCCCGAGTGGAACGGCCCGATCTTCCAGCAATATCGCACATAGTACACCAGCAAGTTTTTGGCAGCAGGTGCAGTGTGAGCAGTGGAGCCAATTCACCCTTTTGAGGCCCGAAGTAAAGGGACCTAAAAAGCGAAAACTGCGGTATTACCAACAGGAAGAGCGTGCAGCAGTACACGTGTCACCATGCCACGCGTCTGTCGTGCGTCTCCCTACGCTACTGCGCTTCGGACAGGGCTCCTACTCCAGCAGCCCTGGTTGTTTCGTGTGTGCCGTGCCACGATCGTTTTTCATTTTGTACAGTTTTCCTTTGTTTAATTAAGTTTTAATAAGGACCCCCAACGAGGTCAAGTAGGGCAAGGGCTTTCGCTGTTTCGCTATGGCGCGTACACGAGATATAACGTTGAGAAACGCCCACAATGCCACACATCACTGGTGCTTCATATCTCGTTTTCCCCCTCATTATTTAGACAAGTATTTACAAACTGTTTGCAACAGTATATGATATCAGGTAAGATTGCAAACGTGGTCGGTTGCTGTTATAAATCGTAAACTCGCAAAAGCATGCCTAGCGGGCTGCTATGCGTCCACACGCCCCCGGGGTTACCGATCCGAGGCGGAACGACCACTTGCCATTTAGTGTGCTCTTACGATACCGCTGTGTCGGTACTGCTGCAATACTCTAGTTTACCGTTCCAAGCAGTAAATCATAACTTTTGGGTAGGTGCCGGAAACTGCCATTGAGTGTCCTGTTCACTCTACATGGTGCTGATATTCGGGACGTAGGGAATGGGTGTGGCGCGCATTGCCCAACGGCACGTTGATACGTAGTTGATTCGAGTGCGTAAAGGCGAACCACTAATCTGCTATTCTACTTCCAGGTATATACCAGACAAGTGGAAGTTAAAAACCAAAAACCAAATCGCCCATGTACGAGGCTATTATATTTTACGATCGGTATGGTGTAGTGGTGCACAAAAGACGACTGCCTGTGATAATCGTGCAATACGGCCTAATAGTGAAGGCGAAGGAATTGGGGATGTACTGGTAGCCCATCGTGACTCGTCGCTTCGTGGCAGGCTCTGGATTTCATCAAGCCTCAGTTCTGTTTCTCGTTGCGTGTTGCTCGTTCGGTCCGGATCTGTTTCTTCCGTTTCACCTCTGTCTTGCAGCAGCTCAGCGTTGTTTCTCCCTTCTGTATACTACTGCTGGATACATTTGTGACGACTTGTGGCATAACGCTTGCCGACATTCGCGTCTTGCCTCTTCTGGTGCATGCTTGATTTGCAGGAGTTCGCGGAGGCGAATTGGGATGAGTCTGCTGAGGACCA
Source organism: Undaria pinnatifida (assembly GCA_012845835.1). Lineage (NCBI taxonomy): Eukaryota > Phaeophyceae > Laminariales > Alariaceae > Undaria > Undaria pinnatifida. The sequence goes on along the minus strand of JABAKD010000009.1, from coordinate 6,763,795 downwards.
GGAGGATCTTCAGCAGTGGCAGGTGACAGGGAGGGCCAATTTTTTCGTCAAGTCTGATGCCTAGCTGTGTCGTATTCTATCAGTGTTTACTGTAGTTGTAAATTGTTTCATGAGAACTGGCCAACCGGCGCTGAAGTCACCAGTCTTGAACAAAGATCGTTCTATTGTGCCGTGGCTCTACAACTTAAGGTTTGCCTCGGCGCGCGTACAGCACGACTCAGAAAACGAACATTCCAGGTATAGTATTGAATAGTAGCTGGTCAGTACGACACGGAAGGACTCGGCGAGCGCGAACAGATGTGTATGCAGCGTTCCTGTTTTTGTATACAGCCAAACCCTCGGCTGGCTGTTGGGCAGAACGGTCGTTTGTTTTCATAAGGTGCCTCCGGTGCTTGTCCTGACTTTGTGCAGCACTGATGAGAGCCACGGTCGAGAACCGCATGATATCCCGGGCAACGCCACGTACCAACGTCACCTCCATCTGTCCCTCCTTTTTTTTTGTTAGACGAAATTTCCATTGCCTTACGCAACGCCATTCCACGACGACCCTTTACAAGGATGACTGGGATGACGATGACATGGACGATGACTTCTGCAACCAGCTCAGGGCGGAGCTTGAAAAGACGAAGGCGGCGGGGGGGGGAGCACCAGCAGGCCAAGCGAAGCCGCAAACATCGTGACTGAACAAAACGCGAGATGTTGTTGTTGATGGCATGCTCTTTCCGTGTCACACATCCCTCTCATTCGCGTTTGAGTGGTAACCGGAACAGCACGTCCGTGAGCATGGGGGGCGTTGAGTGTATCACGTCTAGTACGTAGTCGAAGAGGGCTGTGGCTGGCGCTTGGAATACTTTTGACGCGGGTAAGTGGTCGAATCAACCAGATCGGTTTCGAGCACGTGTTCTGAAGAGTGCCAACAAAGGCTGCGGGTAGCGAGGGGTCAGCCGCATCAATGCCCCCAGGGGGCTTGAGTAATGTCGCAGTTAGCTGCGGGGCGATTGTCGCTTTCCGCGCGATTGTCCAGGACCCCCACGGGGGAGAGGGTGTTAGTATATGGTGTTGACTGAAACTGACGGCCTGCCGTCCAAAAGAAATGTTTTGGAACATTGCCTTCGCACGTTCGGAGTCGGTCCAAGGTAATGGGGTATCAGTATGTGCTGTGGGCACTCCACGCGGTCGTACTTAGGGTCGGTTGCCGCTATGGCGCCGGTATGCATCCATACTCCCTCTCTTGATATCGTACGGCCGGAGACATACCAGGTATCGCGAAGGCATGTCGCGTATTGACCAGCTTGTACTGATCACTCGGTTAACGTTAGCGTTTCTAAAAGAAACGCTCTCCCCAACCCGGTGACAAATTTCGTCGGCAGTCTAAAGATGCCCTTACTAAAAAAAACATTAAATATTAGCGATGGAAGCGGAAGCATTCGAGGGGAGCTTGCGCCTACCCCCAAGTATGTTCTACTTTGTAATGCCAAGCAGAACACAAGAGCAGCATCTTGCAGTATGTTTCATCGCTATATAGTGCTCGTAGTGCTTGGCTTTTGGTAGAACCTAGCAAACCACATTGCCGGATCACATGCACACCCGGAACAACATCACCATATATACACATCATTAAAAAAGCACCAAACACACGACTGGCGAACGTGAGCGGCTGGGCACTTGTTAGCTCATAAGGAGTCAAGCGTGACACCTTTGACGCTTTCTCCCAGCTCGGCCGACGAAGGCTCAGCCAAGTCCAAGCCCTCCAGCTGTCTATCCAAGCCTTCTATCAATCGGCTGAGGCCCAGGTGGCCACCAAGCGACGCAATTTCGGCGGCGATGCTCCCTTTGAGAGACAGCAATCGATTTCGCGTGTACACAAAGGAGCCCTGCTCGGATTGTGAAAGGTTCGGCGTGCATAGACATTAACGGGGTAAAAACGGGCGCGATCAGTAGATGCCTAGGAACCCTGGGGGGCATTCGAAAGAAAGACGAAACACAGTGATGTCGAATACAGCAGTAGGCCACACGATACAAGCCCAGGCCGCCGGGTTAAGACATGCTGAAATTTGAGTATGAGCCACGGTGCAAGGAGTCGAAGGAGGTACGACACCACAGTCGTACTGCTGGGCGCTCTCACTGGACTAGACAACTGGAAAGATCGCGCTTCGTTTGTTTTGTCCGTTATGCCTGGGTCTCCAAAAGGTTCATAATACCTGGTGTGGCGATTGAGCATATTCGAGCTATATATCTATGTACTGCTGGAAAATATTGCTGTTAATAGGTATTCGCCTCGTTTTACCCCCGTAAGACCCGAAGAACTTATCCCACTCTAATTCCGAAGGGTTCGTAGTCCCCTTCAACATGAGTGCATGCTATAGAAGTCAAGCCCACTGGTGAGTCCCCTACAACGTGAGTACCGTCTATAGAGGTTAAGCCCACCACGGGTACAAACAGATGCCGTCAGTCGGCCAAGGATCTCGATGACCGAAACAACTATATTGCGTTACCCCATGTACACCGAATAATAGGGAGCTTCTAAAGGCGAACTCGGCCTGCCGCGGACGCGCTCGTACAAGCTCCCGGACAGCGTGCAGATCTCCTATATTTACTTTCTCACCGTGTGCTTCATCCATTGGAGGGCGTGCTTCTTGACGTCCACGTCTTCCGTTCGCTGCTTGAGGATGTTCAGCAATCGGTGGTCGGCCGGTTTTGCCCTCACGCAGTGAATTATGGGAAACGAGAACTTGCCCTCCTATGGGGTAGCAGATCGACCCATGTACGCGGCAAACAGGCAAAAAAAAGGCAAAGAGCATTGCGGGCGAGGGGGCGCAGGGAACGCTGCGGCGTGAGGAGCCTGAATCTGGGCACGTAATCACTTTGGGTTTGGTTTTATTTGTTCTCTGGAGCATCCATCCACTCCTTGGTGACTGGGTTCTGTCCTGTGACCACGGAGTTGATTTTGCGAGTTAACGCAAGAACAACATATAACGTAGGTACACAAGACGTGCATAGTAGCAAATCGATAGCGTAAGGGGTCGTTGCTAACGTACCGAGATTACAAACATGGAAGAGAGCATTGGCACCCCGGAAGAAATCGGATCAAAGACACAGAGCTTCTTGCGCATACGGCACCAACCATTCTCGCGCTGGTCAGGAGCGTTTTCGCGCAGACTACTAGATCGTAGCCTGGGCCACCGATACGAGACCCCTGACATTAAAACGTCAGAAAAGGTCGGAACTTCTGTCGATGGACACGTGCGACCCGCCGGGGCGTGGAGTAATGTTATGTTACCCACCGTCAGATCTTCGCAAAAGCTCTTCCCTTTCATGTACTCCGTGCTGGCCAAGTTGATCAGGTCGTCTCTGATCTGAAAGTAGAGGGCTAGCTGGTCGAGCAAAGGCGTATAGCAGGTCCGGTTGTCGCTGAAGGCCTGCATCAGGCCCACCGCAAGCCGAAACAGCCCTCCGGTCTCTGGGCGCAATAAGCAGAGGCAACACACGGCAAATAGTCGTGTAAAAAGGAGGGTGTGGAGGGCAAGGAAAAACAAAGAACAGCACCCAAAAACAAAGCAGTGCAGCAAGCAAGTTGTACATACCAGCCGCAAATTTTGCACCCGGCAAGAGTGGATGCAAGCAAGAGCGTCCCGACAGTAAGGCATGCAAGCAAGTCTCTTCGAGTCGGGCGTGGGAGCTTGAGCGTGCTGAGCCGCCAAACTCACTATCAAGAACCATAGATTCGTACTCCTCCTCCGTGGGGCACCGGTTAGAGTCCCGCCAGAGAATGTCCCTCCCTTGGCCGCGATGGAGATTAAGCAGCTCCTGGACAAAGGTCTCCAGCGCCTGCGAGTTCCCCAGCGCGTGCGTCCGCCCCAAGGCCTGCGGCACGAAACCAACAGCAATCCAACATCACAGCAGGAATCGATCCTCGTTATTGGTTTTGAACGGGGAGGGAGTCGATTTTCGGTGACAAACGCCGGAGGGTCAAGCTTGCAGCCTTTCGCGGCTTGTGCTTCTGCCGTGGATTGGTTTTTCTATGTGATACTATGTCTCCCAATATATGGGTCGAAGTGGGGGCGGCTTTCGGATGGATGCAATGGAAGGAATATGTCGCTCGTAGCTGCGTGAATCGGGATACCGAGTACCGACTGATGAATGTATGCCCATGTGTGCGCATTGGCGGAAGGCGAAAAGACAAACATAGTTCGGCGTAACCCAAACAAAATAGCAAGCTGCTCGGTGAATCCGAGACACCAAGTACCGACTGATAGGTGTGCTCATGCGTGTTCATGTGTGTTCACAGGTGGAACAACAAACTTGATCCTGTGTAACGCAAAAAAAACAAGTAGAGTCCAGCACGGTTCGACCAGAACCAAACTCGCCTGGAAGTAGACGTAGTTGGCGGTGTTGATCGTGGAGGCCACCCCGTAGATGGAATGCGCAACAGGCACGCCTCTCCTCAGCTTAGAATTGTCTTCAATATCGTCCACTCTGTTATTTACAGATTCGAACGGGTTTTCAGTGACAATTTTTAATCAACGAACCCAGTTCGCTCGTGCCCTGGTATGACACAATTAACGTTTTTTAATCGCGCGCTCTAACGGTTTAAGGGGCGTCCAGCCAAGACACGCTCGCGAGCACAGCCAAACTCTGCACTGCCGTCTACCAGGTAGCACGCAAGACAACACCCCTATACCCCCTTGGACAAAATTGAACGGAATTCAGAGCCGATTTTGTCCAATTTGAGGGGGGCACACAAACAACGAAAAAGGTGGTATTGGGAAAAACGCGTCGAGATCCCAATCCGTGGATGCGTCGCTTGGCTTTTGCACTCTCTCCGGTGTCAAGAAAACATGCTTTCTTTGAAATTCGTCCGAGGGTGTGTGTGACGTTATCTTCGGTGTTGGACGCGGCATGTACCACCGGCAATGTCCACATTGGGTTCCGGTATATCTTCGTAGCATGGTTGCCTTCGAATCGTGAGCGGCGAGTAGAGGCGTCGGGGATATACAACGGGCGAATGGTAGATACATATGCCAGGGTACAAGGCAAGCATTATCAATGCGGCAGTAAGTAGGCAAGGACACCAGGCACGCGTACTAGTCGTGCATTGCTGTTCACCAGGCATGCAACAGAAAAAGCGGCAGCTACACCACGCAACGCACGCCCCGAGAAAAATACAAGGCGGTTCCTGCTTACAAGAGGCTGGCGTTGTGTAGCATTCCCACCACCTCTTTGATGGTGTCGATTTTATCCCCCGGAATGATGAGCCAGACCTGAAGCAAACACCGACAAGGGTCGTTGGGGAACACGGACGTCACTACAGCCCTCACAACAGCGGTTCCATTAATACCGTTGTCGTACGAGCACGGCAGAAGTACGGTTCAACGTGTTTTTAGATAAGATGACGGGTGCGAGCAGGAACCGAATAGCGGGCTAATGGAGCATCCCGCGGCGACAGCAGTACCAAGGAGTAAAACAGTTTGAATAAGTTTCAAGAACGGAGTGCACAAAGCGTACACGTCTATGTGACAACGAACTGCCCGGGTGAAGGCAGGTGCGAAAGCGAGCGCGGCGATGCTGCAAGAAATCAAGCCCACATGTCGCCAAAACTACTAAATTTACGTACTCTTAACTCTTACGTGTTGTGCCTGTGACTGCACATCGTTCGTACCCGCGTTGCAAGCTAATCCCGAAACGTGCGCGCTGAGGACGTGTCGCGTTGCGCGAGGCAATCGAGCTGGAGCTCGTGGGGGATTTTGAGCATGCCTCCACCATGCATATCATAGCTACTGTACGTACCCGCGTTGCAAGCTAATCCCGAAACGTGCGCGCTGAGGACGTGTCGCGTTGCGCGAGGCAATCGAGCTGGAGCTCGTGGGGGATTTTGAGCATGCCTCCACCATGCATATCATAGCTACTGCTGTAGCTGCCACCGTACCGTAGACTGCGTACGCAACAGCACTGAATACGAGGGTCCAGGAAATCCACAAGACACGGAGGCGTGCTCACCCAGTGTCCAGAGACCAGTGTTTCGTACCTGGTAATACCGAATGACACTCGCAAGCTACGCACGTGCAGTACTTAGAACTGAGAACTGGGAAATCTATTCTATATTCCAGAAGTTAGAACCTGTTCTGGTAGTTGGCACGCGGAGAAATCACACAATCAGCGCGCAGCAGTCGATCACAACAATACAAATGTGACATTGGAAATTTCTACCTGGAAGGCGTCGATGAGCTTGCCCCTGACATCTTTGCCCGAGACTTGGTTGATGTAGTGGAACGGCTCCATCACGTGCTGGCAATGGATGATGGGCGATATGTCGTGCAAAAAGGATATATGAGGACGTGCGGGAATGAAGTCAGCGACAGCAACGAGCGATGAACGACGAACCAGCCGGCGGAAAACAACGCGGCGGAACACCAACGAAGCAGCAAAAATGCACAGCAGTTGTGGGATACGAGCAATGTCGAGAAGCGTGGCGTGCTCACTGGCTAGTGTTATTTTCAAGGGATGCTGAATACTCTATTCGGGCATTAGGCACGCTCCTCGTTCGACTAAGGTCTCAGCGACTAGGAGGTTGGTGGCGTTGGGGTGGGAGGGGGCAATGAGGCAACCTTTGCTGTCACTCGAGTAAAAGACAACTGAATTCGTTGACGACGCTGCTGCAAAACGCGTACCTCGTCCACCTCGTGTTGAGGGGAACTTTGGTCCACGTCTTCTCGGGTAGTGGCATTTTCCATCGTGCGTCTCAAAGGGAGGCTGGGTGCAGGCTAGCTGGGATAGCTGGGCAGGGCGCGTGGGTGTTCGTTCTCGTGAGGTTTCGATTGCTGGACAACAAGCAGTTGTTCTGGCGGATTCATAAAAAAAAAAGTTTGAAAAAATATATATCTCCCGAACCTGCCCCCCTTCCGTGATTTTGAAACCCTCATACCAGTTACGGTTTACCTCTGATATTGCTGGAGATGACCCCTCGTTCACCATCAGCCTTGTGGCTTGTGGTTGTGGTATGATCTCCCCATTGTGTGATACACACTTTTCACTCATATTTGAAGATTTTCAGTGGATACCTGCTACCTTCTGCATTCGGCGTAACGAGCCTTTGATCTTCGTGGCCCTGCCCGAGTCCCGGTCAAAAAACGCTTTTGGAACCTTTTCAAACCCAAGCGTTTGAAAATCGCATCGCCAACCTCATCGCACTCAAGCGTTTGTGTGTTTCGTGACTGCTGCTGCTGTGTGCTACCAGGTGTGCCCATGCTCTGAGTGTATATGGTGGTGCAGTAAGGGTTGGTGCGAAGACAGGGAGCAGCAGAGTATAGCAATCTGAGCCGTGTGTTAATCCTCTCTTATCATAGTGAGTATATTGTGTTCAGTCAGTGCCAAAGGTAGCTCATGGAACAGAGCCACGAAGTTTGCGTTTGAATTGTATCTTGCGGAGCTGCTCCCGCATGTTGGCCGAAGTTGTCGGCTTCTACTGTCTGTAGCCGTGCGTAGGGATTCGCTGGAGGTCACCTCCAGGGAACGCATACCACGGAGGATCTACGCCAAGCTGAAGAGCTTCCTTCCTCTCTCGTGCAACAAGCAGCCGTTTTTGTTTTCTTGGGTGGTGGAAGCTGAAGAACAAAGGAGCCGTCGTGTGAGCGTGCTACAAGAGCGAGTATCAAAAAGCACGGTTATGTTTCGAAGAGCGGCAGCCCCCAACCGTTGGATCAAGGGGGTTGCTGCTGCTGCTTCTGTGCGCCGTGTCAGCACCCTGCGATGGCAACGGGATCGCCCAGCTCCCGCTCCCTCTCGCCGCCTAGGACTCAGCCGCATCTATTTCAGACACACCGGTGCTGCTTCTCTCTGCAGCAGCAACAGCAGCAGCTGCAGCTGTTGCTGCTGCTGCGGCGGCGGCGGCGGTCCATCAGCACGCGAAAATCGTCCTGTTGCTACTACTACTGCTGCTGATGGTGGTGCCGATGCTGCTACTGGTGCTGCTGCAGTGGCAACAGGACTTGGAGGCGGTCGCCCCTGCCGAAACTGGGGACTACCGCTGTCGGAGGATATGGACCGCCGCGGCGTTGGCACGGCGAGGACGTTTAAAGCTCCCGCTGCCACAGCAGCACCGCCACCACCAACAACAACTACAACTACAAAAGCAGCAAGAGCAACAACAGCAGCAACAGCAGCAGCAGCAGCAGCAGCAGCATCCGGGTCTTCGTCAGTTGTCGGGGTGGCCGAGGTGGCTTTGGGTGGTGGCGGCAGCGGCGATGATGACCGGCGATACCGTGCGCCGGATTCAAACTTGCGGGGCAAGTTTGTCGCGGAACCCCTTCCATCACCGACCGTCAAGGTAACAACGCAACAACGCCGAGCCTTTTACTACCGCGAACAATGCCAAACACTTTGTTATAAGTATTTCCACCCCGTAAAAGACTGCAGCGGTAAAGGGATGAAGGTGAAAAATATCAAATAGTGTGTATACTACAAGGCTGGTATGTTTGGCACTAGATTTAGGTAATTTAACGAGGAGTACCCTGAAAATGACAACAACGGGCGAGCGGAGCGATAGACGCTCGGTCGAGACGGACCCACTATCAGTCTTTTCGGATCGTCAGTTTTGCCGGTCGATGCATGCCCTATCCGGGGGGGAAGAAGGAAGAGCGGAGGCAGTTTGGGGGAGGGGATCGCTACGCTGAAAGAAGCGTAGTGGATGCGAAGCTATAGGAAAAGGAGAAGGTGGGTGACTGAGACTACTTTTTCGCCCCCAAAGATCGAGTGGTACGATTGTAAAGGGGCACGGAAGAATAGTGTGAAGAGGGAAGCATGGGACAAATACCATGGCCCAGATGTTGACGCTGATGCGGATGCTGATGCTGATTTTGAGGTTAATGTTGATGTCGGTGTTGATTCTTCTGTTGCTTGTTGATGATGCTCGGATGGCGCCAATTTGCTACGTGGTGCTGATGTTGATGTTGTGGGTGCTGGTGTTGATGCCGATGGTTATGCTTCTTTACGAAACGCGCTTTTGACGTCGGGTCATTGAGCCGTGGTGCTGACGCCCACTTCTGGTACGTTCTGTCAATAGACTGGTACTTGGGCGTTCACTTGAATTGTTGTCGCGACGTTTTGAAGACTGTAGGAACTAGCGGCGTCTATGACCTACGGTATGTACACAAGAACAATGAAAGTTCTGCCGGGTTAGCATACGTCTTCTGCAAAGGGTGCGCGGCTTTCGATCATTTATTAAGCTTCCTCCACAGTATAGCCCGGTTATCAAACTCACAGCTGACGTATTCGTAGCGACTTCCCAGAATGTGCACAGCAGACAGGCTGAGTGAGAACTCTTGGCACCTCCCCCCGACCGACCATTGTTTCCCTCCTGCCCCAGGTGAAGGCTTGGCGAAGAGCCGAGGCCCTGCTGGCTCTGGTGCTGCCCAGCGGATTCCCGGCGTCTGTGCGCTTCCCCTACGGAGAGTACGCGGCCTGGCAGTTTGTCGGCATGGCGGCCTCGGCGGCTGCGGGGGTGATGTCAACGCAGTCTCTGGTGAGAGCGCCCACTTTGCTCGCTGAGAATAAATTAAACGGTAGGGGTTTACATGGCCGAAGAGGCGTAAACGTCTCCCTTCACTCGGGTGATATAATATATTCTACTAAAGCAGTACTTGTAGTTGTGTACTACTGTATGCACTATGTACATTTCCACAAGGTGCGTAAGTACAATGATACCCAACATCAAGTTGGGCCACGTATGAATACCCCCCCTTCCCCCCTCCTCGCGCCCCTCCGTTACTCTTTTTGCTGCGCGTTAGCTTTATGCCATGGGGCTGGGCGCGGGCTCTATTCCGCTAGCGGCGACATTGAACTGGGTCATAAAGGATGGCCTTGGCCAGTTGGGAGGAGTAGCGTTTTCGAGCCTGGTCAACACGCGTTTCGATTCCAACCCCAAGCTGTGGTGAGAGGGTCGGGAAAAACAGTGGCCCTTGGGACGCTTATACGTGCCCCCGGCAAGCAGAGGACGGCAGGATGTCACACTCCTCGAATAGAGCCATACCCAGATGTGTTTTGCTGGGGGCGCAGAGAGTCCTCTGTGATTCCTTTTTATGTGATTCTCGACCATTCCCAAGTGTCTCTTGCTATGTATGCAGGGGTGCTTATGGTCTCCTGATATATATTTATGTATCGTACCTGGTAGTTGTTGTAGAGTTGTCATCCATTCAAAACTGCAGCACATGCAGTAAGTAAGGAATGCGTATTGCGTCCGTCCGCGGCGTTTTATTGTGTCGCTTTAGTTTTACAATTTTTTCTTTACCTTTGTTTGCCTGCCAGAAGAAGAGTCGTGATCGAAGGCGTATGTCAAAGTATTATTGAAGCGTGTGTAAAAAATGTTTTGTAGGTTCGGCTACGTCACCAAGCACTACTCTTACTAAATGAAGAAACATGATCATACCCACCCTCCACCCGTCTCGATCTGCCAGGAGAATCGTGGCGGCAATATCTCTGGACGCTTCCATGGTGTTGGAACTCCTGGCTCCGCTCGCTCCGGCGTACTTCTTGGCCGTCGCCTCGGTCGCCAATATAGGTGAGCCCTGGTGGTATTTTTATCATTTGGAGTTGATGCAAGTTTCTAGTTTACGCTGCGGCCGAAAATAAAGACTGCTTTCGCGCCGGCTGAAGCTGGATCCCATGATACGACCGAGCTTCTACGATCGACCGCCAGACCGAGATTCACGTACGCGTTTCTCCAAACCCTCAAATCAACCAACGAACACGAAGTTGATGGAGGTCGCATGTACCCTTTGTTGGTTAAATTGACTCTCAAAACCTATTTTTTGTTGGCTATATAGCACTACCCACTGAGCTACGTAGTCACGTGACTTAGTAGCTCAGTGGGTAGTAATGTATAACCAACACCCTTGCTTGCGCGAGTTCCTACTGTAGCGACAACTATGCCCTCTTAATCCGGCGTATGCTCTTCGTTTGCCCGGGGGGGGGGGCGCTCTCTTGCAGACTTCTTGCGCCGCCATACCCAAGCCAGGCATCATTGTACGTACAGCGGTCAGGTCTTATTATGGGCGCGTTCGTTGCAGCGTTTTAGCGCTCCCCAACGGGGCAAGCTTATACTTCTAATTTTCGCGCGAGGAAATTTCGCGCAATTAGAAGACTGGATAAAGAGCCCTCCACCCCCTCCCCCCTCCCTGCTGACGACGGTGCGTGTGCAGCCAGCCGTACGTTACATAACGATGCGTCTGGGCGGAAACCACCCTTATTTTTTTTCCACACCTCCGTGCTTACATTGTCTACAGGCAAAAACGTGTCCTTCCTTGCGGCGTCGGCTTCTCGCGTGGCCATCCACAACGTGCTGTCCGCAAAGGGGAACCTCGCCGACGTTACGGCCAAATCCGGCGCGCAGACCATCCTAGCGTGCACGCTCGGTGAGCCCCCGGTACAGCCCGTGCCGCCTGCGTGTCTGCTGCAGTTTTTTTTTTGTCGGTTAGTTTTTGATATTTTCCTCGCGGCTTGCGGCATGATTTTGCGCGCGGGCTTAGCCCTGAAAAAAAATGGCGCTCTGAACGCATTGTGTAGTCTTGGCCAGTCTCATGGGAAACATTAACTTACTCGATTACTCGCTGGAATTCGAAACCATCGTGCGAAGCCAATCTCGAGGAAAACGTGAAGTTTCTATTTTACGCGCTCTATCCCTTGCCCCCTCCGTTTCCCTCCCCTCCCCCACCCCGCCGCCCCTCTCCCGCACTCCGAATGACCGCCCCCCCCCGCCCCCTCTCCGCCTCCGCCACACTTACACGCGGTCGGTGCTACTCCTGTGCGGTTTGACGTCTTGAAGGTACTGGCGTAGGTATCGCCCTGTCGACCCTGCTGGGTTCGGAGTGGCAAGCGCTGTTTCCCGCGTGCCTGTGCCTTTCCGCTGCACATCTCGGGGCCAATTATCTGTCGGTGCGACGGGTCGGCATACCCACATTTGACTCTCAGGTGCGAGCCAGGAACACCGGGGAGAACTATTGCGGGTTGAGGGGGGGTGCGGGTGGAGGGGGGGGGGGGGGGGGTAGTACTCATTTTCATGCACAGCCGCAGTCGTATTAGCATAGCTATTAGACCCTCGCATCCCTACAATGCTGGGACGGAGCATGTCGGGTTTTCACCGACCAGGCAGGCATCGCATGAGCGGGAGGGGTTGGAGGGCGGGGGGGGGGGGGGGTTGGGGGGGAGCTCTTGAGCCGCAGAACACCCCAAAACCATGACCGGCCCCTATTTCTGCGCGCCATCGACGCCGATTTCGATCCCGGAAATCTCCATGCTGTTGTGAGGGACGGGTTATGGCCGCTGCTTAGGTCAGGGTTGGCGTTGTGTTGGGCCTACAGGGTTATCGACAGGGCTAGGGGTAAGTGATAATCAATACAGACGCCATTCAAACCCTGCTCTCGAACCTCAGTGACGTGATGGACAGCCCTTTGCCTTGTCTGCCTATATGCTCGCCTGCTCGTTTGTCCCCACTGTGTTTGCGAAGCTTGCTTCTGGTCAACGGAGGGGGGGGAGGGGGGTGCAGGGAGCCAACGACCTGCCCCTGGGACTGCACGCCACTGAACTCAGGGTAAATACTAATTGCGGCTCTGATGCTGCTGTTGCTGCTGTTGCTGCTGTATGATTCCGTTTTCTGTTGTCAGCGACTGGAGCTAGTGATGAAGGCGATACATGAAAACCAGACAATGCTCACGCCCGGAGATGTCCCCGGTGAGAGGCGTGGTGCGCGTTGGTGGCGGTGGCAAGGGTAGGGATGTGGCTGTACCTGGTACAGAATAGGGGGGCAACTGCGACCCTCGAACAATCTTCGCTCTCCTGCAGCATCTCTGTCACTAATCAGCTGCGTGAGCCGAGCTAGGTTCCTTTTTCAGGACGTGATGCATCCCTCCCGCCCCCGAGCAGACAACGCCACCTTAGAGTATTTTGCGGACGGCGCGCGGTTAGTTCTTGGCCCTCCCTCCCTCCCTCCCTCCCTCCCCCCCTCCCTCCCCCTCTCTCTCCCCTTTCCGTCCCTACAGAGTCCTTTGAATCTCCGATTATACCGTCCCGACGAAGTCCTTGATTGCCGGTTGTACCGTCCCTCCAAAGTCCTCGAATTTCCGGTTGGACACCCCCTGCAAAGTCCTTGAATTTCCGGTTGTGTCGTTCTCCAACCTCTGATGGCTAAGGCCTCTGCCTTTTTGCGTCTCGCTTGGGATAGCCGTTGCCCTGGCGCCCCCCTCCCCCCCCCCCCCCCCCCGCCCTCCACTTCGCTTACACCAGCGCACATAGCTCCACTCCCACCCCCCCCTCCCATATATTGTACCCGGGATACCAATATACCGTTGCACGGCAATACGAGCTTATACTGACACACACTAACATTGCTGGTATACTATGTCTTTAGGGCGCAAGAGCACATGCTGACGCATACTAATATTCTTGCACATTCATGCACCCTTACAGCGCAAGAGCATTTGTTGATGCACCCCTTCCGCGGGCAGCTAAGGTTGGACCGCTTTCCTTTGGTGACCGTGGGGTCTCGCTTGGAGGAGGCCGTGGGGGACTGGGGAGAGCTGGATGGCTTGTGTCGGGCTTGTCATGGCCTGCCCTTTCTTCTGGCGGTCAGGGTGCGTGCTTGCTTGTTTCATTGATTATGGATTGATTGATTGATTGATTGATTGATTGATTGGTTGATTGGTTGATTGATTGCTTTCGTAGATTGAGTGCTTACCGATTGAGTGGTGAATTGATTCGTTGATTGATTGATTGATTGATTGCTTGATTGCTTGATTGCTTGATTGCTTGATGTCTTTCTTGCTTCACGATGGAAGCGGTGTACCTAAAATTGTCGTTGAGGTTCCCATAATACCACGACCATCATGTTGCCAAATCGCCCCCTTTATCACCCAATCTATTCGCGGTATATTTCAATGGCATGTCATAGTAGCAGTGGAAGCAGCAAAGCAAGGAGTCATCGATGGAGGAAGATACCGTGTCAGGGTTAATGTTTGCGGATGATTTCGTAACAAACATCAGAATCGCCCGAAGGATGGCAGAAACAGATAGCGAAAGCACTAGAGTACACCAGGAAATGGAGAGTGACAGCGAACGTAAAAAAATGCGCAGTAGTTGTATGCAACGCAGATGATGTGAATCCGGTAAATTTCAAATGGAAGCGGGAAGAAGATGAATTTCCGATCGTAGACCAACCAGTATACGTACCTTGGCGTAGAGATCTCAAAGAGCTGCTCTTGGGATGCACACATAGCGAAAGTAAAATAGGAAAGGGTAAATCACAAGTAGGCGAGATGGATGCGATCCCAACAGACCCGCACATTGACACTATGATTAATATATGTATCCTGATGGATGTGATTGTACCAAGGTTAGATTATGCAGGAGAAGTACGGGAATGGGCACGCGACGTTCGTATGACAACTGGAAACAGTGCAGATGACAGCAGCTAAACATATACTAGGATGCTCAAGTACGATGAGTAACACAGTATTAAGAGCGGAACTAGGAATGTACCCACTTGAAACAAAGAGAGACGTCAGAAAGTTGAAATGGCAATATAAAGTAAGTGATATGCCAGAAAAGAGGTTGCCAGCCATAGTTGATAGGGCTGTATGGGAGAAAACGACAAAAGGGCGAGAGCTGGAATAAGATGGGATAACGTAATCGAGAAAATATGGAAGGATTTAGGAGGAGACCAGGAAGAGGTACTGTCTATGGAGAAGTTTAGCGGGTACAAGACAGAAGTAAAAGAAATATTAGAAGAACGGGAAAGGCTAGCGCTAAGAAATAAGATGAAAGAGGAGAAGCACTTAGAGATATACGGGGGGTTGAGGGAAGATATTGGAATGAAAACGTACCTGCACGGCCCAATGGACTACGCGAAAAAGCTGAAAGTGCGATTTCGTGTAGGGGACCTGGACCTACCAGAAAGAAGAAAGAGATATGCCAGTAGTCGGGAGGAGGAGGACGTGGCTATACATATGTGCATGTGTGGCACAACAATAGAGAGTAGGACTCACATAATAGGAGAATGTGAAATATAGAAGGAGGAACGAGATGCGTTAGAGGAAGAGATAAGGAAATTAGACGTGTGTGACATGGAAGAGTTTGGCAGACTAGAGAGTAGCGAGAAAACGATCGCTATCCTAGGAGATAGATGGTGGCCGCAGATGGCGAAACAGCATGGGGATAGGATAAGCAAAGAGTTTCTATGTTAATATATGGAAGAAGCGTAATGAGCGCCCAAATGTTTGGGGTGTCTCTATTAGGAGTAGGAACGGTGCTCCGCCTCGAAAGGGATGCGTGGTCAATGGTCAAATGACCAATGCAAGCAACAAACTACGCCCCCCTTTGACATGCCCGCCCCCCCTCGAATGCTAATGTTGCAAGCATGTCGAAGCATAGAACCGCAAGCCGGCAGCTGCCGCCAAGTGTGTACGCCAAGTGTGTAAGCGTAGACAATGACTGTCGCGTGATATCTCTAGCCGTGACGTTGATCGCCTTCATCGCCTTGATCCCTTCGCCCTGCCCTCGCCCCAACCGCCTTTGGATGCTTTGACAAACTCTGGAATACGTTGCATTCAGTACCGCAAACAATGCCCCCCCTTCCCCCTTCCCCCGTATCCAATCACCGCCTCCATATCGCCCCCCCCCCCCCCCTCTCGATTCGACCCCCTTCCTCGCGCTCCACCATCATCGCCATCCTCTGCCATTACCACTATACTCTGCCATCGTCTTTTGACGAAAAAAACTGCAGGGTGATGCCGCGACAGGGTGGGGCGAAGTTCACGTCCTTCTCCTGGAGGGATGCACCACGAGAGAAGTGCTCACAGGTAGCTACGTGGCGCACCTCGCGAAACGCTTGCTGCTCGACCGCGGACTGAGGAGGAACCCTCGTCGAAGAGGGGCTGCGTCGCGACTGAGGGGTAACAAACCAGGTCAGTGGGGATCCGATTTATCTGCGGTACAGATACCTGCTTGCAATGTAATGTTCCCCCATGTATCCCGCTTCAGTGCGGATGAAGGCTACGGAGGGGGTGGATGTACTCAGTTTGTGCATGGCGGTTGTCGCGCATGACCGTAGATTGCGTTAAGGGGGTCCCTTATTGGGGCCTCTTGTTTCAGTGGGTCGGGCACACTCGCGCGAGTGACGCCCCTGTTTCTCTGCGGTCTTTTAACCAATTTATTTATTTTTTTGCGGATTTGATGCCGCTATAGAATGGCTAGCCACGCCGCGCCAAATAAATCGCCTTAACCCCTACAGAGCCCCCAACCCGCCCCCTATACTAACTTTAAGTAATTTTGTCCCCAAAAGGGTTTCCAGTTGTAGGGGCGTTAATACTTATTTGCAGTGAAGGTACAGAGTCATTTCGGCGAGAGGCCCGAAGACGCGTGCTACGATGGAGGTACGAGCAGTTTTCGTCTGAAATGGAATAGTTTCTGAATGACGGGGCTCCTTAACCCAAAATCGTCCGAAAAATAAATAAATAATAGGCCCTATTTTTGCATGATTCTCGTCGTGTACCTTATTAGGCGATGGGGGATGGTTCGTCTCCGGTGTAGCAGTTTTATTTTGTCTCCGAATCAGTTTCTGGGAGAGAGAGAGGTCTTAAGCTCCTAAACCGGTGCGCCTCAGCAAAAAAAAAAAAAAAACTGGTGCACCTCTGTCGTGGCACGCATTGAGAAGGACGGCACCCTCCCTACCGTAGCCTTCGTCCGAAGTACCGCAGACGCGTGCTACGATAGATAGTGGTGCACCACTTTTTTTTTCTAATACTACCCCTCACTTTCGGAGGTCAAGACATGTCCTTCTTAACCCCAAAAACTGACTTGATCGCGGATGAAAAATAAACCTGCTTTATCGCGGATGAAAAATCCCATGGCCTAGGTATAGAGCGAGAACCGTGCAAAAAAAAAACTGGGTTAAGGAGCCCTGTCGTTCGCAAAACCGTTTCAGACGGAAAAGTGCTCGTACCTCTATCGTAGCACGCCTCCGCAGTACGGTACCGCACTATTAAAGAGCACGCGGGATTAGTGCGGAATGCCACTTGAGTGCGGTCATGGTCGTACGGCGACCATGACCGCACTTTACGGGGACCCCCATTGTGTGCAGCAGTACGGAAGTAGTGTTAGTACATACGCGGGGGCGGCGCTTAACCTTTGTATGAGGAACAGCACAACACTAGGAAAATTACTTGGACTTAGTGCGTGGAAAACTGATTTTCGGTTTTGCAAAAGGGGAATAACATTTTTGGAAACTCGTAATTTTCTGGTCGGGTTTTGGGGATTTTCACAATCGGGTCGGGGCAGGAGCTTTCGAAATCTCACGGGCCGAATCGGGTCGGTTCAGGGGGGTTTCAAATCTGACGGGTCGGATCGGGTCACGGGGCGGGTCACCCCCCGGGCCGACCCGACCCGCAAGACGTGACTCAATCCGTTAAAAGACTTGGTACTTATGTAATTATCGGCTCGGCTGTTTTTACGCGAAATCGCGAAGAAAAACACTTTTAGTATTCTATTTTTACCCGCTACCTAATAACTCGTACAGCGTGAGGAGTGTACATGGGACGCTCGTTCCTCACAAGAGAACTTGGGCCTGGCGCACAAAAAACAAGTTTTTACCCGTTTTGACCCAAGTCAAAGATGGACCCTACCGTTATTAGGCGGCCGTATAAATGAGCATTCATCTCGCTTTTATGTTTTATATTCCCTGGCCATATTCCCTGACCACGAAAGCCTACCTTTCCATCGAAACCCTTCCAGCGCCCGCGGGCGAGATCCTATTCGACGTCGTCGCAGAAGCCCTTCGGCGAGGATCGCTGTCCGTAGCCCCCTTTTCCTCTAAGGGTGAGCAGGCGTGTCCCGAAGGCGGGGGTGGGGGAGAGGGGTCGCAGAAGGACCACGGCGGGCCGGGGGGGGTCGCCCTAGATTTTGTCCTTGCGGCGGAGCAGTCGGGGTGGGACACGTCGGTAACGTTTTTGGAGAAGCCGGGGGCGATGAGGTTGCGCCTGCTTCGCTCCGACTCCTAAGCTTATGGGGGTGGGGGGGTGGGTGGTGGGGCGTGTATTCATGCATGGCCGTAATTTGGAGGCCATTGACCCTCGCATCCCTGCCATGCCGGGACGGAGCAAGGCGAGTTTTCACGAATCAGGCAAAAATCGCGTGCACGAAGCGCGAAGCGCCGTGGGGTGTTGGGTGAGTCGCGCAATGAAGGATGAGAGCTGCATCCTACCAAGATTCACTTGTGACGCGGACTTCGGCATCTTGCGCGTCCTTTCTTACGTTTCGGATGACAGCTTCGAATAAGTTTATTTGTTTTCTGGCGTGGCCACTTTCGGGGACAGTAATGGGGAAACTTTGTAGCTGCCTCTTGTCTTCCCATATGCACACTACGTGATATCATCCTCCTTGTGCGGAGTTAACGGGGGGGAGGGGGAGGGGGGTAATCATGTCATGCATGGCCGTAGTCTCTAGGACTAGGGGGGGGGGGAAAGGGGGGGGAGAGAAGGGGAGGGGGGGGGGGGGGAGGGGAGACGGGGGAGACGGGGGGGGGAGGGGAGACGGGGGAGGGGGGGGGGGGGAGGAGGGAAGGGGGGGGGGGGGGGAGGGGAGAGGGGGGAGGGGAGGGGAGAGAAGAGAGGGGGGGAGGGGAGGGGAGAGGAGGGGAGAAGGGGGGGGGGGTCGCGCTGGTCACTTAACCCCTTTAGTCTATATCTGCAACCCCGTTTGGGGGGAAAGCTACTTGGAATTTGAGTACCACAACGTTTGGAGTCATAAAAAAAAGGGGACGAAAAACATGTACTGTATGACTGAATACTTTTCACCATCGGTCACAGGTATGTATTATGGCGACCGTGCGCAGTTGGATAAAGGAGACGATTAGGGGCGTTACAGCAACCAGTCGCTGCTCGGTCGCTGCGGGGCTGGGTTAGATGGTGATGCGCAAATAACGATGCCGGTGCGAACACTGCAAGGATATTTGCTAAGCGCTCGCAGCTTGATACTGCTCGTACTACTGTGGATAGATAATCGTTCGTAGATCGTTCGTGGTTTGTTCATGTGTATGCCGCTCGTAGGTCGTTCATGAGTTTTCATAGATCGTTCATAGATCGTTCATCTGGGTTGTTCATAGATCGCTCAAAGATCGTTCGTAAATCGTTAATTTTGATCGGTCATCTATAGATCGGTCAAATATCGTTCATAGACCGCTCATGGATCGGTCCTAGATCGGTCGTTGGTCATTCTAAATAGGCCATTCGTAGATCCTTCGCCAATGTTGTAGACCGTTGGTGTGACCGTTTCGCACCCTTGTCGTGTACTTGTCCGCTATATGTGGGACCCCAAAAAGGTTCGAATCGTGGGGGCAACGATTTGTTTTTTGGCGCTGTGTCTTAATCCCTTCAAAACGGCACTTTCAAAACTGCACCCACCTGTCCGGGGACAAAGTACTTGAAACTTAGTGTGTGTTTGTTTTTTGCAGTAGTTCCATGGCTTTTTAAGCAAGAGGGCATCCTTCCGCTTTTCGAGTATTAATTCCGTTTTTCGAGGTATACGAAGTCCAAGGGTTTCCCTTTCTTTCTTAGTGCCGTTTTTTTTTCTTAAGGGGTGTGTAAGGGTTATCTTTCATTTTTTGGCGTTAGTTTTCGTAAGGGCAAGGGTTCCTTTCCGTTTTGGGCGTTGTGTCTATCAAGGGTGTGTAAGGGTCCCGTTCAACTTTGTTCAGTTGTGTCTTTAGGGGAAGTCATCCCTTCCGTCTTTTGTGTTGTATCTTAAGGGTGCAGAGTATAACGGTTTCCGTCCGTTTTGGGGATTGTGTCTTGAAACGTATGGTTCCATTTCCTCTTGGGGTTGTTTCTTGTCGGTGTTTTCATTGTCGGCATTATCTCTCGGGGGTAAGGTTTTAATTTCCGTTTTTTTTTTTTGTGTGTCTTAAAGATCTGTAAGAATCCACTCGTTTTGTTGGCTTTTTGTCTTAAGCGGTAAGGGTTTCATTCCGTTTTTTTTTCTTTCTTTTGTTCTTGAGGGCGTATAAGGACGCCCTTCCTGTTTTTGGCTTTTTGTGTCGTGACAGCACGTGTTCCATTCCTTTTTTTTTTTTGCGTTGTTTAAAAAGATATTTCCACACTCGGCGCTGTGTCTTAATGGTACATAAGGACTCGCTTCCGTTTTAGGCCTTTGTGTCTTAGAAGCACTGGTTCCCTTCGCTTTTTTGCGTTGTGCGTTAAAAGGTATTTCCACACTCGGCGTTTGTGTCTTAAGGGTACAATAAGGACTCCCTTCCGCTTAGGCCTTTGTGTGTTAAAAACACGGGTTCCCTTCCTTTTTTTCGTTGTGTCTTCAAAGGTATTTCCATTTTCGGCGTTGTGTTTTAGCGGCAACGGTCACATTCCGTTTATTTGGCGTTGTGTAAAGGGTAATATAAATACTCCCTTCATTTTTTGGCATTGTGTCATAACAGCACGGGTTCCCTTCCCTTTTTATGTTGTGTCCTGAAAGGTGTTTCCTTTTTCGGCGTTGTGTTTTTTAGCGGCAAGAGTTCCATTCCGTATTTTTTTAATGTGTCTTAAGGGTACATAAAATGATTCCCTTCCATTTTTGGCATTGCGTCCTAAGCCTTCGATTTCCCTTCGTTTAGTTGCTTTGTGTGCCGTAAGAAGTGTTTCAATGTTCGACGTTGTGTCTCAACGGCAAGACTTCCATTCCGTTCTTTTCGTTGTGTCTTAAGGGTACATAAAAGGGATCCCTTCCGTTTTTGGCATTGCGTCTTAAGCCTACGGGTTCCCTTTCTTTGTAGCGCTGTGTCTTAGCCCCTTCACAGCCCCGAAATGCTTCCCTATACTACTTCCAAGTAAAGCGTCCCGAAAAACGCGCTTCCGGTTCTAGAAGGATTAAGGGTGCATAGGGGTTGCGTTCTGCAATTGCCATTGTCTCTTAAAGGCACGGGTTCCGTTCCTTTTTTCGGCTGTGTCTTGACGGTGTCTCTTCAAGGGTGTACAAGCGTTTCTTTCCGTTTTCGGCGTTGTTGTGTCTTAAAAGTATGGCCTCCCTTTTTCCTTTTTGGGGTTGTGTCTTGAGGAAAAAAATAAGGGCCCCCTTCCATGTTTTTACGTATCAGTTGCAGCTGCTGCTTTTCCGTTGCATCCCCCTCCGTACTAATTCCAAGTAAATTATCCCCACAAATGGGTTTCCAGAGTTGCAGAGGGGTTACGGGTAGACAAGGGCCCCCTTCCATATTTTTCGGTGACCAGTCACAGCTGCTGATTTTCTATTTGTAACCCTCTCGCCCTACATTCTCATTGGCCTCAAGAGTTGCTGTCGTGTTGGGTACATTTTTTTTGTGGCCTCTGGCAGTCGATCGCTGTTGTTGGTTGTTCAGCAGTGGTCCCTCTATAAGGCCTGTTTGCCGCTACAGTGCCCCCGTTGCTCTCCAAGTGCCCGCGCAATTGTTTGGAATATTTGGGAAAAAACGGTAGTAGTGGCAGCATGCGGAGTAGTGCCGGTTTGCCGCTACAGTGCCCCCGTTGCCCGCTATAGTGCCTGTGAAGTTGTTTGGAACACATGGGAAAAAACGATAGTAGTGGCAGCATGCGGAGTAGTGCCGGTTTGCCGCTACAGTGCTCCCGTCGCCCGCTATAGTGCCTGTGAAATTGGTTGGAACACATGGGAAACACCGGTAGTAGTAGTGGCAGCATGCGGAATAGTGCCGGCTTGCCGCTACAGTGCCCCCGTTGCCCGCTATAGTGCCTGTGAAATTGTTTGGCACACATGGGAAAAAACGATAGTAGTGGCAGCATGCGGAGTAGTGCCGGTTTGCCGCTATAGTGCCCCCGTTGCCCGCTATAGTGCCTGTGAAATTGGTTGGAACACATGGGAAAAACCGGTTGTCGTAGCAGGGGCAGCATGCGGAGTAGTGCCGGGGTGCCGCTGCAGCAGTGTGGGTATTTCCGGCTAGCACATACCGGCGGTGTATGAGGACCGCTATACACTACTGTGTTGTTTGGTCGAAGCGAAAATGACGGTGTGTATGTCGCAATGGCGCGTGTGCTACGATACGATACGGTTGCAGCGTTGCACTCTTTTCGGCTTGAAATGTTTTCTGAAAGAAGGACGGGGTTTTTTGCCCCCATAAATAACCCAATATCTTCGGCAGTGGTTCGTTCTTGTTTCATGCAAACTTATCATGCGATACGCTTCGCATTTTGTACCTGAGGGCTACTATGGGATTTAGTCGTTAGTGGGCTGCTCTTTGGTTTTCTCTCGACCGGCTTCCCAGAACCCAGTATATTGCCGGAGAAATAATTCGATCTAATGTTTCATATGTAGACTTATAAATTTCGTTTGTTGCACCTATAAAGGCCACCATGGGATTCGTTCGTTGTAACGTTGCGCTTTGAGCTTTCGGCTCTTGTTTTTCGGGGGGGGGTGCTTTTGCGTGAGGTATGGAGCTCCTCAAATTGTGGCAATGAAAGTGAGGCAGCCGCAAGAGCTTTCAGGTACAGACCTACCTCTACCGAAGCTCGTGTCCAGACGCGCAGGTTTTTTGTGAAGTTGAAAAGAGTCAGTGCGCAAGAACCAGAGGGGAGGGGACTCGTTCACCCCCCCCCCCCCCCCCCCCCTGTCACAAGGCTAAGTTTTGGGTGGGCAAAAAAATATGGTATTGTTTTTAGGTACCACTAGGCCTAACACCCTCTTAATACCTTAGCAAATAGCGTCGACGGCAGGACTATGGATTTTTTTTTGGGGGGGGGGGTCGTGGGTTCGAATCTCATCATCAACACACTGGAACACTAAACTTTTTCGACTTGCCCCATGTCGAACTTGAAATGACGCGTGCTATATACGATGTAGAGGCATACCCCTTTTTGTCGTTTGTCTTTCCGAATGACAATTTTTTTTTTTTTAACCGATTTCCAACTCCTGGAATGATCCTAGTCTAGTTCCCAGTGTTTTCTCCCCGTTTATCGGGGATGCAGCGCTAAACCGGTTAAAACCCCAAAATGGTCAGAACGTACTTGTATAATACGCCGTTTCTCGTTTTTTCAGTCTGTTTTTTTTCGTTGTTGTTACATATCTGAGAGGCCGTGGGAACTTTTTCATCGGGCTGCGCGCTTTCGGTTTCACTCGTAATCAGCTCTCGTGGGCCATGGAGTTGCTCTCCGTAGATTGGTAGTCCTATAGATTCAACGTGAAACCATGTCATTCATGGCAGGGTTGGTTCAAAACCAGGTGATAATAAATGCCGCGGCAGTCACGTCAAGGCCATCATATGTAGATGGGGCGATGATGTATGTGACGGTTCGTGGGCGAAGACGTCGGCTGACGGCGTAGTCATCGTCATGATCCATCGAGGGCGTCTTTGGACTTATCATGCTAGTTTTAGTGTGTTGGGTTCCTTGACGGCTGTCCGTCAAGGGACAAGAGTGCCGTCAAACGTCGATGGACGGTTTGGTTATGACCCGTCAAGGGCGTCTTTGGGCTTATCATACTAGTTTTACTGTGTAGATTTCCTTGACGGCCGTCCGTCCGTCAACGGGCAAGAGTGCCGTCAACCGTTGGTTGACGGTCTAGTTATGACCCGTCAAGGGCGTCTTTGGACTTAGCGCACCTCTCTCTATCGTAGCATTGCGTCATTCACCTTAAGTCTTCCCCCGGTATCCCCATGCCAGGAAACAGAACCGCGTGGACGTAATGATTGATACGCGTCCGCTATTTCTTTTAACACCCCTGTGTGCATACCACTTTTTTTTCTTCCCTGTGTTTTGTTCTGTGTCATGTTGCAGTATGAGTCCCGCTGTATACGAGAGCCAAGTACTAGCGATTTCTCCTGTTTTTTAGCGCCGCAGCCGACCCTCTATAAAGGCGGTATAGGACGAATGCGTTGAGTTTACAAGAGTAGCGGACCCTCTATAAGGCGGCGGTATAGGACGAAGGCGTTGGGGTTACAACCGTGGCGGACCCTCTATAAGACGGTATAGGACGAAGGCGTTGGGGTTACAACAGTAGCGGATAGCCTCCATAAGGCGGTATAGTACGACGGGATTTTATGCCGCCCTGTTAGACTAAGGCTATGCACGCTAGGGGGTATGGTCAGGGGGGGGGGTGTACTCAGTTTGTGCATGGCCGTAGTCGTATGGCCATAGACCCTCGCATCCCTATTGTGCCGGGACGGAGCACGTCGAGTTTTCACCAAAACCAGGCAGGCATTGCTTGCACCAAGTAAGGAAGAGGAGGGTCACGTTTTGGGGCCTCGTTTTTCAGTGTGGGCCGGACTGACTCGCGCGAGAGTGACCTATGATACCTCTCTGTTCCTTTGGTGGTCTTCTTAAGCTTTCTTGTGTGTGTGTGTTTTTTTTCGGCAATATGATACCGCCATGAAATGGTTTGTCTACGCTGCGCAGCGCCAAACACATCGCCTGAGAGGAAATTTTGGCAGAGAGGTGAACAGAGCCACCTCGTGCGAGCGAGTGGCACAGCCGGAAGTAAAAGTAGTTTACCCTCCCCACCTTACCGTAGCCCCCCCCCCCCCCGTACCGCAACTTGTGGTGTATATCGAGAGGCCGCCCTGCATACTCGTATATTCGTATGGTAGGCAGTTGTATTCAGAGTTGCAGTCGTGCAAAACCGATTTCAACCGTCCTGTATCGGGGTGACCGCCTCATTCTGACTGCCTTATATAGGCCTTGCTAGTTAGTTAACTGTGTTGCACCTGTGCATGTAGCGTTTGCGACGTATTTGCACGTACCCGGTGGTGTATGTTTTTGCTCCCGGCCGGCATGTTTTGCGCGGAAATAGTCTGTTACAGACTACTACCCTGGTATGTATTTGACGGAGCTGCTCACTTCCCAACACACCTACGAAACCGCATGCAGCTACGGTACTGTAACAGTAGATTTACGTCCGGACATTGATTGCGTAAAAAATGACGATTGGAAAGCGCACCGGAGCGTGAGTTGGCAAAAATCGGTGAAAATCGAAAAGCATAAAAAGCTGAAAAAAAAAGTGGGAATGATGAACCCTATGCGCGATAAAAATGAAGGCATGTGCCGGGGGGGGGGAAGGGGTGTGAGGAAAGGCACCTGTTACCACGGCTTGTCCAGAAGGTCGCTGAGGGTCGAAGTTGTCACGGGTTGAGCTGGAGACTAAAAGTGATTATGTAAAAACAAATATAAAAACACTACCAGGTATAGGTTATCGTGGGGAGGGGATATTCTACCCGTGGATTTTGCTTTCTTCTCTCTCGTCTTGTCTTGCCGTACGTCGTGATGCCCTTATTTCTGCTATCAATAGTACTTGTCTTACGCCAGAAGCGGCTTTGTAGTAACGACCGCAGCGTGTTCCCCTTACGCAAGTGGCTTCTGGTTTTACAGCAGTATCAAGCAGTAATGCAGCGCCAATTTAGTGCATTGGCGCGCTGCTTCCCGGTGTGAATTTCGTTTTTTTGCTGAACTTCTGAGTTGGGGGGGGAGTCGTCAGGCAGATAAGAACCCGTCTGATAGATACCGGGGAAATCGTGTGCTTTCTGTTCATAACGGAAGTGGTTTGGATGTTGACGGCTGTAGCGTGCTAGCGCAGAGCACATTTGTATAGCAGCCTCTTGTGCGCGCAACGCGAGCTCAAAAAAACGCTTTCATTAGGGAGTAATACGGAGGAAGGGATGGAGTGGGGGAGCGGAAGGTACTCATTATTGTTAAGGTTTTAGTGGGGTATTAGTCCGTTTGACCACTTGCAACTGGTTAACCAATAGCTTACCCAAACTAAGCCTTATAACACTCTCCCCCCCTGAAACGGCGGGATAGCAGGTCGGCCGGATATACGGGCGGACCTGTCAATATATCCAAGCCGTTTCATTTCCTGGGTATACCGGGGAGAGTATTTTTCAAGTTCGCCATGGGAAAATCTGAAAAAGTTTATCATGGTGGATGTGGGGATCGAACCCACGACCCAAAAACCCATGGTCTGTCGACGACGCCATTTGTTAAGGAATTAGTGGGGTATTAGTCCGTTTGACCACTCGCAACTGGTTAACCAATAGCTTACCCAAACTAAGCCTTATAACATTATCGTGTGTTGCTCGAGTCTGTCGACCATAGACCCTCGCATCCTTACCAAGCCGGGACGGAGCACGTCGGTCTTTCGCAGACCAGGCAAGATTTGCTTGCACACAACAAGAGCGAAGCGCCGGGAGGCTCTCAAGACGGTGGGCATGGAGGGTGGGCTTCGCCCCTAGAACCGCTTCGCAAGGCGGGCATCGGCACTTTTGTGACCACTTCCTTGTTACACGGATGACCGCTTCGAATGCGGGGGGCGGGGGGAGTTGTCAAAGTGAGTAGTGCATGTTTCCATGGGGGGGGCGGGGGCAAGGATATACCAGCCACCATGTCGTTAAAACACTCTGTGTCATCAAGTCAACATTTACCCCTGCTTGTTTGCATTTTCCTGTTACTCGTAACCCTTTTGGACTTGATTAGATGGGAAAAAACGTGACGAAATAGCACGATTACAGCATTAATTGGCCGTACGAAGCAGCCGGGGCTGCGGGGTTTCTTCAAGGGGGGGGGAGGGCGGGGGCTGAGGGAAGGGGGGGGGGGCAGGGTCGGTCGCGTTTATAGCCCTTTTGGGCGTTCAGAAGCCAAAAGTGACGAATCCACTGATGACTACACCATCGGTCACACGTGTAATTCAAGTTAAACGACGCAAATTTGTTCCCCGGCGAATGTCCACACCGTCTTTTCGATGCAGGCCGTGAAATTTTGCACACGCCTTGCATGTGCCGTTGGGAAGACCTCACTTCCGTGTCGTTTTTTTTGTTTTTGCCTGACTTTTCGTCAGTTACGTTTTTTTGGAAAGTTTGGACCACCTTAGGCCAAACTTTTTCGACGAGAAAAAAAAAAACACCCGCAGGTCAAGTCCCGGGATGGGCATGTAGAACACGTGTGCAAAATGTCAGGGTCCATCTCTCGAAAACGGCATGGACATTTGAACTTTTAAAAATGAGTAAGATACGTTATTTCCTTTTAATGAGTTGATTTTAGTGCAGGATCATGTTTTGTCGCCGTATTCTGCTTAATATTGAACATACGCACAGGTCAGACACTTGATTTCTTGCGCGAAAAATTGTACAGGCATGGCTTGGAGTACCTCCAACCGGTTCGTGGAAAATGCGGTGCAATTTATTTTTGGCCCCCGCTTAGAATAAGCCTGAATCTTATTGAAAAAAGTGAAGGCCTGTCATTTGGTCAATGCGAGTTTCGCTCCTAGGGACACCCCGAGGCCGTTACATAAAAAACTGGCCGTGTCACCCTCTTCCCACCGGTCATGGGGGACAGCATGATACCAAGTATTCATCATTTGTTCAATATCTTCCGAATTGCGTTGTTTATTGCCATTTTCTGTGGCTTGTTAGGGAGAGCTACCGTCTAACATGTCTATCGCAATACCCACCTGCACCGAGAGGGACCCCATCTTTGCGCTCCACGATTTTGTTACGTTTTCTACAAGTTCTTACGGATGAAGGCGTCGAAAGCAAATCCTATTCAAGCTTCTCAAGTCTGACCTGTTGTTCCTTGATTCAAGAGAGCGGGCGGATTTGGCCAGCGGGACGGTTCACAGGCATGCAGGTAGCGTTCCAGGTGTCACAAGTGCAAGGGTATCGTGCAGTGTTTCGGTCCCAGCGCTCAGTTCACAGGTTCACAGTTTCAATGTTCCCGTGCTTTCCAAGTGATTGACATACCCCAAGCTCCATCTGAGCCCACGCACGTTTGGTCGATCCCCTCCTGTGATGCTATTCCTCTGAGGTCCTGCAACTCCGGTTTTTTACATATTGTCTCCTGCTCGCCGTGACACTCCTCTGTGGCATGCCCACGTCTTTGCCAATAAAATACATCTCCCTCCCTTTACTGTCTGGGTTCTGTTATGCGCATTCCCGGACTACCCAGACACCGAAATGGTACAACACTATCCACTCCCTCTTCTAGAGGAATATACCTCCATACGCCACTAAAAAATAACAAATAAAAACTCGTAATAAGTTTACGTCTACACCCGGTTGTACCGTAACAGCCGAGGATAACACCCATACATCCTCGTAAATCTCTCCTCCCCCTCACCATCGAAAGAAAAAGGGGAGAACTAACGAATACCTGGCTCAGCAGCCGCTGGCCAGCTACTATTAGTAACATCACACTGTCTGTTCTCGTGTTCTGCCAATCTGCCAGCACCGTCCCGTGCTGTACCCACCTGGTATGGCCACTGACGCGGTCAACCAACACTGCCATGCTGATGCAATCAATGTCAATTCCCGAACCATAGAATAAGAACCGAAACGCCTAGCGTCAGTAGGGGAGCCAAACCACTAGTATATAGGGACCTCTTATTTTCAGCGGACCTAGATGAGACACTCGTGCGAGTGGCTGCGCAGGCGCTATTTCTGTTTGTTGTGCTTTTTTTCGGCAGCAGCAGCAGCAGCAACAGCAAACGCTGCACCGCCACTAAACATGAAAAGAAAAACGACGTTGTTTCATGAGTGGGACACACCTGTCTGTGTGAGCCACTCTATCGCGAGACGAACGGCTTGAATTCATTCGGGTTGTGCGAGCAGGGGGCATCCCTTCCCCCCCACCATCCATCCATCATCATAGCCTTATTGACCACCCGCGAGAAGTGACCGTGTGACAGTACGCACTCGAAAATGCTTTCGGTATGTTTTCCTCCTCTGCCGTACAGTCTATACTTCAGGGTTCTTGAGGGTTATCACTTGATAAGAACAATTTTACCACTGCGCACGCAGAAAATCATTCCAACTCTCGACACTCGTAGCATGCATGCCACACTATTGATACACGGTGGGGGTACCCCGATTTAAGAGCACCCCCCCCGTAACAAGCCGAAACGAGCGCTGTTACCTGCACGTTGCTCATTGTCTGCAGTGGGAAATGGATAGCTTTTAGTGCTATAGGCGGGACATGCCGATTTGACCGCTCCTCCGTCCCGAACGGTCTTATCCTTGACTCTCTTAAACCGGGGTACCGTACCGATTTGACCGCTCCTAAGTCCCAAACGGTCTTATCCTGGATTCTCTTAAACCGGGGTACCCACTGTAGTTCAGTGTATAAATCCGGCAACGAAGGTGGAGGAAGTGCTCGAACGGCCACACGGGTAGCTAAGGAGTGGTTTCCCACTTCTGGGTGACTTACGGTAGGGTTACCCGTGCAGCAGGTTCCAAGAAGTTTCTGAGCTCCGGTATAACATGATGATGAAGGGCTTCAATATCTCACCCTCGAAACGTCATTTTCGAAGGCAGTGTCATTCAACCGCGCAACACCCGACCAAAATTTTCATGCACAATACTATTATTAATAATAGTCCTAAAACAAGTAGTGCACACTCATCTAGCTATCATGCTAGCGCTAATCGATAGTCCCACAAGTGGTTGAGGAGCTACCCCACCCGGCCCGAAACGGTTGGACCAAAAAAGAAGGGCAAACCCTATACCGGTGGGATGACTCTTCTCACCACAAAGAGTTCGTTGTGTACGAGTAGACTATACTACGTGGGACGCTACTAAAGAGAGGTCGACACCTGCGTGTGTGTGAGGACGTATTCAGTGTGCATCACCACTACTGCTGTAATAATACTTTGCAATTATTTGTATGTTACACTGGTCGTTGTTGCTGTTGTTGTTGTTGTTGTTGTTGTTCTCACATTCTCACATAAACTCGCATAATCAAATCCGTGGTCACAGGACAGGTTCCAGTCACTCTGGAGTGGAAGAATACCCCAGGGAGAAAAACTACACAAACGAAACCAAGAGTGGTATACACGCATATATATATCGTAGCTGACGCAATTCATGCCTCTACGTCCCTGGTTAGGGATTTCGACACCGAAAACATAACTCCCAAACCAATTTCACCCATAGTGATTCCCATCCGAAAAACGTACACATGCAGTTAGAAACGTGCATGCAGTTCTAACGCGGTGCTGGCCGTAAACGTCTTTGCAATTCTATATTAGTATTATAGACTATATCGATAACCTGTTCCTGACCGTCGGTATACTGAACAATCTTTGTCGGTATACTGAACAATCTTCGGGCCGCGTCTTCTCTGTATCATCAGGTGTGTACGGAATTTATTTGTCGTTTTCAAGCAAGCGGTTGCGTTGACATACATATACTACCTGGCTTGATGGAAAGGAAAGGAACACCACTCAGCCACCATCTACTACACGCTAGGGCATGTTTTCATGAGCACCACTAACAAGAGCACCAGACATGGACGCGACATATCTACAGGACCACAACATCTCCGACGACAGTGGGGAGAAAACAGGGCGTATAATCGTACACTACACAATAACAATGTGAAGAAGAAGTACAGACAGTTATGTTAACACTGCGGTAGACCACACTACCAACCTATAATAACTACGCAGGGTATTTCGTGCCTCCGGCCGTTTGCATGATCGCCTGACAACCTCTACCAAACGAAGTAGCATATATATGGCTAACACTTTGAAGTAAAGTCACCCTCGCGTTAAATAGTGGTGACATCGCATGCCCACGTCACCTCGCTTGGTGTATTTGTAAGATGTGTGCCTGTCTTGGATTTGGCGACCTCAGAGCCCCATATCGGCACGGCAAAAATCATAGGTGTAAAATCGTATATGAGACATAAATAATGAGAAAAGGAGATACAGACAGATATGCTAAAATTGCGGTAAACCGCACTACCAACTTATTACGTAAGGTATTCCGTACATACCGTCTGCATGATCGCCTCCCAACCTATGCCAAGCGAAGTATGACTAACGAAGTAACGTAATTGAGCGCGTGTACACTAAGCGTTCCTTTCAAAACAATAACGATTCGCATCTATCCCTTTCGTTCTCAATGGCGGTGACACTGCATGACCACATCACCTCGCCTGTTGTATTTGGCAATATGTATATCTTTCTTATAATTCGCGATGTCAGAAAATAATGGTATCTACATGATTGTATTTATCGATTGAAATATTCTATCTTTCGATCCATGTACAATAACAAATTATGAAGCTTTCAACACGTTGTTTACTACACCTAAGAACTGGGTTGCATACTACATGTAACATCAAACCTTCTAGAAAAATAAACATTACCAGGCGGGTGATATAAAGGGGTGTCTTCTTGCTGCAACCGTCAGATTTGTCCCCTTCAAGGGTTTATAGTTTCCGCGCACATATTGAAATGCTCGCCCCCCGCCCGCCCCCCCCGATCCCTCTTGTTTAAACGCACCATCTGAAATCAAAATCTGCCGGAGTAGTAAACACTACCAGCCAGCTGATATCATCTCATTATCCATCTAGCCATCCATGCCGTAGCTCCAACTCATCTCCCCCCCCCCCCCTTTGTTCCCCGCCCAGTTCGTTCACACGCCCCACTGACAATCGAAATCGGCCAGAGTAATAAACACTAATAAGCCATTGATATCACGTCATTATCTTTCTAGCCATCCATGACGTAGCTTTCATTAATCCCCCCTCCCCCCCTCCAACGCCCCCTTCTTCCCCACACCCCGCACGATCGCCTAGACCCAGCACCGCGCGTATAGTAAGCCCCTACATATATGATTAATACGCGCGATCGGAGGATCACACACAATGTTGCGAACATCAGTGTCGACCAAATCCTTCGTTTCAATATTATATGTGACCTAAACCTCTTGAAAACCCTTCCCCCCCCCCCCCCCCGCCTTCCCTCGCTTCCTCTTGCTTAAACGCCCCACCTACTATCGAAATCCGCCAGAGTAATAAACACTTCCACGCCCTGGATATCGCCTCGTTATCGTTTCAGAGCCGTCCATGCCGCTGCTGCAATTCACACCCACCCCCGTCCCCAACGCCCCCTCCTTCACCCACCACCCGCACCATCGCCTAGACCTAGCACCACGCGTATAGCCAACCCCTATATCTATGCGACCTAAAGCCCTCCCCCCCCGCCCCCGGCCCCCCCGCCATATTCCTCCCCCTCCCCCACAAGAAATATTTATAGTTTCCACGCACAAATAGACCTGCCCCACCCGTCCCCCCCCCCCCCCTCCCCCCCTCCCGCCCCCCTTTTGATCAAAATCAGGCCCCCACGCCACGTCCTTAAAAACTCCGCTCTCCCCTCACCGGATATTCGACTTACAGGATTCACTTGATAAACTGATGCATTTCCTTCCACAGCTGCCAGATTTTGTCCCCCTCAGAAACGGGTTTTATAGTTTCCGCGCACAGACTGCCTAACATCACCCTGTTGACCCTGATAGCTACACTGTAGTTGCAAGGGGAGTCGCCGACCTATATCCTTAATGAGGACACACAACCCGTGATACGCGCGATCGGAGTATCACACACAGCTTGCAAAGATGAGTTTCGACAAAATCTTCGATCTCACAGCTGGAGTGTATTTTAATTTCTATAATATAGATGATATAACTTAGTAGGGGGTATAGACTATAACCCTTCGAACAATGAAGCGAATGAAAATACGTGGAAGTGTGGTGAGCTAAGCTTTATTTTTCCCCATCCGCCGAAGGATAAAAAAAGAAAAAAAGATAAATGAAAACAGAAATCCCACACAGTTTTCCATGTAGTACTTCCTCTCCAAAACATATTTTACGTGCAGTTATAATCGTGCCTGCAGCTCCGAAGGGAGCATACTGCAACCACGGCGTTTCACGGGTCGAGTCGGGTCGGGGCAGGGCGATTCGACCCGACCACAATCGTGCCTGCAGCTCGAAAGGGAGCATATTGCAACCACGGGGTTTCACGGGTCGGGTCGGGGCAGGGTGATCCGACCCGACCCGTGCAATATGAAAACCTCCATAACCCACCTGACAAGACCGGTGAGATTGCGAACAACCTCCCGACTCGACTCGACCCTACCCGACGCGTGAGAGCTTGAAAGTCTCTTCTCACCCTACCCGCGGGTCAGCTCATGACAGGTGAAAACCCCGGGATATAACCAGTGCTCATGACAGGTGAAAAACCCGGGTTGGGTTAACCCCGGGTTGGGTTTATAACCAGTAAGTAACCCTTGTTAAGATACGGCCTCGAAAGGCCTGTAATTATCCGAATTTGAGATCATTTGGATGGGTTTCGTATGATAAGGTTGGCGTTTTCTATTCGGGAAAGTCAGGAAATAGATCGGAGGCACGCTCCGATCTCAGAAGCTATCCGGGGCTCTGGTGGAATCGAATAAAGCAACGTCTCTACGAAGGAAAATAAAATGAGTACTCTCCGAGGACCTGCTCAATTGGCAGACCTGCAGGGGGCACTCTGTGTCCCCACCTATAACATTACACATGGCGTCGTCGGCAAGACGAAATCGACAACCCCCGGTTGTATTACCCTCTTACCCCCGCCAAATTCGTTCCCACACGGAGGCATGCTATATATCGTAAGAGATGTAGCCCCGATTTTTTCGTTTCTTCCGCTCCTCACTCTTGACCCCTTTACAACTGGAAACCCGTTTTTGGGGACAAAATTACTTGGATTTAGTATAGGGAGGGGTTCGGGGGCTTTAAAGAGGTCAAGAGCTGTATGTATGTAGTACCTCGACCCCCAAAAAATGTTTTTTTCAAAGTAAAACTGACAAGTTCAAGTTGATGTGAGCAGACTCAGCAATGAGGTCATATGTGTATAAAAAACAACAAAGCATTAATACTGTATGCAAAAACAACAACGACAACAGAACAAAAAGAAAAACCCGACGAATATTTTCTGGGGGCTAAGGGGGCGTCATTAACAAAAAAAAAAAAATCTCTTCTTTTAACCAAAAGAGTGCTAATATACCTCCTACCGTCTAGACGCGTGACCTAGACGCGTGCTAAGATGGAGGTGTCAAGGTATACCACTTTTTGGCTAAAGCATTTCCCGGAAAATGACTGGGCTCCTTAACCCCTTTAGAGCCCCCGAACCCCTCCCTATCTTAAATCCAAGTGATTTTGTCCCCAAAAACGGGTTTCCAGTTGTAAAGGGGTTAACCCTCCTCAACCCGAAATCGTCGGAATTTTGTTCTTTTTTTTTTTGCGCGGTTTTCGTTTGTACACCTTCGTAGGCCGTGGGACATAGATAATTTATCGAGCAGCAGTTTTGTTCTTGTTCATTTTTTCCCAAAATCAGTTACTGGGAGAGGTCAGTCTTGACGCCTCTGCAACTGGAAACCCTTTCTTTTTTTACAAATTCATTTGGATTTAGTATACGGAGGGGTTTGGGGCTCTATAATAGCTCCGAAAGTGAAGAGCCCCCCCCGAAATAAAAAAAAACTGTGACACCTCTTACCTCTTCCGTGTACCTAGGACGCGTCCAATATATTCAAGACGCGCGCGACTAGGATAGGACGGTCGGTGTGCACGTAATATATTTCTGGGGGTTTTCACGGGGGAGATGGATCACCCCTCGCGGGTCGGATCGGATCGGGGTCAGGGGTGACCCGCAAAACCCCGACCCGTGAGGTTTAGGGGAAGAAAGAAAAAATGGGCCCGACGCGATCCGACCCGTGAAATTTTCCAACACCTCCTGACCCAACAAACCAGACTCGACCCGCGAGTTTTTTGTTTTTAAAGAAGAAAAAAAATATGATCCGACCCGCGAGCATCGAAAAAAAAAACACAACTCCTGATCCGACCCGCGAGTCTTTTCTTTATTTCATTTTATTGTGATCCGACCCGACCGCAAACGGGTGGCGGGTCATGACCCGCGAAAAGCCCTGCCCTGTTAATTTCTGAGATTCCGCTCTTAAGGAAGTCTTCCAACCTCTCACCAATGCTACGGTACAGGTACACCGACCATTATTTTTTCATCTGCAAGGTTCGTGGCTTAACCCATTAAGAGCCCCAAACTCCCTCCCTATACTAAAACTTCCAAGTAAAATTGTCCCCAAAAAGGGTTTCCAGTAGTAGTGAAGGCGTGAAGGAGCTCTATACCTTGCACCTCCAAAAAAAAAAACATTTTTGAAAAAAACTGACAACAGTTCAACCCCCATGACCGAAAAAAAAAAAAAAAAAAAAAAAACTTATGAAAATTCCGACCACTCTGGGATAAGGAAGGAGCCACCCCGTCATACTCAGAAAATAGTTGTTTTCGTTGGAAAAAAAGTGCTACTTCTGTCGTACAGGGTGCGTCTTCTCCGTCTCTCTCACACCCCCCAAAAACGGATTGTGAGAGAAGGAAACGAACGCGAAACCCGATGAGCAATGCCATGGCCTGCGTATAATAAGGCATACAGCAGTTCAACGAAAAATTTTCGCCGAAACAATAACTGTCGATTTTTGGTAATAAACGAGAATTGACCATTTTTTGGTACGTGTAAGGGGGTCCAATCGTAACCCAGAAAGAAGATAAACTTCGCAAAACATAGAGGGCAAAATCCAACGACGTTCGGTAGTTCCCCAGCCGAGGAGCCCCACCAAATCAGGAGGAAATGCTCGCACACATCGCACAGATCATCTGTCCCCACTTGATGATCCAGATCACTCCGAGAAGATCTGCATGGTGCTATGATAGCTCATGCTACCGGGGGGGGGGGGGCTGGGCTCCGGCCGTACATCCTGCACGACCTAGCAATTTCAGCCCGAGGGTTGAATCTGCTTTTCTCGGTATGTAGCTTCTTCACAGCATACTCTCGCAATAACGGCAGACACAGATAATCTAACACTGCACAGATCATCTACAGATAATATACATCGTGATCTGTCAAGGAGTGCTGTACCGCTGTCATACCACGCATCCCAAGCGCGGCAGTAGCTCTTCCCCCAAAAACGTGAAATACCGTTACACTTGCAGGTATTTTTTCACGGGTCGTATCGTTCGTCTCGCGGGTCGGGTCGAACCGGACCCGGGCGACCTGACCGGCCGAACCCTTGAGAATCGAATACCTCCCGACTAGACCCGTGATTACTAGAATACGTCAGAACACCTCCTGATCCGATCCGACTCGACCCACTGAGGTTTCGAAAAGCCTCCTGACCCGACACCCGCGGGCCGGATCATGCATGACCCGTGAAGAGCCACGGTTATTTGCTCTGTTACCACTGAAAAAAAATCCCACGTAATCTCCAAGCACAGTGGTGGCCTCTCCCAATAGTGCCGGTATGTGCCGGCCAACTATTACCGGCATTACACCGGACACCGGCACTATTCGGCATAGTACCGACACTGGTAAAAATTATCGTACAAGCGGGTTTCAGTCGCGCCAAGCGATTTCACCGGCACAATATCGGCACATTGGCCCTATTCAACTCGCACTTTAAGAGACCCCCACCTTAGCTCGTGTCCGAAACGTGCTGTCAATCCTAAACCTCGCCAGGTAGCTCGTGTCCAAAACATGATTTCAATCCTCAACCTCGGCAGGGGCGGGGGTACTCATTTCGTGCATAGCCGTAGTCGTACGACCATATACCCTCGCATCCCCACAATGCCGTGAGTAATCCGGGGGGGGGGGGGGGGAGGGGGGGGGGGGGGGGGGGGGGGCTATCGGGCTATCGCAAAGCAGACTTGAAGTCGATGACGATGCGGTCTTCTTTGGGCACGTGCTGCCGGCAACGCACGCCCGCCAGGCCAAACAGCCGTCGGGACGCCTTCATGCTCGTCGTGTCCCGGTACTGTACAAAACGAGAGATAGGGAGGGGGGGTGATCAACCGGAAAAAAAAAAAAGAAAAAGAAAATTGCAATAGAGTGACATCCAAGCGAGCAAGCGATCAACAACAAGCAACGAACGCAGCGTCGCAGCGTCGAGTCCTCTACGACCGTATGACCATGGGCTGCCGTATCCTGATGTCGTACGAACCACCAGGCATCAAGCACAAAGCACCTCCCCGCCCATACACCGTGCTTGGAACACTAGCGCTCCCATACATTAAACGTTTCGCCGAGATATCATGACCAGCAAAGCAAATAACGAACCATACAACAACAAAAAACAGAACGCGCCAATGGCATCCCATAAACCAAAAGCAAACACAAACAAGAGCCTTGAGTGATACGCGTACAGCACTCGACGTTAACGTTGCCGGTTGAAGTCAAATTCTTCACAAAACACACACAGGAGGCCAACCAACCTCTGTTCTGTCGAAAACCAACGAGTGCTGTGACTCACAAGTATCATTTTTTGGTGCACCAACTTTTTTTTATCTGCGGCTCCTAATTTGAGGGTGTTCACCCAAAAATCCGATTTTGAGAAAAACAAAAGGTGCAACCCGATCGTCCATCCCATGGCCTAGGCACCCCTCCCAAAAAGAAAAAAAAAACGAAATTCCGACGACGTCATTTTGGGTTGACGCCGTTACAACTGGAAACCCTTTTTGTTTTAACAAATTTACTTGAAGTTAGTTAGCATAGGGAAGGACTCGGGGGCTCTAAAGGGGTTAAGGAGCACTGCTGTCATTCAGAAAATAAAAAAAAAAAAGCCAAAAAGCCAAGAAGCCAAAAAGTGCTACCTCTGTATCTGTCGTTAGCACCTGTCGACCCCTCACCTGACAAAAAAGCTCCACATCCCCACCCGATTTTTTTTTTTTTTGTTGTTGGGGAAAATAAACCGCAAACAAGATAAACGATCCCATTTAACCGAAGGCGAAGCCAAAAATCTCATTGTATGACATTCCGGCGATATTACAGCTGCCCGCCCCCCCCCCCCCCGCCCCCCCCCCCGCCCTCTCCACATTAGGTAACCTCCCCTCCCTGCGCCCAACACGCCGCGGTCATGACTAACCCCTGTAGAGCCCCGACACCCCTCCCTATACTAAATATGAGTAATTTTGTCCCCAAAACTGGGTGTCCAGCTGTAAAGGCGTTAAGACCACGACCACGACCCGCCGTACTTTTCCGCCCCCACGCACGGCCGCCGCAACACCCCCCTCCCCACGTGGCCGCCAGAAACAGAATGACATTTTTTTTTTTTAATATACATATATATATTACAAGATTCACTTGATAAAAGGATACATTTTCCTCCACAGCTGTCAGATTTTGTCCCCCTCAGAAACGGGTTTTATAGTTTCCGCGCACAGACTGACTAAAAACACCCTGTTGACCCTGATAGCTACACTGTAGTTGTAAGGGGAGTCGCCGACCTATATCCTTAATGAGGACACACAACTCGTAATGCGCGCGATCGGAGTATCACACACAGCTTGCAAAGATGAGTTTCGACGAAATCTTCGATCTCACAGCTGGAGTGTTTTTTCATTTTTTATAATATATATATCCTCCGGCGGATGGGGAAACCTAACAGATAAAGCTCAAGCTCACCACACTTCCACGTATTTTTCATACACGTCCGTGTGTCGATTTAACTCAACTGCATTCGCAATCCAGCGCTAGCTGGCGTGTCCGTCTCGGTTCCCGCGATAGCACGATTCGCTAAGAAGCTTCCGCCGTCCACAAAAAACATTTTGCTCAAAAAAAAAGTGCGACCCCTATCGTGTTAACAGTATAGGGGTATTTTTCGGTCCGACTGACGGGGTTTCCTTAACGCCTTTACAACTAGAAAACCGTTTTGGGGGACAAACTACTTGGAATTAGAATACGCAGGGGTTTGGCGGGGGCTCTAAAGAGGTTATTTTTGGTCTGACCGCTGGGGCCTCCTTAACGCCTTTACAACTGGAAACCCGTTTTGGGGGACAAACTACTTGGAATTAGAATAGGGAGGGGTTTGGGGGGGCTCTTAAAGGGGAATTTTTTTGTCCGACTTACGGGGCCTCCTTAACGCCTTTACAACTGGAAACCCGTTTTGGGGGACAAATTACTTGGAATTAGAATAGGGAGGGGTTTGGGGGGGGCTCTAAAGGGGTTATTTTTGGTCCGACTTACGGGGCCTTCTTAACGCCTTTGCAACTGGAAACCCGTTTTGAGGGACAAAGTACTTGTAATTAGAATACGGTGGGGTTTGGGGGGGGGGCTCTAAAGGGGTTATCTATAAACCCAAAAATTGTCGGATGTTCTTCACTCTTGTCTTAGCGACATTTCTCGCCGTATCCCTAACGACAGGCCACGGGATTGCTGGGTTTTTGTTTTGTTTTTGGTACTGCCTGTACGAAGCACGAAACGCTTTTATTTTTCTCCCCGAGTCCACTTTTTTGGGGTGGTGGTGGTCTACAGCAGTAGTAGAGTTTCTCAAGCGAGTAAAGAGCCTTAAAAAAACAAAACCAAAAAGTGCATCTCTATCCATCAGCCCACCGAACACATGTGGCCCGCGAAGCGAAGAACGTTTTGTAGGGGACAACCTACTTGGAAACAGTGTTGGACGCGTGCTACGATCGAGTTATTAAGGTGTACCACTCTCTGGCAAAAAAACATTTTCTGAATGACTTGGACTCATCCCACGGTAGGGGTTGCACTTTTTTGGGGACAACCTACTTGGAAACAGTGTTGGACGCGTGTTGCCATAGAGTTATTAAGGTATACCACTTTCTGGCAAAAAAACATTTTCTGAATGACTTGGACTCATCCCACGGTAGGGTTTGCAGTTGTTGGATTAACTAATAATATACCTGGCCGGTTGAGCTCCTCTAGTGAGAAACCACCGGTTCGCCTGACGCTTTTACGAATATATTTGTTATATTAATAGTACTAGCGCATACAAGTGTTGGCCGGGTTGCGCTATCGAATGCCCTTCCAAGTCATGCTTCGGGTGATGGTGAGACGTTGAGCTCCTCGTGGTGGGAGCTCAGAAAATTCTTAGAATCTGCTGCATCCCCGTAAAAGCGTCGGACGACCCGATGGGGCTCCTTAACCCCTTCAGAGCTCCCCGAAATCCCTCCCTATACTAACTTCAAGGAAAATTTATGCCAAAAAGGGGTTTCCAGTTGAAAAGGCGTACCCCAAAGCTCAGGAATGCCATTCTCGTTTTGCGAAATGATTGGCTTTTCAGCACCCGAGCCACGGGTTTCTTCCGCGGATTGCAACTTCATTTTTCTCAAAAGCAGAGTCTTCGGTGAGGCGCCATCTCTAACCGTGCTTTTTTTTGTTTGTTTAATCCTCCGGCGGATGGGAGAAAAAAATAAAGCTAAAGCTCACCACACTTCTACGTGTTTTCATACACGTCGTGTGTCGGTTTAACTCAATTGCATTCGCAATCCAGCTGGTTTTCTGGCGTGTCCTTCGGTTCCCGCGATAGCGATAGCGCGAGCTGTCCCTACCGGCGGTCCCCGTTAGCATACTATAATACGGTGGAAAAAGAAGGATAAGGGTCAAGTTTGCAAAACACTCAAACTGGCCCCTCGCCAGCCAGCTAAAAGCAAAAATACCCACCTTGTCGGACAAGTACACCACCTCTCGAATGCCGCTCTGGATGATGAGCTTGGCGCATTCATTACACGGAAACAGCGCCACGTAGATCTGACACCACAGACCACCAGGTCATCGCGGCGGGTGGCGCGGCGGGTGGGGTGGAGTAGCGTGGGAGCAACGGCAGCAGAGATTGAAAGTCGTTAGAACGTGTACAGCAGTATTCCGAGGATGTGCGACAAGAAAGAAAAAAACAAACTCACTCCAAAAAAAAAAAAAACTTGAAATAAAACAGGGCTTTTCACGGGTCAGATCGCTCGCGGCTCGGATCGGATTCGGTCAGGGTATTAAGGGTACCCGACCCGACAAAACCCGACCCAACCCGACCCAACCCGACCCGACCTGACCCGACCCGTGATATTTGACAAACCTCCCGACCCGACCCAACCCGTGAGATTTCGAACACCTCCTGATGAGACCCGACTCGACCCGCGAAATCTTCCAAACCTCCTCCAGCGGGCCGGGACATGACCCGTTAAAAAGCTCTGGATTAAAACACACCAGAGGGGTGGTGGGATGTTTGGGTAACAAACATCTTACTTTTATTAATAGGATGTTTTTTTTGCGGTGAAACGTCTTGCTTTTGTGCGGGGTATTTTTTGCAGCAAAACGTTTGCGTTTAGGGCTAAGCTATTTTCCCCAGTAATACGTCTTGCTTTTACGTAGTGTGGTATTTGCTGTCGTAAAACGTCTTGCTTTTAGTGTGGGATATTTATTGGCAGTGAAACGTCTCGCTTCACGTATGATAGCGGGGTATTTTTGTAGTAAAGTGTCTTGCTTATAGGGTAGAGCATGTTTTGCAGTAAAACGTCTTGATTTTAGTGTGGGATATTTTTTGCAGTGAAACGTCTCGCTTCACGTATGATAGCGGGGGACAATTTGTAGTAAACTGTCTTACTTTTCGTGTAAGGCATGCTTTGCAGTATAACGTCTTGATTTTAGTGCGGCGTATATTTTCCAGTAAAACGTCTTGCTTGTAGTGCGGCGTATTTGAGGGAACAGTAAAGAATCTTGTTTTAACGCAGCGGGGTATTTTTGGCAGCAAAACGTCTTGCTTTTAGTAGCGGGGTAAATTTTCCAGTAAAACGTCTTCCTTTTCGTGCGGGGTATTTCGGGCAGTGAAGCATATTGTTTTAAGCCAGCGGTGTATTTTGGCAGCAAAACGTCTTGCTTTCAGTAACGGCGTATATTTTCCATTAAAACGCCTTGCTTTTAGTGTGGGGTATTTCGGGCAGTAAAGCATCTTGTTTTAACCCAGCGGGGTATTTTTGCAGCAAAACGTCTTGCTTTTAGTGGCGGGGTATTTTGGGCAGTAAAACGTCTTGCTTTTGCTTAGTGGGGTATTTTTTTTGCAGTACTCGTTGTTGTTGTTGTCTCTCTTGTGAAACATCTAGAGTTCGTTGTCACACGAAAGTGCTGGAGCCCTTGGAAGATCCGAAAAACCAAACGGAATCAAAATTCGTCCGGAAATTACTACGCTTTCCCGCCTAAATACGCACGATACGAAGGCGCACAAGTGAAATGATCCAATGTGCAAACTGAACTCATGTGGCCGCGGGTATCCACTCAACTACGGCATAGAGTTCCCCCGTTCCCACAACTAACCAACTCGCGGCTACACACCACAGCGGTTGGGCTGCCTACTCGTAAAACGTCTTGATTTTATCTAGTGCGGGGTATTTTGGCAGTAAAACGTCTTGCTTTTTCACGTGGTGGGGTATTGTTCGAAGTAAAAAGTCCTGCTTTTTTACGTAGAGGGGTACTTTTTTTGCAGTAATACAAAACGTCTTGCTTTTACCTAGCGGGGGTATTTTTGGCAGTAATAGCGTCATCGAATCAGGTGAATCCACACTGATGCGGAACAGAGGTTGGAACCACACCTTTGGCGAGAATTACTTGAAAACTGCATCGAGTGCAGTCATCCGTATCTCGCAGCCCCCGCAAAACTTCGGTAAGATTCGTACGAGGAACTGGCTAAACCTTTACAACTGGAATCGCGTTTCGGGAAAAAAGTTGCTTGGAATTAGCATAGGGAGGGTTTAGTGGCTCCAAAGGGGCCAGGACAGCCCCACCCACCCTACATGAAGCATTCTTCTAAGGGTGGCTATCTCACCTTCTTGGCCGAACCTTATGGGGCTCGGCTGAAGAAGGCCGGCAAGTCCACGGTGTTGACTTAACCGAAGGGGCGAGGTTAACGCAGATGGACAAAAACTGGTACACAAACGAACGTGTACAAGTATGGAGCTCAAGCTATTTTCACCCGGATCTCCAGGAGGATCTAATAAAATAAAAAAAACTAAATCTTCTGCAAGTTGCGATAATTTTCGGAAATGCTACAGCGCTGAAGGTGCCTCAACCGAGGGCACCCTCAGCGCGAGTACATGGTATATCCACGGGCAAGGACCTCCTGCCGGCGCAGGAGACCTCATCCAATCCAACACGCACATGAAGTGATCCGTAACGGAGAGAAATAATACTGCTAGTAAAACGTCTTGCTTTTACAGAGAGTGGGATGTGCTGCGCAGTAAAACGTTTTGTTTTTAGAGCGGGGTATTTTAGGCACTAAAAAACGTCTTGCTTTTAGTGTACGGTATTCTTCGCAGGAATAAAAAAAGCTACAACCCATGCAGATCTTCACCCCAATTTAATTTTTCGGGACAAATGCGACTTGGAGTTAGGGCGAGAGCATTTTTGCGTTTCTGAAAAGCTTGAGTCGTCCTCATCTACAGCTCGAAAAGCATCAGCGTACACTGCTGCGGATCAGAGCCGCTTAACCCCCCCCCCCCGTCAGACCACGGCCACGCATGACAATGACCACATACCCCATGCCCCCCCCCACCCTCCCACCCCCAACGCGCTCACCGAGCAACCCTTGACGTCGGCACTATTCTTGTTGAGAATCGCGTTCATCTCGGCGTGACAAACATACTGCGAGCCGACCAAACACCACAGACGGACGGACGGACGGACGAGGGAGGGAGGGAGCGAGGGCGGGAGGGAGGGAGCGAGCGAGGGAGGGAGGGAGGGAGCGAGCGAGGGAGCGAGGGAGGGAGGGAGGGAGGGAGGGAGGGAGGGAGCGAGCGAGGGAGGGAGGGAGGGAGGGAGGGAGGGAGGGAGGGAGGGAGGGAGGGAGGGAGGGAGGGAGGGAGGGAGGGAGGGAGGGTGTATTGGAGGGACGGGCGTGTTGGGCGGATGCGCGATATCACCTAAGGCGTCATTTCACTCCGACAAAAACATACCTATGTCAAACGTACCAGGTATGACAATGTGCTGTAAGAAACCATTCGTCGCGAGAGATATCTGCCCCTGTGCTAACCCTTGTGCGCGGTGTTTGTGCTGCTGATGGGGGGGGGCTCACCGGATACTTCGTGTCTAGCTCGCGCTCCGCTTGCCTTGCCCATGGGAGATCGTCGTCGCTGCAGCC
This sequence comes from Undaria pinnatifida, assembly GCA_012845835.1. Taxonomy (NCBI): domain Eukaryota; class Phaeophyceae; order Laminariales; family Alariaceae; genus Undaria; species Undaria pinnatifida. The sequence continues at coordinate 6,720,054 of JABAKD010000009.1, read as the reverse complement.
CATGGGAAAGCCATTGTAGCCGATGCCCACGATGCGCTTGTCTTCGTTCACGATGCTGATTAGTACACCGGGTACCAAGTGCGCAAGGGATCAAGCACAAAAAACAAAGCCATGCATCAAAGGCAGCAAGTCAGGCAAAATAGGTCACAAACAATACATCCATGGAAAATTAAGGAACTAATCGAGTGACGAATCAGTAAACGAAACCAAGCAGCAACAACTTGGGCAACAAAGCTAGAAACTAAAAAATCAAGAAACGAATGACAGTTATAGCAACAGATCAATCAACAGACTAAACTCACCACGCCCCAACCTGCGTAGACGGGTCCTTAGATCGCATCGCGCTAAGAAACGCCACCGACATAAAATAATCGTCCCACACCAGGTATCCCTCCCTCTTGGTAGTCGCCGAAGCGCCTCTACCCGCCGCCACCGCCGTCGCCGCCGTCGTCGTCGCCGCCGCCGTCGTGGTCGCCGCCGCCGCCGCCGATGCCCCTGTATCCCCTACTGCCTCAATTTTAGACGAAACCCCCGACCCCCCGCCGAGTTCTGTCCCGGTTAGGGGAGGTTGCCTCTTGCGCTTAGGTGCCGCTGCGGGCGAACGCGTCATGCGGTCGGGCGTGGGGAGGGAGGGAGGGAGGGCACGCGGAGGACGGCCGGTGTGAGAACCGGACCACGCACTCGCCCAAGCCGGTACCGCTTTGGGCAACGAGACGGCCGCGGGTAACGAGCGAGTAGGTGGTGATGGTGGTGGTGGTGGTGGTGATGGTGGTGGTGGTGGCGGTTGCAGTGGCGGTGGATGTTATTGAGATAGTGGAAGATGTCGCGATGGTGGTGATGGTGGTGATGGTGGTGGTGGAAGCGGTGGTGTTGATGGTGGTGGTAGCGGAAGCGGGTGTGACTTAATATAGTGGTAAGTGTAACGACGGCGGCCGTGGCGGTGGTGGTGACACAAGAGAAACACTTACTACTTATACTTTTACTCGTACAGCACCCGCGATGCCCAGCAATTAAAATAATGTCCAGGGCGCTCCGGGGGTGGCGAGGGTGGGGTGTACTCAGTTTGTGCATGGCCGTAGTCGTATGACCATAGACCCTCGCATCCCCACTGCGCCGGGACGGAGCACGCCAGGTTTTCACCAACCAGGCGGACATTGCGTGCACCAAGCGCGAAGCGCCGTGAGGAATTCGGCGAGTCGCACGAACGGTGAACTGCATCCTTCCAAAAAGAACGGCTCGTAAGACGGACGTCAGCACCTTGTGCCTACTTTCTTGAATACGGATGGCAGCGCCGATGAGTTAAACTTTGTTTTCAGGTGTGGCCACTCCAGAGACAGCAATGGGTATTACTGTGTAACTGCCTCGTGGGTGCCTTACCATATTCACAGTACGTGATGCGATCATTCTCCTTGCGCGGAGTTAGGATTCTCCACCCCGCACAATATGATCTACAGTAACTCGATAGCCATCATGAAGACCGCCGAAAACAAAACGAAAAACAACGGTACCCTGGTTGTCTAGCTCATGCAGTGATTGGCATATTTTGGTGATTTGCATATTTTACAGCGTCGTTGCCAACCAACGCCAACCCCAATATATGAATATATACGATCATTCTTTTTGGGGGGATTCGGTCAGGAGCTTTTTTTCGTCTCGGCCTCAGTATGCGATTATCGGAACTGGAATTCTCGGTCAAATCGCTTCGTACGAGTGCCGTCTTCGGGGGGCGGCTCAAACGCCCCTCGCCCTGCCGTATCCGTTCCGCACCTGGCCGGGATCGGGTACGTGGGCTGAGCGAGACAAGCGAGAAGTGCGCAAATTTTTTGTATTTTCGGCGGTATACGTCCGAGTTATTCTTGGATCTTGGCATATGCAGAGCTTGAAGGAAAAAAACATACCAGGTATGGGCAAACATTTATTTCCAAGTTGGCATAATTTCCGAATTGGCTTCATATTTCGTCCGCACCACACCCTGTTCATAGGTCACACCTCGAAGCGTTTGGCCTATTGTGCACATCGTACGACTGACTGCTGTGTCGTTGCTTTTCGATACTGTATCGGATTTTAAGATTAAATACCTTTGTTCGAGCGTTTGTTGTCTTCTAGGCTTCTATTAACTAGGGGGGCCGTTCCCTACCCAACAACATAACTACACAGTGTCCGTGCTGATTCTTCATCCTAGAGAGATACCTGGTACAAGCTATTCTTTTGTGGTCACAGACTGTGAGACAGAGTGAACCAAACAATCGCAATTAGTCGAGGTATAAAGCAAGTGAAATGCTAGCAGCGTACCGGGTACGAGAACACAACAAAACAGGCCAGACCAAAAAACATAAAGAAAACAAACACAACGAACGGAGTCGCTCTTAAAAATCGCAGTACGAGAAACAATGTTTTGTCAGTCTTTTTCATCGCCGCTCCAAAGAGTCGTTCCGTATATATTGGTCCACGATCCACCATCCATCTTTCCGGACCGCATAATAAACATCCCACACTAGTGGCCAGACTAGAGGGTCAGTCTGCGTGGGCTCGGATTTATCCGATCGAAATGTATATGATGAAGCTAGGAATCGGATTCACGAAAGAAACGGAGAAACGGAGGAAACGACAGAAGTAGGAAGTATTCCACTGTTAGTCTGTATCAATCTCTTGGCATTACTTCACGTTCTACACGCGTAGACTATGTGTTGTGTGGTAACGGTTTTCACTCTCTATCGAATATTAGATCGAACAAGTCGAAGTGCTGCCCTGCTCTACCCGGAGCATGGGTGCCGGTGATGCCGGCACCCATGCGGAGTCCTTGTATACATACGAAGTATAATTTTTCAGCGTCGGTGACAACCGAGGCCAACAATTATACATGTATTTTAAGGAGGGCTCCAGGGAGGCGGGCTCCGGGGGTGGGGGGGTAAAACAAATTACGGACTGCCGTCGGCCTGCGGGCAGGCACGGTCTACACCCTTTTCAACTCCGCGCAAAAAAAAGAGGGCGCATGTACGAAAAACACGACGTCAACGCCCTACGAGTGGGTGCACACAACACGGCAGCAACTTCTCTGTTCCGTACAGCAGCAGCTCACCACATCCTATCATACCGTGTATTATATTTTCAAGTGTCGTGGTGGATCGCTTGCAATAAGCAGTCTTTGCATCGTTCATCGAAAGGGTGGAAAGCAACGACGCGGCATCAGCCTTGGTCACATTTTCAACCTACTTACTCCGCTCTTGCTTACAGGGCAAAGCACTCGGCCTTTAAGCGAGTGATACATTTCGCAGATTGAATAGTCAAAAGGACTGGTCAACTTATTTACTGCAATGCGAACATGAACCTACTCAAATTCCTACAGCACCCTCATCCCCCCAAAAAGTGGATACCGTTTGTCAAGGGGCCAATAACAGTAAAAAGCAATAGTTAACACCATTCGCAGTTAATACCAATAGTAGTTAAAATGACTGGTTAACTGATTTACTACAACGCGAAAAAGAGCCAACTCTAATTCCTATAGCACTTCGCCCTCCCAAAAACGGATGCTGTTATCAAAGGGTGTACAACAAATGCGAAAATGAACCTACTCAAATTCCTACAGGACTTGGTCCCCCCCAAAAGTGTATGTCATCAAAGGGCCAATAACAATTAAAACCAATAGTTAATACTAACAGTTAATACCAATAGAAGAAGCAATTTTCGGGGTGGGAATGGGGTATGGAGCCGGGGGGGGGCATGTTAAGGGGATACTCATTTGTTGCTTGCCTTAGTCATTTGACCATTGATCGGGGGGGGGGCATACTCATTTGTTGCTTGCCTTAGTCATCTGACCATTGATCACGCATTCCTTTCGAGACGGAGCACCGTTCCTACTCCTAACAGAGACACCTCCAACATTTGGGCGCTCATTGCGCTTTTTCCACGTATTAACATGGAAACTGTTTGCTTATCTTATCCCCGTCCTGTTTCGCCGTCTGTGGCCACCATCTATCTCCTGGGATAGCGATCGTTTTCTCGCTACTCTCTAGTCTACCAAACTACTTCCATGTCACATTCGTCAAATTTCCTCATCTCTAGCAATTTTCGGCGGGGGGGGGGGGGTTGATCTGCATCATGGAACGCCCTAACCTCAAAGTGTGAACGTCAATATTGCTATTTTGCAATGCTTCAGTGTAGTAGCCCGTGGGAGCGTTCAGCGGGTTGCACTCTTGACTTTTTGTCAAGCTTTGTGTCTGGGTAGGGGCATATAGCCCCTAAAGCGAAACGCCTCTAAAAATCAGGTACACCTCTACCGCAGCACTCGTCCATCATCCCATTCCAAGCCCCACCGCTGAAATATTTCCGCCCCAAAGAAACGCGTGCTGCTACAACACAAAAAGGACCACTCACAGCTAGCTAGACCTCCTCTTGCCACTGCGAAGACGATCCAGCTCTAACGCCTAGTAATTCGTCCGGCAAAACGTGAGCGCTGCTGGAAAAAAGGGGAACAAAATAGTTCTTCGTTTGTTCTTGCCTGCTGCTGTGGGGGGGAAAAGATCCTGCTCTAATCCCTACCTGGGAACATTTTGTCCCTCAAAAACGGTGTGCGCCGTGGTAAAAAGGGCTGTAACTAGCAGCCACATACACCCCTCTTACCACCGTCAAAGTGCACCTAGCCAAGTTTTTACAAGGTACAGTAGTGGGTACCCCGATTTAAGAGCGCCCCGTGACAAGCCGAAACAAGCGCTCTAAACACTCAACCCCTTTACAACTGGAAACCCGTTTTGGGGGACAAAATTACTTGGATTTAGTATAGGAAGGGGTTCGGGGGCTCTAAAGGGGTTAACTACACATTGCTCTTATCTGTAGTGGGGAATAAATAGCTTTTATTAATAGTATAGGCGTGCCGATTTGACCGCTCTCGAGTTCCGAACGCTGTTGTCCGGGCGCTCTTAAATCGGGGTACCCACTGCATTTCAAATACTTCAAGTACAGCAGGGGTCCCCCAGCGAGGCGGACGTGGGGGTGTGCCAGAGCAATGTCACCGCCTTATGGGGGAAGTCGCCTTGTTCAATCAAGGCTATTGAGTGCAATTCCTCGGTCTTGTCAAGCGATTGTGACCGCCTCATATGGGTATACCGCCTTTACATGGGTGTACCGCCTTATATGGGTATGCCGCCTTGTATGGGTATACCGCCTTATATGGGTATACCGCCTTATATGGGTATACCGCCTCATGTGGGTATACCGCCATATTTGGGGATACCGCCTTATATGGGGATACCGCCTTATATGGGGATACCGCCTTATATGGGGATACCGCCTGACATTATATGGGGATACCGCCTTACAGGGGGATCCCTACTGCTGTAGATTGTCGTCTAGTACTTCATCCCCAAAAAACGTGGGTGCCGCTGCAAAAGCGTTACGAACAATATTTTACTAACCTTTTGTCACTGGAAAAAATACCCTACACCAAGTCCAAGCATATAACCGGTCGCCCCGGTGGCGTATCAGGTTATCCTCGAGCCTGGTATAGGTCAGTTTCGTGAGTTCGAGCCCCGCCGAGTGCATACTCGTATAAATTCGTTGGGACTTTTTCTTGTGGACAAATTGACTTGCGGAAAGCGCGAGAGCGTGAGTGAGCAACATTCGATGAACAATCGACGAGCAGTGGGATTGCTGAACCCTATGCGCGATAAAAATTGAAGGCAAGAACCGGGGAGGAGAAGGGAAGACACCTGTGACCACGGCTTGTCCAGAAGCTGGAAAGCGAAAGTGTGCTAAAAAAAAAAAAAAAAAAAAAAAAAATTACAAAGGATATGCCAATCAGGACCAAATAAAGGATAAAAAAAAAAACAGGGGAATCTACAGGTTGTTGTATGTGTCGTCGGTTCTGATTCCCATGGTTGGTCCTCCGCAACAAGTCGTACCCAAATCGCGGGTACATTTCGAAAAGGGGTCGTATCTCCTACAACTCTCGTGGTCACCTCCTTTACCATTGGCCCTCGACTCCGGCGGTATCCCTCCCACGCCTTCTCCTTCCTCCGAGGTAGTCACGGGGTCGCTCGGAGCGTCGCTAGCCGTCGCGCCGACTGCACCGCCGCGAACAAAAGAAGCCACCGTGCTTGGTTTCGATTTGCCGGTCTTGGGCCCGACGATCTCCGAGGGGACTCCGTTTTCAGCCTGCGGAGCACAAAAAACAGCAGACCTCTTACTCGCAGCAAGCCGTGCGCAACACAGTCAGTGTTCTGTGAATATTAATTCCTGAGGCATTCGTCCCTCCCTGCGCTTGTAATTTCCCGGGGGGATGATATTCTTCCTCTCCGCTGTAATACTCCCTGGGGTTTGTTTGTATTATTCCCCTCCTGTTCTACTCGTACTAATTTCTGAGGTATTCGCCCACCCCTGCCCGTTATATCCTGAGCAATTCTTCCACTCCAGAGTTATCGGAGCCTTTTGTCCTGGGACCACGGATTAGGCTACGGCGACGAGCTAATGTGAGAGCATCAGAAACAACAGCGGACCTGGAAAATTGCCATGGGTACAATGCGTACATGAACCTATACTCCTCAACAGCTAACATGAACCGAATGGGCGTTGCGACGGGAAAAATGTGGCAACAAACACTAATTGGGCGTTTTTTTACACCATCCACCAACCTACCAAGCACAGTACAAGGCACCCAACAACAGCAAGAAACACAAATACTGATGACCCAGCTGGCTGTCTTATTTGGGAGAGGGTGTGTCGTACATTAACTTCAGTACTGTCTTGTATTGTCTACGGTACTATCTTTTACTACTGATAGGGGTAGTCTTACGACAGGAACTGCTGTCTTAGTTTCAAATTACTCGTTGTCTCTCTTCTGCATGTGGTCCTATCCGCCACTCTCGCTACTACAGCCGGTGAACCACCGTCTTCATCTTCATCTTCATGCAAAACGTTGCTATGTTCCGCGTGGCCCCACCAGCCACCCTCGCGTTGATTCAAGGCCGTGTCACTTGCGGTTATCATCCACCATCGCCACTGCCTGTCAACTTGCGTCTTAATGCGACACGTGGCTGTTTTCCGTGCGGTCCTATCGACCACTACTATTGCGGCTGTCAGGTCTTCGATTCGCTTCATTGGGTGGGTGGCGTCAGCCGCAGAATCTTACACCAATAGTACTTCTTCGCACACGAATTTTAGAGAGGACAGGTACATACGGACCTCGGGGCTTTCGGCACCAGCACGCCCGTCCTTCGTATTACGGATGCAGTAGAGCTTACCACTTTTTTCGACAACACGGCTGACGCACACTGCTGGGTACGAGACGAAGGGGGTTTCACCGTACAATGGTTGATTGGTTGCGTTTCAATGGTTTAGGGTTAGGGCTAGGGTTACCATAAAATTCACAGAGTATGTCAACCATGTTGTCGAAAACGCGATAAGTAAGGATGACCATTAACACCATCAAAACCACTACCACCAACGCTACAACCACACTAAGTACCAGATTAATAAAGCCCGCACCTTCACGGCCATATACCCGGTACTCCGTCTGTGCCTCGCAAGCATACCAGTACCACCATGGTACCGGGTATCCGATACAATTCCACACGAGTATGCATACGAGGCAACTGACAGGTACACCTGTGCGATACGTGGGATATACCACTAACACCATATCGTCGTGAAATACTATATGGTGAGCGTTTGATTTGTCGGGTAACAGGTACATCAAGAACGTCATAAAAGACAACATGCAGATACCATAGACACATATAATATCATGAACATATTTGAACAATGGAAAAGTATACTTGATCTGTGTGTGATGATGATGAGATCGACCAAAAAGGACTTAAATCAAAACTCAGCTTTACATACTCGTACATTTATCACGAGCCTTTACATCGGGAACTCACAGGCAGTACGATTTGAAGACCGTGATATCATGAACATGTTTTGAGACAGAAGGTGGATACTCCTGTACTCTCACGGCTTAGCAGCGCTCGGCGAGGGGTTCGCCCGTAGATTTCCAATAGATTGGCCCCAACAACTACGAATATATGTAAATTGTGTTGGTTTCAACGGATAACTTGCTACCCGGCATTTATTACCAACAGGCTTGGTGTTGGTGTTGGTGCGTCATCTAGCAGGTTATCCCTTCCAACCAACGCATGTATCACCGCTTCGACTCAGCCGCATCACTACAAAAAGAAGTACGAACCACGAACCAGATATATAGGATATATATTGCGCGTTATATGAGTAACACACAGCTTGCAAAGACGAGCTTCGACGAAATCTTCGTGAAATCTTCCACTTGAAATCTTCCATCTCACAGCTGGAGTGTATTTTAATTTTTGATAATAAGATACGGTAAGAGCACCAGAGCACAAGAGCACATCCGTTACTAGATCGGTAGAATTCTATCACGCCAAGATATTTACTCGAGTACAGCAGTAGCTCCACACGGCAGAGGACGGCTGTCGGGGCTGCAGGCGCAGCAGAAGCTTGGGAAGCCAAAGCCTTTTGTTCGCGTATATACCGCCCTACAGCACCAGACACCTAATAAACAATATGAAAATAGAATTACCGAGCAAGGCTGGGTTTCTTACTTAGGATAGGGTGCGTTCCACACTAACTTCAGTATAAAGGCTCTCGAATTTGTTATTTTCCTGTAAATACCAGTCTGCCCTCCTCACCCCCGTGCTTCTCAATAGGCGCCATCTACGGCACCGCCGTACTATTCCGCAACAGCATCCTCGTGCTCAATGCGCAGTTCGACGAGAGTCGACGAGGGAAGAAAAGGCTGACGTAAGTATGCTCGCGAAAAAAACAACACGCGTACCGTAGTGGGGAAGGGGGATACGAGTCTGCCTGGTGACCCTGGACCTGAGTTATGTCCAGGGAGGGAGAAAGGAGCAAAAGAGTGCGAAAATAATACATGCGACCAGCAAAAACGTAAAAAAAAAAAAAAAAAAAAGAACACGGTCTCTCAATCTGTCCGTTCCGCTTTGCGCTCCACCGTGTGGGGTCCGGTCAAAAGTAAATCGGGAAGCATACCATGTGCCATGCCAAGCAATCGCCATTCGCGCCTCCACGCTGTCACAACGGTGCGCACACCCATGTGACTCGTACTACTCACGCTTTTAATAGGCGACGGTGCAGCCATGCTAGCCTATCTGTGCTATCAATATCAAATGTGGAAGTACAGCGAAACTCTGGGTACTTGGTACCAGGTATGACACAGCCACGAAGGAGTGCGTGCGTTCAGACTCTACAGGCAACACCAGTAGTTTACTATTGAAATATTAATACGAGTACCCCTGGTAGACTACTAGAGTAGAATACTTGGCACCGCTACGACAGTAGTCTAGCATACCAGGCATTAATAACGAGTAGGCTACAGCTATCGTAAGCCTTAGGCTACTGTGATGCACGCTACTGACATTACGGTAGGGACAACACCATATTTTCGACCCGTTCCTCACTTCAAAAAAGCTCTTGTATACCTCGCCCAAAAGCTGACTTTTGACAAAACGCTACTCATCTAGTGCAACACACGCACACCGGGTAATACGAGAACCATCGCTGAAACATTAAAAAAAAAAAAAAAGACACACAGGATTCTGACCAAAAAAAAAATCATGTCAGGATTCCGATAAAATATATATATATATATACATATGGTATATTTTTTCAAACGTGACACTTCCAGAATTTAAAAATATCAGGAATCGTCATATTTTGTCAGGATTCGGGAAAAAAGTCACGAGTCGTGTGTTTTTTTTTGCGTTCGTTAGGAACAACACTAACAAAGCCATGACGGTTTCGGACATAATTTGCCCCCTTATCGCAGTAAGCGTATCTAGATTGCTCATGCACCACCCAGTGGAAAGGCAAACAGTCGAACAGTCGGGGACGGCCGCGGCGGACGTGTCAAGGCGTCAAGGGTGTGCACGCGTGGACCGTTGCAAGAGGGATAGTGCAGATCTCGACACAAAATCCACACCTCGAACAGATAATCGACCCCTGCTTAACGATCTAGATCTCTCGAGGAAGATCTGTACGACGCAGCTCATGTTACCCGGTGGGACCCGTACGATCTGTATGACGTTTCCTGGGTGTGAATCTGTACTCCATAGATACAGATCCAGATGACGATAACACCTCAAACGGCAGTTACGGGATGCACCGTGGATGATCTAGATCGTCATCTGTCCGAGGTGAAACATTTTTGTATAATCACAGGCTACAAATTACAGCATACTGTTGATATATGGTCTGGCAGTACCGCTGCACAAACACAAGCTCTCAACTGCACACCAGACCCCGACACAAGTCTGCTTGCCGATGGGGGGGGGGGGGCACTACCGGCGCAAGCACGCCAACTGCTGTTGTTCTGCAGTCCTGTGCTCCACTGGGTATGGGGGGTGTTGCTGCAGCTTGAAAACCATCTCTATCTATTCTAACGGTCTTACCGCCGGACACGTCACGATCTAGATCACCCAGACCATATAGATGTCGTCATGGTACATATAATATGTCGTGCAGGATCTGGGCAAAACCCAATACGTCCGCCAGATCATATCAGATCATCCGGCCCTCACACACCAACATGATCTACAGATCATGCAAATCAATCTAGACAAGGGGTCCGCCTGCCATGAAACTCAAAGATCACATAGATCGTTTAGATCATTGACAGGGATCTGATCTAGGCCATGCAGATAATATATTCCAATGGTGTATCTGTCCTGGAAGGCAGATCATGAATAGGGATCTGATCTGTCCGATGTTGTGAACTTATATCAACACGTTTATGTAGATCTTCAAGGCCAGACAAGGTTAAGGTTACCCCTGGTGCCGCACTGCAATACCCTTTGTGCTGATCCCCCCCCCCGGAAAAAAAAACAACAACAAATGGCCGGAAACGAGGTCAAAACAAAACGTTGAGGACTTAAGCAATTTGTCCTAGCTTTGACGAAGTTCCCCCTACCTCTTTGTTATCCTCGGGGATATCTTTACGCTTCTTCGAGGCCGCACGACCGGGATGCAACGAGCGAGCACCACCACCACCGCCACCATGATCCAAACCATCGCCTTCGAAGGATTTCCTGAGCTCTGCCTCCTGCGATCCCCAGTTCCTGAGGAGTTTGGGATCGATGCCGAACACCGTGGCTGCCCCGCGGTTTCCGACTGGCCGGCCGTCGCCACAGATGAGGCGGCTGAAATCTAACACCAGCAGCTTCTGGCGGTTCTCGTACGTGGCGCGGCCCTTGGGCCCGATCACCCGTCGGAGCTCGAACAGCGGCTCGGGGTACCCTCGACCAGAGGTGGGCACCTGGAGGGACATTGAAGAACAAAAAAAAACGAAAACCGGGTGAAGAGCCGTTATTCACAAACTCAAAAACCGGTTGTTTAAGCCAGTTTTTTTTTTAAAGCGGTGTATTTTCGACTGGAGGTGGACACCTTGAGGGGCAAAAAAAACAAATACACGAAAACCGGGAAACGAGGCATTATATAACCGACTTAAAACCGTCCCTTTTTTTTTGCCGGTTTAAACCCGTCATCCGACCACCGGTTTTCAAACCGGATGGTAATGTCAGACGCCCCCAAAATCATTGAACCCAACGGTGTCCGTGTCCGGCACGTGTTAGGTAGTGGTGTGTGGCGTGTGCGGCATAGCTGGCACGCCGCTGCCGCAACAGTGTATCGCATCATGGCTAGCTAAAACCATGTACAGTGAGTACCCCGACCCAAAAAAGGATAAGATAAGACAACAGTACGGTTAGGAGGGGGCGCTCTCGGTCAAGTGGACCCCTTTCGCTTCGCGGTAGAGGGAGCACCCTCTTTTTCATCGCGGCGACCACCCCCTGAGCAAGAGTGTCGAGCATTTCCAGCACTCGTCTGCCCTTTGCTTCTTGAACGCTTTCACGAGGAAGCTGTTGAGGCCCAACATCGCGGGATATTGCGCGCGGCGTAATGCGGCGTCGCTTGCTAGGTAACGAGTCTGTGGCGTCGGTGCCGAGAACACCAATACGCACCTTTTGCATTTTTCCCCCGAGGGCGTTCTTTTTCATTTTTGACGAAATCCCCCCTACCTCTTTATCCTCCCCGGCTCGGGACAACGTTGTCGCTCAACAGCAGTGTACATTCACCCCCGTGGGACAACACCGATAACATTACGGCCTGGTGCAGAAGCATACAGACACCAGAAACTACGGTAGTATTGTAGTGTACCAGATACAGCTACAGCAGGCTGCAGAAGTTGCTTTCGGCTCTTTCTCCTTATATAACCTTTCCAAAAACTAGAAAGCATTTCCCTGCTGTTGACTCTTTCTTGACGTTATTCCATTTAGAAGTCAGCATTCCATTCATTGATCCTGCTTCAATCATTCTTCGCGGCCCGCCTGCAACACGTTTTTCATTTTTTTTCAAGATCCTCCAGGAGATACGGGAAAAAAAAAGCTTGAGCTCCATACACGTTCGTTTGTTTACCAGCTTTTGTCCATCTGCAAAACGCAGACATGGTGTTAACCTCGCCCCTTCGGTTTAGTCAACACCGTGAACTTGCCGGCCTTCTTCGGCCGAACCCTATGAGGGTCGGCCCAAGAAGATGAGATAGCCACCCAGGAATCGACAGTTCTTTTTGGGCTGTCTTTGACCTGGGTAGCGCAGGCGCTTGTTATGTATGCCGATATCCCTTCATTTACGAAGTTATCGTTCAGTCATCGAAAGTTTCAATTACCAAGCGTGTGGTGAGGGATCCGCGCACGCACCAGTTCCGTTCACTCAGCCATCGTTTAAAAAAAAATTGAAACTTCAGTTTTGTTGTGGTGTTCATCCGTTTCTCTTCTTCACTATATATTGTATCATTTTCGAATTTGTACATGCTTATAACTCGAAACTTTTGTTTTAAGCGTAGGATACGATACATCGAATGTTGCGTACCAGATATTGAATTGCGGTGAGAGCCCTATTGAAAGCTTGAAAACAAATCTTATTTAGCTTCAGGGGGTTTTCGGCCGTGCCGCCTGACGTCGACCACCCAATCAGAACCTTAACGCTAATAAAACTTCATGGGGTGCCCTGTGCTTGGATGCTGCGGCTTGTCAAGGCTCTAGGTTGACTCGGCCGGCTTGAATGCTGTGCTCCTCCGAAATACATTCGGCCGGATCGGGATGTTGTGGCTTGGAACGTCTCTAGGTTGATTGAGACGCAGAAGATTCCCCTAGGCTAACCAGAGTGCGTATCTAACAGCTTACGCTATACCTACAATGGGACCCGAAGGGTGCGCCAGCTAGCGCTGGGCTGCGAAAGCAACTGAGTTAAATCGACACACGACGCGTATGAAAATACGTGGAAGTGTGGTGAGCTAAAGCTTTATTTTTCCCCATCCGCCGGAGGATGAAGAAAAAAAAAAAAAAAAACTAACTAACTACCTTGAGAAGATTTACCATCTGACTTTAGGAAGATTTACCATCTGACTTTAAATACTACCTGGTACCCTTTTCGGTCCCTCAATAGTGCTTTTAGAGGGGTGGCCGTACGCGGTCTTTTGGGAGTAAATACTGCGAGTACTCGCCATCATTATGTACTGCGGATACCGCCTGTACTCGAGGTATTTCGGTGTTCGATACTGAAGGCCGGCAGATGCTTTCGACGGGTAGAGGAAGGAGCCGAGTTATTCATGCGGAAATGGCATGAGGCGGAGAGGCGCAGAGCTGCAGAGCGACACGCAAAGACCGCGGTAGCGCCATCCACCGTCGGCATCCCTAAACGGCCGGGGGGAGGGGGGGGGGGGGGAGAGGGGGGGTGGGGAGAGGGGGGGGTGGGGAGGGGGGCGGGGGAGAGGGGGGGGGGGGAGGGGGGACGGGGGGACGGGGGAGGGGGGACGGGGGAGGGGGGACGGGGGAGGGGGGACGGGGGGACGGGGGACGGGGGGAGGGGGGAAGGGGGGGCGTCCTGCCCAAGAGACTGAAGTCTGGGTCTGGCCGTCATCGTCTTGAAGTTTTTTTTGGCTCTTCCAATGGCCGTCACAAGGTAGCGTAGCGCCGCCCTGACTTATTTGCCTTGTTGCGCTCTCCCCCCAGTGCCATTGACGCACTTGATACCCTCGATGAGCCCAATGCCGTCTGTAGTTAGTTCCTAGGGTCTGCTAGTATGACGTTTTTCCCTCTTCCTTTCCTTGCTCCCTCTTGTCTTGTCGTTTCTTTCCTTTCCTTTACTTTTTCGATTTCTTTTCGTTTCTGTTATTTCCTTTCTTTTCTTTTCTCTTCGTTTATTTTATTTTCTTTTCTTTGTTTCTTTTTTTCCAGTTGACTTGAGTCTGACGTGCGTATGCGTAGTGATAGGTACTACGTGTAACATATACGTGGTAGTCTTTCCTGGGTGGCAAGCGGTAAAGTCGGTTTTTCAGGCGCAAGTAGTGAGATGTATGCACCAGTATGGACCTGGCACATAGTAGGCTGACTCCCGATTTCACCTTTGTATGCTTCTGGCCGAGGCATGAATTGCGTCAGCTGTGATAAATGCGTGTACCACCTTCGGTTTCTGTTTTTCTCTGGGGTATTCATCAGCTCCAGAGTGACTGGAGCCTGTCCTGTGACCACGGACTTGATTATGCGAGTCAATGTGAGAACAACAGCAGCAACTACTGCGCATAGTCACTGCCCGACTCGCGGCTCTGTACTGTTCGCACCGCCAGAACTCGCAGTATAACTATTTCTGCCCGGTCAGTACTGTTCATTCAGCTTCAGCTATGTTGTACCAGGTATATCGTACGTGTACCACATCTTTTATTTTTTCTGTGTCCCTTGGGTATTCTGAAACCTTTTAAAAACGTCAGCTGTGAGTTCGTTAAATTTTAGGGCCGATACTCATCTTTGCAAGCTGCGCAATACACCTGCCGCTTGTTCGTCCTACGGATGTTGACAGGGTGCACATCAACAGCCAATTGCAGTACGATAATTTTGCGAATACAGGTAGTGGAGGAGTTAAATTGGCACACAACGTGTACGGAAATATGTGGAAGTACGTGTGGTGAGCTCAAGCTTTACATTTTCTTTCTAAATCATCCCGACTACTGCTGCTGTTATCGTGGGTAGCACTCGTACGAAATCAGATCGACATTGTTCGAGTCCTTCCACCCCAGAGTGACTGGAGCCTGTCCTGTGAGAACAACAACATACTGTCGGTACTCGCAGTATTTTGGCGTTCAGAACCGGCAATAGCCGTCAGCCCTGTTCCGTGTTACGCACGTAGGAACCAGGGGCTGGCACTTTGCCAGGTACCGGTATTGATACTTGTACAGGGCTGCCATATCATGACCGAACAACAAATTCGCTTCGACCGACGCTTCCAGCGTCCGATGGTCTTGGAATCGCTCTGACTTAGCGTTGCGCGTCAGCGCAGAAACTTTGTACCAGGCACATATTGTTCATGCACCACCCTTTCTGAAAAGAAAAGAAGAGAAGAGCACTCGGGGACGACAACGGTGGACGTTTTAAGGTTATGCTGCTCGTACAGCTACGAAGGCGCCACCCCTGAGACCGAAGGAAAGGGTCCGCCTCTCTTGAGAAGCAAAGGACGAACGACAATGCTTGCATCCTTCCTCGGGGGGTAGTCGCGACGATGAGAATGAGGACGCCCCCTGTGAGCGCGATCTGCGACCAAACGAAAGGGTCCACCTCTCAAGAGAGATTCACCACTTTCTTGGCCCTTTTTTTTTGGGGGGGGGGGGGGGCATGACAAGGGACAAGGGGGGAAGGCAACACAGAGGATACCGGCGCTGCGGCAGACTACCTGTATAGACTATTAATAGGGACATAACAACAGGCCATGTTACGTATCATGCAACTAGCAACCGAGTTAGGCTGCGAGTACGCACACCAAAGTGTGGTATCACACAAGAGCAAGCACAAGCTCACGACAGCAGTCCGCACCATGCCTGGTACAGGAGTGTCATAGACTCGGTTAGCCTGCGAGCGTGCATGTACAGCAGCAGTACTCGCACAATATCATGGGTCGGTAGCGGAGCTCTTGTTACAACCGACAGCAAGGGGAACCGGTTTGACAACATGTGTTCTCACCCCAGCCATGCTGCCCTTTCCGAGGAAGTGAATACGATGATCACCACACCCCGGGAACCTCCAAGCACCAGCACCAGCAGCACCAGCAGCACCAGCAGGGCGATTTAAACCACGAGATGCGGCGAGACCGAAGATGGCCGCAAGTATCAGGCTTCGAAACAGGAGACTCTCAAAACTAGGCACACGGCGACGGACGGCGATTGGTCGAAGCTTGGCTCCCACCATCCAGAGAAAGGGGGGTCTTGGATCACGCTTGTGGGTGGCTGAGCGCGAAATTCTTGTGCTTGCGATCTTCCGTTGACGGTCTGCTGTCCTATAGGGCACTTGCGCGTTTTCGGCCACCTCCTTTCAGCTTCGGGCCTGCATGCCTGGCCTGGTCGTGGGCCGTCCTGGGAGTTGGTATAGATATTTTTGTCTGTCTGCTTGATCCAAACGTCACAGGGACAGAAACCAAACTTCCTGTTCAAACATCACACACTTTGGGACGTACGTGAAATGTGAACCAAATTCCTATATTTCAACCACGCAATCTATTACATATCACGTCCTTCGCCCAACCAACCTCTCGCAGTTCGGTAAAACAATGACCCCAGCTCTCTGCCCTGGCGCGGAACAAGCGTGAAAGGCAGAGGGAAAGGGGCGGCATCAGATGCCGAGGATTACGGAGGCAGCCACGTTGCAAGCGAACAGGAGGGGAGGCCCGGAGTCGATGATGGTGAGAGAGATTTTTTCGATATTTTCCAGCAAGACATTCAACAACAGTAGTCGTGCATATCGTGTCCATCCTCCACTCTATGTACTCAAAAGGTGGTTGATAGCTTACCCCCAGTAGTTGCTGCTGCTGTGGCTGTGTTTCGCGCTATATAGGTTAATCTAGATATTGTTACATCTGATGGTGGTGGTTCTCGTGGACCGTACGGGTGCCTGTACCACCGGAGACGAAAGCCGATACACCCGACGCACCGATGCATACGTTTTCCCCCGGTAGCAGTAAACGCCGAGTTACGTACACATGCCACATGCCTTCCTTGCTCAATCCAACGGGTCTCACGAGCCCCGAAAATATTTAGCAGCAGCAGCGCTATCAACAGCACAAGGGTGGCACACGCTTCTACAAACATGGCTGTTCGCACGAACTGACTCGTGGCCCAGGGAAGGGTGGACCTCAAAGCGCTGGGTACGAACACCGCAGTTTGCCTCGGCGGCACTCGGCGCATCGGCGTTTTGTTTTCGTTCGAAATCTACATCTATCATCGCCTGATCGAACACACAGCAGCTCATCATCATGAAACAGAACCGGATCCGTTTTTGTGCGTTGCGTACATACGAAGAAGAGGGGATATTCACGAGTTTGTACGTACGAAGCTTTTTTACACCGCTGTTTGTCCGCCTTCTGAAATGACAACCCAAGAAGGCACGGCGTTTTATGCACGCGCCCTTTTCATCGATACCTCTGGCTTGGATCGCTTGGTTGCCCCTCTCGGCAGGCAGAGTGTAAATGATACTCGTAGCTCGCTTCCAAGGATGTCGTCTCGTGCCGTATGATAAATATGATACGGCAGTATTTTACCCTTTTGCTTCTGGCTGCTGTCTGTCCTGCGACCTGCTGCGTACCATATGATTTTTGTGCTGTGGATTATTCCGTTAGTTGCGACGAAAATAGGCAAAAGAAACTCCGAAGTTCATGCGCTCTCCTTTTGCCTCTGTTTTCGAATGAAAGGCTTGTTCATAGAATTGATTGTACCTGGTACGGCTTCCATATTACGTTTAGTATCATGAGTAAAACTCATATTTATACATAAATAACACAGCAGTGCTTGTATTTGCTTCCAAATACAACTATAGTTCATGCGGCATGACGCGTTCTCTTCAAAATCACCTACCCCACGTTCACCGCCCAAGGCCCTCCGCGCGAGTAGCCATTAAGGACACCACCGGTTACAGTGGCAGCTGATGCAAAGCTGATGCACATCACCTGGTAGACACGCGCTCGTCGCTCCTGACTATTTCGTACCAGGTAGGCGACTTGACCTGGGGCATACGAGAGGCCAGAGGGCTTACTGCTGCTGCTGCTGTACCTGGCACCCGCACGGCAAGGGTGGAATATCTGATCACATCCCCTGTAGATGTGTGTGTCTTTTTTTCAAGAATATGTCTGATTCACAATACGTGGTCTTGTCTGTGTGCATCTTGGTCGGTGCATTGCTACAATGATAGCCCCCCCACCTGTATTGCTGTTGTATACCTATACCTACCACCATCGTACCCGTGTAAATTAAATTCTACACTTTCTGTGCGCCCCCACCCCCAAAGACCACTACCACCACAGCCCCGCTAACATTACCATAAAATCATTAGTAATATGGTGAAAAATGAACATGATAATGACGACACTACGCGCGCGCCTCAGATACTCGACGAACGAAGCCGGAGCACTTGGAGCAGGGACGCTCCTCGCTCGGCGGTCGCCGGTGCCGTCCACGCAAGAACCACAGAAAACGAACAGCCCAAGGATCCCGCGCGATGCGGGTCGGCATCACTGCATCAGCCCCACCACAGCTTGGAGGAAGCGGCAGCAGCATCAGCGGCTACAGCAGATCTGCGAACTTTTATTAGAACCCGCCGCGCGAGTTCCACGGAGCGTTGTCGGCGGCACTACCCCAACCCCACTCTCAGAACTTTTAGCACGAAAACGGCTGCCGAGAAGCGTTTATCCGTAGCACGCGCCCGCGGCCCTTGTGGCTCGCTTCTGCCGGGGGGGCCGACAACCGACTTAGCTGGACTGGCAACAGTTGTGCCAGCAGGCAGCAGCAGTAGCAGTGTCAGCGGCGGCGGCGGTGGCGGGGTTAGTGGTAGCGATAGTGAAGGCGGTGGTGGTGGTGGTGAAGGCGGTGTTTGCGAAATTGCAGCACGGGCTAGCCGAACGGCCCTCCGCACAGTTCCCTCCCGAAGGAAGAGGCAACGCGCTCGAGGAGGAGTGGTGATGTCTGCGGTTGCAGCAGCAGCAGCTGCAGTGGTGGCTGGGTTTGCCTCGGCACCGATAGGAGTTGGAGCTATGACGGAGGCGCAGTGCGTTGGAGCTGTGCTGCTCGGCACGGAGGAGGAGCTGGCGGCGTCGCCTAGGAACGATACATCGACGGAGGCTGCTGCTGCGGGAGTAGATGGGACGGTGGTTGCCAGCCAGGTGCGTTCTGAGTCGCGAAATTTCAGTTTCCGTCGTATGATACCGCTGTGCTGCGCTGGTTCTACTTGGTTTGTGGTGCTCGATCCAGCAGCGGGAGAAGGTAGAAGGGGGGTAGTTGTTGATTTTCGGTTTTGTTGTTCTCTTTTTCGTTTTCTTCGTTGATATTGCTGCACCAGAGGTAGGATATTTTTATACCTGACTGGTGTGTTAATGTACTTGTATTGCTACGAGGTATTAATATCACCACCAAGTATTGCTGTACCTGTGGTATGGCATGCTGCTTCGTGCGCTGGGTTCTTGTTCATCTGCTATAATTACCTGGTATATTGGCTTGTCCTTGTCGTCGGGGATGTCATGATGTTCATCATGAATTGCGAGGTAGCCCGCCATGACATCCGTGTTCACCTTCAACGTTAAATGGGTCATGTTACCCGTATTGCAGCTATACGTATTAACAGCCTGCCCGGTAAAATGCACCCAGGTAGGCTATCAATCACGGTAGACGTATGGTAGATACTAAAGGTGTTTTGTTGCAAGTGCAAGCAACATGTACAGGAGGCCCCTTTTAAGGAATCCCTGATAGGAAACAAAGGGACCTTAAGCGTTTTCTCCTTTGTCCACTCCGACTTGGTTCCTGTCATGGTGGACTCAAGCAACACATACTAAGGGATCCCATGTTAAATGAGGCATTGCACTACACTGTCTCTTCCTTGAAGAACGCCACATAGATTGCTAGAAAAACGACCAGACTAATGTGTTTCGTAGAGAGTCCACATTGGACGTTGGTATGTAAGGGACCGGGTCGCCCCGACGCACTACGGCCCCTTGAGAGGGGGCACCTACTACACTGCTGTTCAGATACGGGCGCATGTAATGAAATCGCGTATTCAATGCGGAAGGGAAAATGGTTCTTATGAAGCATGCCACCTCTTACGTGCCCCGTAGACCTCCCCCCATCACCAGAGTCATTGTGATCCCTCTTGTAATCGGCTCCCGCTGTGCTCTTAATTTACTAGTCGTACTGCTCGACCGTTATGCAATATATTGGTGAGAATAAATGCGCACCAGGCGTATGCTCGAAAGTAGGTGGTACGCGTTAGGCAAGGGCTGGGACCGATATGGGTCCGCTACGCCGAACGGGCCGCACAGCGACGCGCCACACGCCTTTTCCCCCTTTCGTGTCCCTTTTGCGTGTCCCACATAGTATGCTTTTGGGCACGTTGGCTGATTGGCATCTTATATGGATACCAGGTTTGGAGGTTCGACTCGTGGTACATTACAAGCAGTATTACTTGTAGTGTTCTGGAAACTGGAGACCTTGAAGCTTGCATTGGTGTCCTGATGGTCTTGTGATGTTTTGATTTGATTCTCACTGTTCACTGAGCCAGGGGTTCAAATCTCGGTGTGGAGATTTTATTTTGCAGACTCCCAAGTTCCGAGAGCGCTTTATAGCGTGGGTAGGCACAAGTTCGGCGCGAGTCGACGCGGGAAGATAGTGTTGTATTCTCCTCGTGATGAAAATGAATGCGCGTCCCGTAGTAGGGAAGGGGGAGACTAGCCTGCCTAGTAACTCCGGATCTGAGTCACGTTCGGGAGGGAGTACGTAAAAGTAGTCTTAGTAGGAGAAATAAAATGTGCGAAGAAAATAAATGGCGTGAAAAAGAGAAAGGATCGATTATTGCTCTTGTGATGACACGTGTGAAGTCACCCTAGTCATCCTTCTCAATCCAAAATCAAGATAAAAAAATCTAATACATGAATAGTGGGCTATCGTATCGGTTGGTGGCTTCGCACACTTTTCTCAGCAGCAGTGTCCACAGGGATATATTCTACCTGGTACTTGGTATGGATTTTATTGGCTATGATACCTCAGGGCATTGCGTAGGGCTCCGGGCTCCGACAACTGTCGTTGCGCGATCATGTTGCACAAGTGTGGTGCGCGTTTTTCTCGCCTCAGCAGATCGTTATTTCTTGTGCGGTGAGAAGAGTTGCGCGCTGTGCGCGCAAAAAGCGCCTTCCTCCACTTGTTGCGCTAAACAGCAAATCCGACCCGAATCTCACTCAGCAACAGCTACTACGGTAATTGCTCAATATAATGAATGCCCTCAGGTAGCCTGTTACCTGGTACTCCTTGACGCGGTGAATGTACTATTCATGCTTGACGCATGTGTTTCATGTATACGGCTGAAATTAATTTTAGTACATGACCTGGATGTTGTGTATTTTGTCCACAAATACTTTTAGTAGACATCATGATGGAGAGCAGACGTAAATGTTCATACCAGGTAACTCGTTTGGTACTGCTGCTGCGCTTTACTATCATTATTCTGTACCAGGTATTATCTATAATAATACTACCAGGTATCATACACCAGGTATCTTGTCCCAGGTGTGATATCTACGAGCCCTGAAGCACGGCAGCACCACACCTGGTACCTAGGGTGCTTGTGATGTTTTGCCCTGCTGGCTGGTGGTGTCTGTGTTGTAGTACGTTCTGTGTTCTCCAGTAGAGGCTGGATACCTGCATGGTACAGGAGAAAAACGTGGCGTTAGATAATGCGTTGTTTGGTTTGGTTTTTGAGTTGATGTTTTGAGTTGCTGATTCTGTTTGGTGTTGCTGATGTTGTGATTCCTCGCATGCATATATTACGGTATGTACGCACGCACGGCGGTAATCCTTTGGTGACGATGACCTGTCTGACGCAGTTAGAGTAAGGTTGGGGCTGAGGTCGTCAAGTGATAAAATTGTCACTTTGTGACCCGTTCAGCGTTTTTTTTTTTTCTTTTTGCACGCCGAAATGACGCTCTCACGCAGCACGGTGTGGAAGGTGTTTTGTTTTATCACACATCCTCACCCTATGTGACCACAGAATCTGTATCTCTATCCAGGATGAGCACGGAGTCTGGGTGTACTGATGTCGTGGGGTAAAAATAACGGTTTAATGCGAAGACAACACACTTTGGTAGATACGGCGGCAGTCCGCGGTCGCGAGCACGTGGCACGGTTAGGGTAGCAGTTGGGGTTTGGGTCGTCAGGCACATCTTAAAATTGTCACTCTACGGCCCGTAAAAAAGTAGTATATGCTGTACATCTGATCTGAATCAGTATGTCGAAACGGCGCTCTCAGCGACGACGCACCGACGACTTGAAGTTGTCGTGTTTCGCGCTTTTAATTGGCAGGCACTTGCTACTTGTCGGATATGCTACCGCCGTCGTGATGATGCTGCTGCGCCGACGACCCTTGCACCTCTGGTAATTATAAGATTATTTGCGTTATTTCACCGCACTACGATTTCTACGCACAGAGCCCTAATTGAAATGTGGTAAATATGCGGCGGGTGGGAAGCGGGGAAGGTATCTGTAAGTATTGATATATTGGCCACTTGGTGTGCTGTACTTTGTCAAATTTGACTCGTAGATACATAGTACCAGGTATGTTACCGGTGACTTTAGGTGTATTTTTACATCTATACCCCTGTGTAAGCGGCGCACGTCGATACACATTACTCATGGCATGCCGGTACGGTCGGCAACTTCGCTTACTGATTTTGTAGAAAACTGTGAAGAAAACGGTTAGTCAGCGAGCAGCGGTGTTGTTTATCGTCCATCATGAGGGGGGTGTCAACGTGTCAACTGCCACCCGTCAACAGCGCCGTAAGCCAGGGTGCCAGGGTGACGCACGCACCACCGACCACAAAAAAGGCATATTTGAACCTGATTGAACATAAACTTTTGGACTCTGTGCATCATATATACTCCGGAGTATATGATACGGTGCGATGACATGAACGATCAGAGAGGAAAAACAAGCACCGGTCACCGATAGTGTTTTAGATCTATCTACACCGTCTATCTACTGGTACTAGTAGATGGAGGCGTCGTGAGTTAACGGTCTTCTTGTAGCGTGCCACATTGCCGGATGGCTATTAAATGGTACCTGGTAGTGGTTCGACAGCTAAACGGAGTATTTTATGCCAGGTAGTGGACTGGATCACCAACTACGGTAAGTTCGTGTAATACGGCATACCGACTATTTAATCAATTTACCGGGTAACACATACCAGGAGAACTTACCGAGAACCAGGCCCTGCACTAACACTGCTATCATAGCATACTATCGTATATCATATCATATCATATTGGGGGGGAGAATGGAAGACACCTGTGACCACGGCTTGTCCCGAAGGTCGCTGAATGTAAAACCTCCTACGAGTTGAGCTGGAAAGTAATAATGAATGTCGTACACGGTGGACTGCGAAGGCAGAGGATACGACTCGTATATTACACCACATTGTTGCTGTCGTGGCGTTTGTGCTTGGTTTCAGTCGTGTTTTTCTGCTCTTTTGTTGTTGTCATAACTACTGCTGTTGTTTGCCGCATCATAACTAAAGCAGTTGTCCTCGTGTCGTTGGCATTAGGTGTCGCTGTCGTTAACATTTATTAGTAGTGTCATTGTCGTTATCGTGTCCTTTCCGGGTGTCATTATCGTTGAAATGCTGTAGAGAGGCCTGACCTTTTCCCCTGCTTTTGCCAAATCATATGCATGACGTGATGACAGCATGTTGACTTTTGTGTGTTGTATGTTACAGATTCAAATGCGACTACCCTTAACTGCAGCACCCTTGCTTTGATGTAAGACACCTATATTCGTTATGGCTTCGTGAAGACTGCTGCCGCGATTGGGTGCTTCGGGCCCCAAAGTCCCAGAGTGTATATTTTGTTTCGTTTGAAGAACCTACCTACCTGCTTCGCTACTTCAGCCACGTGGTTTGTGTAGCTTCAACACTCAACAGGTATTATTACCTCCAAACGAACAGCCAAACAAAGTACACTTGTGATGCCTGTTGGGCTACTGAGAGTCACGTGACTGGAGCAACGGGTTCCAGGTACTGCTGTGTCGTTCCTTTGATCGAACGACCAAGGTCGCCACATCAAACTTTGACACCTACCCACGGCGATAAAGTTTGCTGCGGTGTTAGTAGAGTGTTGTCCCGCCAACAACAATAAACGCGTTATTTGAGCGAGATTGAAACCTTATGGTCACACCAACCTTGAACAGAGGCTGCTGTGTACCTGGTCCCGGATAAGAGTGTAACCCGCGCCACTGAGCATGATTTCTTTATTTTGTCTTTGAGTCCCCCAAGAAATGAGCCCCGGTTCCTTGGCATGAGTTGCTTCTTGCTCGTGCTGCGTAGCAGTGCCATGCTCGGTACATGTTAGGTAGCTGGATACATCGCCTATGATAAAAGGATAGTTGCTCTATATAGGACTCCTTCACGAGGGTATACACACCCGTAACACGCGCGATCGTAGCATCACACTCGCATCACACGCAGCTTGCAAATATGAGTTTTGATCGAAACCCCTGTTGGTCGATCTCACGGCCAAAGTGTATTTTTCCTTTTTTTTTATATAGGAATGGACGGGAACAGGTGGCTGCAACAGGCGGTTGGTTGCAGTTTTTTTTTTTTTTTTATTATCCTCCGGCGGATGGGGAAAAATGAAGCTTTAGCTCACCACACTTCCGCGTATTTTCATACGCGTCGTGTGTCGATTTAACTCAGTTGCTTTCGCAGCCCAACGCTAGCTGGCGCACCCTTCGAGTCCCATTGTAGGTTGTTGCTGGTGGTGGTGGTGGTGGTGGCAGTGTTTTTTTTTTGGCTTCTGGCTGCTGAACCCTTTTCGATTTCGTTTTGGTTCTGAGCAATTACGGCAATACAATCGTACGGCACGCGTATCTGGTGTGAGTATTATTATAAAAAATGAAAATACACTCCAGCTATTATACAGGAGCAGTATTGGCATGTGAGCAGGGCCTTAAACTTTTCAGATAACTTCGACGACCATAGTGGTTGCTGCTATCGTACAGCTGTACTACTCCAGGAAATGATACTCAAGATGTGTATGAGCATTACCGGGTGGGCTATGATATGTGCTGCCGCTACATACTACGAACACACTGTCTCTGTTGAATGATGATATGTATGCAATACAGTTTACGGCAAGTTTTGTTTCTACGTATGTGTTCTGGTTATCATACTGTTATGCATGCCAGGTGTCGATGCACGAGAGGTGCTGCGGACGAAATTAAGAAGTGTGTCCGGCCTTACCAACCGACCTTTGTGCGTTGCTTTTTATCCTCCGACGCGTTCTATCTATTGATAACTTATTGGGTGACGCGCCACTCTTCAACACCCTCTCGACTGTTGGGAAAATGTTGTGCGTTCGTTTCCGGCCGGGTCTAATATAACCCTGTGCAAAAGGTTTCCCAATGTAGTTCCAAGTGATTTGTGCTCACACGTGGGTGCAGGCAGCTGTACGGGTTAAATGTCGGGAGTAGTAGTTATCGAAAATGCCGTTAAATACGGCGGAAACCCTTGAAAATGTCAGGTCACAGGGGGCGCCCCCTATACACCTGCATGCACCTGCTCTAGGGTAATTGCATGAACTCGACCTACATGGTCTTGGCTGTGCTTCCCTGCATACTCAATACGGCGAGTGTGCCGAATGGCAATGGTTAGAAAGAAAAAGTTAACATGAAAAATACACACATTGAACACTGAACACCACCATGCAGCCTGTAGATTCGAAAATCGACCCCTGTTCCCTCCTACTTCGGCCGACGCTGGGTGCGTGTGGATGTGTGGATGGCCAGGGCGCGCCCCTTATACACCTGCATGCACGTGCTCTAGGGTAATTACATTAACTCGACTTACGATATGGTTTTGGTTGTACTTCCCTTTATATACGACCCAACTCAAAACGACTAGTGTGCCGAATGGCGATGGTTGGAAAGAAAAAGTTAATGTGAAGAACGCACACATTGAACACCACCATGCAGTCTGTAGACTCGAAAATCGACCCCTGTTCCCTCCTGCTTCGGCCGACGCTGGGTGCGTGTGGATGGCCGGCCGTGGTGGCTGTCTGCTGCTTGCTTGACAGAGCCGGCGTGAAAACGAAAGCACCCCCCACCCCCCCTTTTGTTTACGAAGGCCTCCTTATTTGTTGACAACCGTGACGGACTGAGGCGGGGGCTCAGGCACTTGCGAAGGGGTCAATGTTTTTGGCTTCGTTAAAGAGCAAAAAAAAATCGCATTCCCTCGTACTCGTATCTACGACGGTACCAGCAGGTGGTTAAAGTACACGACACCATGTCCTCTCGTCATCGGAAATTCGGAAATTCCTTACTTGTACTCGTACTTTTTCAGTAATAGCATTGTTTACCTGGCAGGTGACACCTGGTAACTCGGAGTACAGACAAGTCAGTATAACTCGGATCACACATCTTGCGAGGTACCAGGTACCCTGGTATGTGATTGTGTACCAGGTGCGACTGACGCCTTGCACACACGGCATCGCATCCTCTCATCATTGAGAAATTCAGAGTTTCCAATTAGTCACGGCGGTACAAGAGGAGTGTACGACCGAGGTTTCGTTTGTTTGTCGCAAGTGGAACTGCGGATATGTTATCTGAATTTCTTTAAATTACAGTATATTTTAAGGACGTCGGCCGCGAGTCCGACGAATTTCGGGCCAAAACTCATCTTTGCAAGCTGCGTTGTTGGTACTTGTAATATAATATATGTGGGTGAGTTTTCTATTGGGAGAGGGTCCTATTTTTTGTCCACTACTGATATCATGGTTAGTGTTGGTATTTTTGCTTTAGCTGGGAATTTTGAGCTAGATCTAACATCATACCTGTATCTATTTTATGAATGTACTACTGCTGTAGTTTCCACTATACTGCTCTGTCATATGTATGGTAGGTGGTTTAGTTTGTTTTTTTTCCCCCCTGCTTGTTCAATATCGGGAGGAGTACGAATACAGAGTATGATTATTAGTTATCTGCGAGGTAATATTTTAATATTTATACAGCATTCGAGAAAAGTATTTGTTCGCCTCTCTCTTAGGCGTGCAGGGCTGCCCCTTGCCAGTGTTGTTATCTCGAGTACAAACACATCTGGCACTTACCAATGATATTTGATATATTATGGCGATACGAAGTATCAGGTGGCACGAACAGGTGCTGCAGTACCAGGTATACCAGGTGTATGATACGATCAGCAACAGATAGTGTAGGAATTTGGAAGGTATAGTGCATCACCCACCATCTGCGTACCAGTGCTGTATACATGTGTGCTATTAATAGTCGAAGGGTGCCAGATCGGAAGCCGCCAACCGTGGTGCCTATGAATATGAATATCTGGCATTGTATGCATTTGGTGCCATGTGCTATATGATATCTTACGCATTCTTCCGCTTGTCTCCGGCATTAAACTGACCTTGCTGCGCGGCATGACCTGGTACGATGTATTTTGGGTTATCATTCCAACATTTCTAATGTCGTCCTATTCTCTCCCGCTGAATCGATGCCGCTTTCGCCCTCTCCAAAAAAAACAAAAACGAACGATTTTGCAGGAGACATACTCCCGACTGCTGGCGGATAAGGATGCGATTGCGCTACAGGAAGGCGGCGACTTGCCGCAATTCCGAAACCTGTGGTCTGATCACATCTGGATTGAGACTGCAGAGGTAAGCGCTTCTCAGGAGCTATATACGAGTGTGAAATCGTAATAATAATTATTTTTGTTATATTAATGGACTAATAATATGTCAGGTGCATATGACAAGAGCATATTTCGGTATGTCCATACAAGAGCTCCGCTCCGCGGGCGGCTGACGCCGCCCGCTACGCTCGCGCAAGGCAAGGAAGAATGCAACTAAAAACAGACTATGTAAAGGGGGCAGAAATAAGAGGCCCACGATTGGGTGCGAACAGCGATTTGATAATGCCAAGAGCTGCTTGTGCAGAGCAAATTGCCCTGTTGTGCTCAGCTGTGCTGTGTGTGCTTTTGTTACCGGTGTTACGTTCTGATCGGCAGTACGGGGGTAATTTGCGTGGGGGAAAAAACCGGGGGGCGTGAAAGATCGAATACATAGTCTATAGAAAAGAAAAAAGAGGAAAAGTAGTACTCCGTACACAACAACACGCATTATACCCGGTACTGCTCTACGTCCGAAAGAAAGAACACAGCGCAGCGACACAGCACCGCAGCGAAGGGCACGGCACTGCACCGCATGGCTCCGCACGGCTCCGCACGGCGCTACGCTGCGCTGCTGGGCCATATATAGCTGGATTGATCTGAGCTGGGCGTGCATGTGATCCAACAGCGTAGTATCTGATGGTATGTACAAACCTGGTGTAGTAGTACCGGTATGTACTATTATGTTGGCGTTTCGTATATCGAACGAAGGTGGAAAGCAAAGAAAAGCTGGAAAGGTTCCGCAAGTAATATGGAAGTTGGAGCTCTGAGAGGCCAGGGATGGGCAATCCCTGAGAAAGACAAAATTAAGTAAGTCTATTTTGTAAAAAATATTTCAAGGACGTCAGCTGTGAGTTCGACGAATTTCGGGTCAATACTCATCTTTGCAAGCTGCGTTGTCGGCATTTGTAATATACGAAGTACTAGACTATATGGGTGATTTTTCATAGGGAGGGGTCCTATTTCTTTTTTCACTGTAATGGTAAGTGTTGGTATTTTTACTTTAGGTGGGGAATTTTGAGCTAAATCTAACATCATACCAGGTACCTATTTTATAAATTTGTTACTGCTGTAGTTTCCACTATAGTCTACTGTTCTATCATATGTATGGTAGGCGATTTATTTTGTTTTTTCTTCCCCCCTGCTTTAATGTCGGGAAAGTACGAATGTATTTGTTTATTCTTTGGTGGGGGTCCATCTTATCGAACATGAAAAATTGTTCCAGGTATCATACAGCAGTAGTTCGTTTTTTTTCAAGACTTGAAGATCAAATTGGTGAAAAGTACCCGAGAAATACGATTCTTACCGAGGAACGGCGTTGTGTCCTTTAGCTTTAGAAAAACGAAAAAAGAGCGACGCCCACCCGTGGGCAACGACCGAGCCGATCGAAGGCTCGCGTCCTCCCCGGAGCGCCGCGGTTGGCGTCAGTTTTTTTTTGCCGGCAGCGGCTAGGAGGCTATGGCTCTAGGGGTCTTTTGGGTGGACTGTCGCAGCCGGCCCCATCGCCTCACGCGGGCAGCAGCGACGGGAAAATTGCGTTTGAAGCGCTGAGCGAAGTCGTGATGTGGTGGTTGGACCTGTAGTTTTGGAGGTGCAGGGCGACGCAAAACAGGGTTTGCGGCGGTCTCGATTTTTTCGAGGCGTCGCAGGCGGTCTAGCCTGTGCTGAGGGCCTTCGGAGGTCACGCCGCGGCTGCTCCGGTGGTGCTACCGCTCTCGCACTTGTGGCTTCTCGATCAGCCGACGAAATCGCACAAATTCGCGAGGCCGACTTCGGTTACATCGAATCCCACGTCTAGCTGTACAAACTCCCCAAATTGAATTCAATTTTCTATCGAATTCGGCGAAAAAAGACTTTGTATTTTCTTCATTGTTAAATTTGGATTTTCGTCAAAACTGTAAATAAAATACCTGCTCGGTGAGAATAAGTTTTCGGCCGATCAGGCGAAACTTACCAACTCTAAAAAAAAAACGAATTACAAATTTCCATGCTCTTTTCGATAAGATGAGCCCTTTCGTGTTTTTTTGTTCACGATTTTCGATTTTTCGATTTGTAGCCGAAATCGACTTGTATCGGCATTCCCAGATATTCTTGCTGCCGGTGTAATTTATACTTCACGTGGTGCATGAATGAATATGTGAGCCAGCGGTAAGCTCGGCACGGCAGTCGATAAAGCAAGACACTTTGCAAGCTGTATTCTGTACCGTTTTTTCATGCGTAAGGAGTCTCGTCGCGCGTTGCTCTTATGTGCTAGTGGTTGTTGTGCTCACGGGCGTCGGGGAAGCGACACACATTTTCTTCCATCGGTCGAGGTAAATGCCCGTGGTTGTAATAGTAGCAGTACTAATAGCAGTAGGTACTACTTAGTATTGCTACTGCTGTAGTACTACTGCTGTAGTACTACTACAACTATTAATGCTGCTACTAATTGAATTGACATCATACTGTTGTAACTGGTGCATTGTGTGTCTAGTGTCGCGTTCAGTCCTACTGCTGTTTTTTATTTGTTTTTTTGTATCTTGTATCCCTCGGCCTCTTTCGCTGTTCGCGAAGGCCTTACTAATTAACTGGTACTACTTACAGTAATACTAAGCTGGTGATTTTATTGGACTAAAATTTGCCTTCTTAGCACTGCCGCCCGCGTTTAGGTGGTGAATTATTCACATATGCGTGCGTGGGAATAAATTTGAGTACTTGTTGATATCGTAGTGTACAATTTACGTGGCGTGAAAGTTTTCCAGTCTCGGAGGCACATGACGGTGCAGCTTTACAGCGCGGTTTACGGTGGCATCTTCTGTGGTGGCACCGGAGCAAGCTAAGAAAGTATGGCCCTCTCACGAAAATGTTGAGAGCGATCACCGCGACAAGAACCGGAAGCACGGAGAAAGTCGTCCCGACAGACTCTCAGCGCCTGCCTCCCATGGTACACCATACCCTGGTACACTATTTGCGTGGCTGGCCCATCTTCCTCTGGCTTGCTATGAGCTGACATTAATTATTCTATAGACCCATGCACCTTCCCCCGCGCTCACCTCTTTAGTGCCAGGTGTCATAATATTACTCTCTAAATAAATATGGCAGAAACGAGAACAACAAGAAAAAAAAAAAACGTACTTGCTGAACAACCGCGCATCGAGTTCGGCCCACACTGGCTCCCTAAAACACGCCCTCAAAAGCAAACGCTGCAAGCACGAGAAGACTCGTTCAACGCGTACCAGGTGCATAACGCTCCCCACCCCAACACGCCTGCATTTTATTTACCCCCCCCCCCCCCCCCCCCCCCCCGCGTTCACCGCCGTGTCTCCTCAACTTAGTTAACTTTTGCAGGGACGGCTGTGATGGTGAGCTTTGAGGAAGGCGTCCCCCCAGAGTTTAACTGCATGAACGAATATTACGGGATGTCGTTTGTCAAAGACGGGGCTGCGGAGATTGACATTGCCAGGGGGAAGCTTACGTCCGAGAAGGTGAGGAACAGGGATTTCTGATGGACAGGCGTTTTCTCGTCGGACCGGGGGGGAGAGGGGGGGGGGGGGGGGGGGCGTGTTTTTGTTGGTTTCAACGCTGGTTCTTGAGTAAGGAGAATGCGAGCGAGAGTGAAAAGCGCGATGGAAGGCGTTATCGAGGCGGGGCGGGAAGGGGCGGCGGAAGGTGATATTTGCTGGTTCTAGCACTGATTGTTGAGTACCAGGTACGTGAAGTAGATTTTTTTTCTTCTTTTTTTGCTAAGGCGAAGCTTGCGTCCACGAGTGTGAGGAAGAGATAATCGCCATGGCAAGGCGTTCTTGGGGTGTGGGGGGTAGGGGGGGGGAGGCGGCGTTTTTTTTTTTTTCAGTTTGTTTTCCCTCGTGGATGGGTGAAAATGAAGTACTCATCGTAGCTCCACATGTGCCTTTCTGTCAATTTAACTGCCGCCGAAACAACGTCGATGCCTTGCCAACGGCAGCGTAAGCTGTTGTTTTTTGTGAATTCTAGCGCTGATTCTTGCATATGTGGTCTTGTCCGACAGGTACATGTATTTAGAGGAACAGAGGCCTTCCTTTTGTCTTGTTCGTACGGGTAGATTTTTGTGGATGATGTTTTGGATCGTGATTTGAAACATATGTCAACGTGCCTTCCTCTGTCTTGTTCGTACTGGTGTATCTTGTGGGTCGTGAATATTTTGGATGTTGATTTTGTATTACGTATTAATGTTTATGGTGTCAATTTCGGGTATTTTTTTTATGCCAATACGAAAACACCTTCCTCTCGTCTCGTTCGGTGTCAGGTGCTCAACTGGGGCGTGCTAGGGCCCGAGTACACGACCTTTGACGGACTCGACGCCTTTGAGCCCACTGCCGCGCTGGCGCTTCCGTCTGCGACCAACCTCGTCGCTTGCAAGGAAGACCCCGTGTTAGAACAGGCCCACGAGGATTTTCACTATTTTTTGTCAGGTACGACGATGTGTGTGCGAGCTTTTTTTCTTTTCCTTTTCTTACGACTGGTTGGCCTGTTGCTTAAGCCCGGTATGGATGCCCCACGGTTAGTTGACAAAACTGCCAAGCGTATGTTGTAATGCGAAGTGAAGAGTCGGGGAAGATTACCTGGAACAGGGATAGGAACGATCTCAGAGTGATGTCACCCCTGTGACGCCTAAGAAGCAATATTAGTCGAGTTCACCCCTCCCAAGCTGACGACTAATAAACACGAAATTCCAGATAACAGAAGGGGGAACTCGACCAAGTCCGCCCAGAGCCGGATCGCAAACAACCCATGACTTGAGCAAGTGCTCCGAGGGACAGAACTAGTGAGGCAGACGGGTGATACGAATGGTATCAAATGTGTATGGGAGAAACAATGAAGACGCCCATTTCCCAGAGGCCTAAATACGCACTAAGGGCCTCTCATCGGGGAAATGATCGCAGAAAGTAAGGGAGGGTTCGCAACACCGGCCGCGGGAGGTGATGTTCATTGTTTCAACCCACAACTATACCGGAGGAAGAACAGGCGCGAAGATACTGCTGGATTATCCGGAACAGGGATAGGAACGATCTCAGAGTGACGTCACCTCTGTGACGCCTACAAGAAGCAATATCTAGTCGAGTTCATCCCTCCGAAGCTGACAACTATTAAACCCGAAATTCCAGATAAGAGAAGGGGGAACTCGACCAAGTCACCACCCACCACCCAATCAATCGTGATGGGTCAGTCTACGGAGCGTCTAGGCGCCTTATTCTTCGCTGTCGTGATAGTTCAGTTTGAGGGTCGGCGCAGCAGCAAGCAGCACAGGACAGGACACTCAAACAGTCCTACTGGCGCGAAGATACTGCTGTATTCGTAGCAGTGGCGAACGCAAATCAGAACAAAAACAATACCAAACTACGAGCTGAGCTAGAGCCGTAACACGTAGAATCAATCATGGAGTCGTATCTCATGAACTATTAATAGTACGAAATAGGACTTGGAATTTGGAAGCGCTGGCCCTGACACGTCAGTGCTTGTGCGAAAAAAAAACAGTGTACCAGGCATGAAAAAAAAAATCGACTCGAACTCGACGAGATGTATATCGACGAAAACTCAGAAAACACGACCCTTTTCACTCAAAATCCGTAATAAAATCTTCGTTCTCGATGAAAGGTGAAAATGGGTGTGCAAACATGACTGAGGACACCAACAGGAAGACGATCAACATTAGTTTTGTTGCCCAAATCGTCGATCGTTGTGACATGTGGTTCAAACGAGATTCCGCACGAGTTCTCAATACAGGTGTAACGAGAAAGTGGTGTCTACCGCGATGCGCAGCTGAGGTTTGTGATTTTCGATCTGGATGTTCAACACCGTATTCGTGACGCCCGTGTGAAGTTTTGTTGTTGTCTGCCTTTGTATTCCTTTTTTTTTTTCAGATGAGTTTCGGTCGCGCTTTTTATATTTTTGGGTTGCATTTTGGGTCGTATCTCTCGAAAATATCTACGAAAATAGAAGGCCCGCGAAGGCACGTCTCGGTTGGTGCATGAACAACGCCGTGTCAAAGCTTCGTGTCCAACTGAGAAACGCTGGGCGGTGCGTGGCCGACCTCCTGTTTTGACACGGCCTTGGCTGGCCCAGCACGTGCACGATACCTGGTACGCGGTACGATGCAACATACCAGGTGAAATACAAGGCTCGTACATAGACTGCTGCGTTGTATCGTACCAGGTATGCATGTGCGCCTGGAATATTGCATGCTGTTGTCGGAAGCTCCTGGGAAGCCCTCCCCTAGAACGTCACCGGCACCCCTCCCCCCCCTTTGCCCCCACCTACTGCTGTATACCTGGTACCTGGTATACCGTTCACGACTACATACAGCCGTCTCGAAATAGATGCGTGAAGAGTCAAACGACGAAGGCAAGCAACAAATGAATACACCCCCCCTGCCACTATGGTCATACGACTACGGCCATGCACGAATATCGAGTACACCCTCCCCCCCCCCTTCCCCCCCCCCTGCCGCCCCCTGCCGTCCACCACTACAGAACCGGCCGAGGACGTGGACCCGACGTCTTGCCCAGAGCCTTGCACGGGACTTGTGGTGAGCTACTACTGGTCTTCCAACGAAGGCTCCGTTTACCTCTTGGACCGGGCCTCAACAGACGCGGACCCGTCCCCCTGCTGGCTCCCCCTCTTCGAAGAGGTGGAAAACGGCCCCCCTGTTGGGGGCATCACTATGCTGGACCCCGGCTGCCTCGAAGGTTTGCTACTAGAGGTGGAGGAAGCGAAGAACAATGGTAGCGATGAGGAGACCGCTACCGCGGGCGGTAGGGGACGCGGTGATGATGATGATGGGGGGGGGGGCGCGGACAGCAGAAGAGGCGTTTCTGCCGCCCTAGCGGCGGTTACACTCCCCCTCTTGCTCGTTAGTTTTGTGGCGGCTGCGTTCCTGAGGCGGCGGCACCAGCGCGAACAGCTCGTGAAGAAAATGAAGACCACGGACGAGGCTTGGGGGGAGGGGCTAGACGGGAGCGGGAAGCTCCGCGAGGCGAAGAAAAAGGCTCCCCGTCCCCCGACGGGTAGGTTTAAGCTTGGGGGGGGGGGGGTGACGGTGGCGCCTGCTGAGAGGGGTGGGCCTGAAGACGGTGGGGAGTCTGGCATCGCGAAGACGAAGTCGTTTCCGCCTCCGAAACGCGCGTTCACCGACATTAGCATGGAAGATGATGGAGTCGAGGAGGTCGCCGCGGCTGCTGCTGCGCGGGCGTGGAAGATGGAGGAGGGGGGGAGGGGGGAGGGGGAGGCGCGGGGGGGGGTGGGAGAGGAAGATGAAGAGGGGGATGAAGAGGGGGAGGGTATGATTTATCCCATGCACATCTAGAGGGCTTAGGAGTGGGAGGGGCGGGCGCAGGGCGCCGAGGGAGTGGGGCCAGGGCGCGGAGGGGCGTGCCGTGTTTGTGTATGATTTTTGTGTCTTGATTAGAGTGCGGACGTGACCTGGCCGGACCCGGCTCGAAAATTTTCGTTTTCGCTTCACACTTGTTTTCTTCTTTCTTTCTTTTTCTTTTTTTGCTCCCTTGTTTTTTTTGCTTGTTAACGTGGTAAAAAACGAAGCCACATTTGTTCCCCGTGCTGTTTTGTTTGTCTTGTTTAGTATAAGGGGGCTTTGGGCTCCGGGAGCGGTAACGACGACCCATAGCTGACATTAGGTGGAACGACGATCTGTAACTGACATTCGAGGTCGTGTGGGTTTTGTTTTCAGTTTTGGGTTGAGACGGGGGGTGGGGGTGGGGGGGGGTGAGTTGCGCGAGTTGGCGATGTGAAGCGAGGCGGGGGAGTAGGAGTAGGAGGTTATTGCGGTGGAAGGAAGGGGGGGGAGGGAGGGGAGAGGGGATGGTTGAAAGGCCGAACCAAG
Source organism: Undaria pinnatifida (assembly GCA_012845835.1). Lineage (NCBI taxonomy): Eukaryota > Phaeophyceae > Laminariales > Alariaceae > Undaria > Undaria pinnatifida. The sequence goes on along the minus strand of JABAKD010000009.1, from coordinate 6,684,422 downwards.
GTGGTGTGTTTTCTATTTCCCCCCGTGTGATGTACTGGTGTTTGTTTTTTTGCGTTAGCTGGTAAAGTTGGGGTGGGTGGGTGGGTGGGTGGGGTTTGCACCGTTGGATTTGTGTTGACCGAACTATGAAGCACTACGTGATCGTTTGATGTTTAGTGTTTGCCTCTAGGTTATGACAACGATAGCAATGGTAGCAGTAATGACGTTATAGCAGGGACGGCGGTGCTAGCAGAACAGGCGTCGACAACAAGGGCGTGCTCTTTGCTTTAGTCTGCTTTGCTCTGCTTTGCTTTGCTTTGCTTTGCTTTGCTTTGCTTTGCTTTGCTTTGCTTTGCTTTGCTTTGCTTTGCTTTGCTTTGCTTTGCTTTGCTTTGCTTTGCTCTACGTTGCTTTGTGTTCCGTTGCTCTGTGTTACGTTGCTTTGCGTGGCGTGGCGTGGTTTGCTTGGCTTCGCTCCGCTTCGGCTTCGCTTCGGCTTGGCTTGGCTTGGCTTAGGCTTAGGCTTAGGCCTAGGCTTTGGCTTGGTTTTGGCTTTGGCTTGGCTTGGCTTTGGCTTTGGCTTGGCTTGGCTTGGCTTGGCTTGGCTTGGCTTGGCTTGGCTTGGCTTGGCTTGGCTTGGCTTGGCTTGGCTTGGGCTTGGGCTTGGGCTTGGCTTGGTTTGGCTTAGGCTTAGGCTTGGCTTGGCTTAGGCTTGGCTTGCCTTGGCTTGGCTTGGCTTGGCTTGTTTTGGATTTGATTGACTTGGCATCATTTGGTCCGCCATGTTTGCCATGGCGTTGTTGCCACCGCAAATAGCGATCGTCTTTGATCATATTTGAGCTTCGTTCGTCATGGTCGGACGGATATAGTCTAAGAGTCTAGCTTCGTATTTTTATGCTTTTACGGTTTTGGATTTCCAAACATGCCTTTATCATTAGGGATTAGGAGAAGAGAGAAACAGAGACGGGACATGACGGGAGTATCGATTACCCTTGCTGCAGCAGCAACAGCAGCACAATCAGCAACAGTAGAGCCGTTTATATTCCGTTGTAAAGTACGTGGCGAACTGCGCACGTGCTGGCGGAAAGTGATGGAGCGCGCGGGGCACATATTATGGTTTTTCTTCCCGTGAGTGGTATCACAGTCCAGTCGTTTTTGCTTTGAAAGCAAAACGCTACGTACCTGGTAGATATTGTCGTGGTTGGGTTGGATTATAGTCTACACAGGCGCATGTACTCTTTTTTTTTTGTGACGGTGATGACAGTGATAAATGATCTGGGCCGTGAAAATATTCCTTGTGCAGTTTGTTTCGGGTTATTGTTGGGAGGGGTCAGGCACCGTAGGTACATCAGGTTTATGTATGAGCTGTCATGTGTGATGCAGCAGGTATATATGTCGCGTATATGGCGGGGCAGTACTCGTCGGGTCCCGGTTCAGTTGTATCCCCGTCTCTTGCTCCTTTCCTTTTCGTACCCGTGTGATATTCGGTCAGCACTCCTTTCCTGTTGAATTAGACGACGAAGAAATGCTGTTGTTGCCGTTGCTGCCGTGGTGTCTGTACTGCCGCTATTGTACGGTCTGAGTTGTTAGTTTCCTTTCCCTGTGATGGCTTTTGCTTGGTAGTGTGCTGTAGTTTTTCCGTGGCTAACTCCCTTGCAGCCACAACAAGGGAGCAGAGGTGGAACGGGGGGGGGGGGGGTGGATCCCCCACGCCGCTTTGGCCCTTTTGGCGCGGTAGAGTCTTGTTACCGGGTGCCGCCTATTCTAGGCATTTTATGTATTTTGACCTCGTCGCTACGGAAGTCTCCCGTCGTTGTTTCTGTGGGGTTTCCCTAAGTGTCACGAAGCGTTTTTTTGCTCTTGTCTCTTTCATCTCCCTGGTATTGTTTGTGGTCAGAACGGTATCGTACCCCGCGTGGGGAGAGGATGCGTGTTTTCCTCTTTTCCTCTGGATTGTGGTGGGTCTAAACGTCATCCGTACCCGTTTCATTGATGGAATAGAAGAGGCGTTTTTCTCTTGATCCCCTGATGATGTTGTTGCGGTCATATTTTATAGCGTTCATAACGTTGTCGTAGCGTGTTTCTCCCGCCTTTTTCTCTGATATTTGGTGGGTCAGAACTTTTCGTGCCCTTTTCGTTGTTATAGCGGAGGGGGGGGGGGTCTGATATTTTCAGTGGTCAAAACGTCACCGTACCCATTTGTTTTTGCTGGCGAAGGGGGCAGGCGTGTTTCCCCCCCAACTGAAGGTCAGTTGTGGTCGAAATGTTCATCGTACCCGTGTCGTTGTTATTTTTGTTGCGGCGGTGACATTAATCTAATGTTGGGCGTGGTGGGCGGGTGGCGAGGCGAGGCGTTAAGTGTGATTATTACGATGCCTGCGTTCTTACCGGGTTATATGGAGGAAGCGGGGCGAGCGCCAGCACAGCATAGAGCATCTATCCATCTGTCTTATCTATATTTCTCTTACGACGGCAAACGATATTTGCGGCTGGCTGTATGCGAATGCTGCGGTACATTGGATTTGGTGGGATTTGATGGGGGTTTTGTGGCTGACTGTATGCGACGGTTGCGTTGCATTGGATTTGATTGGATTGAACTGGGGTTTTGCATGTCAAGCTGTTGAATGTTTTTTTGTCTGTTTTGGGTTGTGTACCGGGAACGGGTCTGTTCTTAACACGGGTAGTTATAGCTTTTACAGGTCAATGTACTTGGTGAGGGCGCGTTGGTTTGATTCATTCGCCATACAAAGTGGCTAGTGCCCTTCTGGTATATTTTTCATTCACCTTTCTGGTGGTATATTTTAGACGTTTTTGACACAAAATAGCCCTTGTCTAGCTGTCTGTACTTCATGAGAAAGGTGTAACATCAGCCATTGTTATGCCTGGTCGCTCGTTGCTATCAGTTGTCTTTTATTTCGCCCCGGTTTATTGTGTGTGTTGAAGTGGCGTGAGCCACAAGGAGCAAGCAGTTTATTTGGTGTCCGAGTCAACGATGTGTGTGCGTTTAATTCATTCGTTCGCTCATGCTTTTTGAGATCTCGATGGAGTAGATTGCGTGGCATACATGGCATACACAGCACAGGACACCAAATAAGAAACAAAAATACTGGTGATACAAGCTGGGTTTCTCATTTCGGACAGGGTGCCTTCTACACTATGTTCAGTATAACGGCTCCCGAATTTCTTGTTTCCTGTAAATGTCAGCCTGGCTTTCTTATTACCCTGTTTCTTATCGGGTATCCCGTACTATTAATAACTGTACATGATGCTGGCAAAGTGTATTTCGCTTCTTTGCTCTAACTACTATTCTGATTATATAGTTTGTTGTTGTTATTGTTGCGCCTCAGTGCGAGCGGCGAGAGGCGAGTCGAGACACCATCATGATGGTGAGGAAGGGATCATAGGCGGGTCTAGTACTTGTTTCGGATCGTTGTTACGTATTTTTTGGTCGCTGGGCGTTTTTTGTTTTTAGTTTTGATGTTAGTTTGCAGTTGGAAATACTTGTTGGGGGCGAGGGGTGCTTTGCGTTGCGTTGCGTTGCGTTGTGTTTTGTTTTTGTCGCCCGCTTTTTTTGCTTGCGACGACGCGCGCGAGGGGTCTACACACGATAGACTGCGGAAAGTATCATCTTCGAAAATGTCCATCTCAGCTGGCGTTTTCGATACCGGGAAAATCTATAAAATTTCACTTGTTCATGCACCCCAGTCACGCGTGACATTATTATTTATTTTGTTATTATGTCAGGTGTGTTTCCACGTTAAACTGCTGTTCCCACCGATCGACATCCAGCAAGCCCATCACGTCCGTGCCGATTCACCATTCTGAAGGGGCAATCTCGGTGGTCACACTACTACCGAGGCAGGATATAGATGGGACAAATATCGCAACTACAGCAAGATGTGACCGTGCCATGAGGGGGGGAATGCCAAACGTACTGAGCACGTTTTATTTTAAGCGGAACAAGCGCAAGCGCATCAACCCAGCCAACCAGGCAACTTCTCTTTTTCTTTGGCAGAAAAACAAAAATGAAATATTAAAGCCCTTGGTCTGTCGTTATTGACTCATGACGCACCAAGGGTCTGTCGTTAGTGACTCATGCCGCACAGACAGGGTCTGTTGCCGCTATTGGCTCATGACGCACAAGGTCTGTTATTATTGACTCATGACGCACAGGGTCAGTCTGTTGTCGTTATTGAATCATGACGCACGCACCGCCACCGTCGCCTCAACACCCTAGAGGGACACGCAAAAGTGAACAGAAATATGCAAGGGATGGCAAACGGGGGAAAGGTTGCAAACAATACAACAAAACAAGAAAAAAATTGCTATATCATCATGTCACTACGAATAATAAAGCGGCTTGTTACCCCTTGGAGCACGGCAACCCCCGGCTCAAGCCCGAATGCCATGGAGAATCCGATTCAATAGCGCCCATCTTAAGAGAAGACGGACTTATCCCTTTTATTACCGCAGAAAGTATCCCACTCTAACCCCAAGTAATTCGTCCCCGAACACGTGGGTGCAGTCCTCATCGGTGCAAACACGGTAAAATCTGCCTGTTGTCACGGCTTGTGAAGCCAATACTCAAGCGTACCAGTAGTGTATATGATTGTGACGCCTACCAGGTATAGTCTATAGTCTATGCATTAAAACCGGCATGATACCCAATCTGAGACAAGAAGAGCTGTATAGACTAAGAAGATAAAAACGACAACTTCGTCTCTTCCGGGGCCCTCTTAAACCGGGAACCTCAATGTAGCTTGTCCCCAATCATCTGAGTAGAGTTTCAATGGGCTGTCAAGCCGAAGCCGGGCGGTTCCCCCCCTCATCTGGCATCAATTATGATGCACTCGAGCCCGCTCGGTAGGGCTTCGCGTATCCGTGCCCTTTTAATAATGTGGCTCCGGAGATACATACTTCGGGGGTTGTCCACATCATGGTTCGTTGTATCTACAAACCTGGGTGTACACCAGCTCTATGCCGTTCATTGTTCCAACTTTCTGTGCACATCGCTCATTCATGTACGTCATACGTTACGCGCATACAAGGAGTATCCTAGTGAGAGGTCGTCGTGCAGGCGCGCAGGGTCATTCCCCACACCCCTCCCTGTGACTGCGGATAGCTTGTGACATCCCTCTTCTCGGCCGATTTGCCTACGTACGGAGATTGGTCCACTGACTACGCGAGCGAACTTTCGCCATGGTACATGGGACATGTGGATGTGGATAGAGAGGGCAATGAATGGTAGCAAACTGACATGCACCTGTACCTGGTAATATGTAACGGAGCCCTTGTATGGATAAAACACACAAAAAGATAACGCACCAAGCGCTGGCATCATAGGTACACCGGACGTGTTCGTTGCTCAACAACAACAGACCATTCATTAACTGCCCAGCATACTGTAGTTGTTGTTGCATGCCGTGCTGCTGTAGTCTGTTGTGTTCCCGCTCCTCGCTCCCAGCTGGCGAAAGCGCGCGCATGCGCTTCCCACAAAAAAGACACAACAAACAAACCCAGCAGGTAAAGACCAAGTTGACAAAAAACGCCTGTTTCTTTGTGCAGGGATATTTATCAAGCCTCCTGATCATATTTCACAGGCAGGTTGAAAAGAAAAAACACGCACAACGCCTACCGGCTCAGCGGGCGGGGAGCACACATCGAGCAGACAAAGCAGAGAGAGCATTCAACGCACGGGAGGTTATGAATAGCGTGGAAGCTGCGCGACAACTCTGCTGCTTACTGCTGCTTGCTGCTGCTGCTGTGAGGCGTTCTAGTATCCCGCGAAATCCCAGACATGCTTGCACGAGCCAAGAGTTGGACAGTGTGGCGAGAAAGGGTCCAACGATGTCCTTCCTTCCTTGCGATCTGCTTGCGAAACGAAGACGACGCTTCGACTCCGTTATATATATGACAATGTGGCGTTTTCAAATACTTGCCCTGTGGGTGAACGAACTCGCCAGCGCAGCAGCTGACCCAGGAGCTAAAGATCTCTCTGCAACAGATGGGTGAGCAATGTTCGGCCGGCGGCAGCATCACAACGGATTTTCGTCCCAAACTCGTCATGATATCTTGGATCTCGGTCGGCAGGCCATCACGATGTTTATCGTTGCTCGTAACACAACAAGCAGTACAGGACCTGGTGAAGGATTCTTTTATAACTAATTTTCAAGGACGTCCAGCCGTGAGTTCGACGAAATTCAGGTCAATACTCATCTTTGCAAGCTGCGTTGTTGGTACTCGTAATATACTACTTCGAAGTATATGGGTAAGTTTTTATTGGGAGGTGTCCTATTTGTTGTCCACTACGTATAATAATGGTAAGTATTGGTATTTATACTTTAGTAGGTAGGTGGGGAATTTCGAGCTAGGTAAAACATCATAGGTACACGCACGGTGATAGAAATCGTTCGAACGGAAGTGGTCCTCGATCATCCTGGGTTCGTCGATAACGGCATCAAAAGTGTTGTTGCTCGCCTCTCGTGGCCGCATGGGTACCGCTCTGCGAAGGAGATATCTTTTCTTGGGGTCCAATTACGCCCGAACTTTTTGTATTTTTTTGCTCACGAGTGGGAATCGACAGACCACCAGTCAGTGAAAAAAAATCAACTTCTAGTCTAAAATTCCAAGTAGTTTGTCCTCAGAAAAAACTGGTCGTAGGCTCTGCGGTCAAGTACATTGTTGATTGGTCGTATGTATGTATGTGGGGAAAAACAACCGTCACACCTCCGTGTTATAAGGCTTAGTTTGGGTAAGCTATTGGTTAACCTTTTGCGAGTGGTCAAACAGACTAATACCCCACTAAAAAAGTCCTAATCAAATGGCGTCGTCGACAGACCATGGGTTTTAGGGTCGTGGGTTCGATCCCCACATCCACCATATCATAATAAACTTTTTCAGATTTCCCCATGGCGAACTTGAAAAATACTCTTCCTGGTACCCCAGGGAATGAAACGGCTTGGATATCTTGACAGGTCCGCCCGTATATCCGGCCGACCTGCTATCCCGCCGTTTCAGGGGGGGAGAGTGTTATGAGGCTTAGTTGGGGTAAGCTATTGGTTAACCTTTTGCAAGTGGTCAAACGGACTAATACCCCACTAATACCTTAACATCCGCACAAGCGCCGGGTATCATCCTTCAAGAAGAGCTATATTATTTGTGTTCGTATCATGACTCTGCTGCACGATCAAGAGGCATGAGTAGTACCGGTATGATATCCCACGTGTTTACATTGTAACAGAGTGTGCGCATATTATACTGTTTTGTTGTACAATGTGCAAAGCAATGGTATCCTCATCCATGGATGATGCGTCTGTGCTAGTATACCAGTAGGATATGAGGCACGGACCAGGTAGTACCACTCCGCTATTAATAGATCGCCATCATCCAGTATTTTTTTATATAATAATCCAGTAGATAGACTAGTCCCACGTACTGCTGTGTTACAGATAGATAGCAGATCCCTAGTAGTCTAGTCCATATATTTGCCCTCATGAGCGGTAACCGTTTTTGCGCGCAAGAGCGCAAGAGCCGTATCGTCTGCTAGATCCCGCCCTGCCAACACGTACGTGCGCGAAAAGAGTTAAGCTGTTAGTTGTTGTTGTGTGAAGCAGATCCCACCCAAGAAAAAGGACATCGTGGTACTACTGCTGTAGTCTAGACTAGTAGCGCAGATCATACCAATCAGGGCCATGCCTGCCTCGAAATATGAGATATATATCTAAATAATCATGAAAAACATGATATGGCGAAATTGAATGTGAAGGGGGCAGAAAGAAGAGGCCCATGATTTGATGCAACTAACTGCCGACTTAATAATGCCAAGAGCTTCTGGCGAAGAGCTGTGATTGCCATGTGCTGGCTGTGCTGTGTGCTTTATGCTTGCTGGCGATGTCGCGTTCTGATCGGCAGTACAGGTGAAACACGCGAAAAAAAGATAAATAATAAGACAACATATGAATACGACAATCGATGAAGAACGCAAAGACAAGTAATAGTAGTAGTGTGGGTCACAGGCTCACGCGTACATACCGGTACTTGGTACCTAGTAGTTTGCATGATACCTGGTACTGCTGTGTGTGCAAAATATCACAGAGCGCAGCGCGGCGCAGCACGTCGCAGCACGGCACAGCGCCACAGCGCAGGGCACGGCACCGCACGGCGCTGCGCTCAGAGCTGAGCTCAGCCGGGAATGACCTGCGAAAACAGGGAAAAAAGGAAAACAAATATGATCGCAAATTGCGGCAGGTTTTTGATGGGTGACTATTGCTTTGTTGTAGGGTCTGCGTTTCTTTCTACTGCTTTTCTTCGCGTGTTCCTGGCTCCATAGCCAGACGGTTAGAGGTGTGGGAGTGGGTTTTGAGGAGCCGCATCTTCGACTCATGGTCTAGTCCGTAGAACCGGAGTTTCCCCGAATCTCCCATATTTCTGCATATGCGACTCATCAGGGTGGGCTAGTGTTGAGATACGGCCTCGAAAGGCCTGTAATTATCCGAATGTGAGATCATTTGGATGGGTTTCGTATGATAAGGTTAGCGGTTTATATTCGGGAAGTTAGGAAGTAGATCGGAGACACGTGCCTCCGATCTCAGAAGCTATCCCGGGCTTTGGTGGAAACGAATAAAGCTACATCTCTACGAAGGAACGAAAGTGAGTACTCTCCGAGGACCTGCTCAATTGGCAGACCTGCAGGGGGCACTCTGTGTCCCCACCTTTAACATCACAAAATCATGAAGAGAGCAAGTAAATTCACGGAGATTCCCCATAAAATAATGTGTTCGTCGGCATTAAGAGCTGAGCTGAGGACGGCTGAGAGGTGGGAGCATATGCCGAGGGCGAGGACCCAGGGGGGGGCATACACCTGTAAGCATTTTTACGTGTCACACCTGCGTCTGTTGAGTCGGACCTCGCCCATCATGATGAGTGCCGCTGCTGTGGTCGTGTGTGTGTTCTGCAAATTTAACCGATATTCCCACCCATCAACATCCAGCACAACCAGCGCCCGTGCCGATTCCTCCCGGAGAGACGCGGTCAGGACTCTGCAGTCACAAACTACGAGACAGAGGTGCATGTTTCGAAATACAGCAAGGTGATTTGGCCATGAAATCCCAATCGCAATGAACACATATCAATATTCCTGCGACACGACATGTGACCCCGTGTTATAGTACCGTATTGTTGTAAGACTTGGTTTGGGTAAGCGATCGGTTAACCTTTTGCAAGTGGTCAAAAGGACTAAGAATACCCCACTAATTCCTTAACAAATGACGTCGCCGACAGACCATGGTTTTTTTTGGGTCGTGGGATCGAATCCCACACTCCACCAATAATAAACTTTTAAAAACTTTCTCCATGACCATGGTTTTTTTGGGTCGTGAGATCGAATCCCACACTCCACCAATAATAACCTTTTAAAAACTTTCCCCGTGTCGAACTTGAAAAATACTCTCCTCGGTATACCCAGGAAATGAAACCGCTTCGATATCGACACGTCCGCCGGTATATCCGGCCGACCTGCTACTCCGCCGTTTCAGGGGGGGGAAAGTGTTATAAGGCTTGGGTAAGCAATCGGTTAACCTTTTGCAAGTGGTCAAACGGACGAATACCCCACTAATTTCTTAACAGTATTCATCAAAAGTATGATACGACGGTAGTATTCACGTTGAATAATTCGGTATCCTGACTTCTGTACTGCACCACGTACCATTGTGAAGGTAACCCCTGGGGGCGCAGGGTGTCGGTGCTTGGTAGGTCGCCTACCTCAATGGTTCATGGCATCTCATGCATTCTCTGTTAATTAGTCGTTCACGGCTCAAATATTACGGCAGCGAGTCGGACTTCGGTCGTTCTACTTCACCTCCGTGGATATAGTTATCGCCTTACTGCCTTGAGGGTTCGAACGTAGAATTTAGCAAGACATAGCAATGCCTTTACTTCGTCTCGAGATTTCCACCCAGCTCAGCGACAGATTGCCCAAACTTCCAGGTTACCGCGGCGTGGTTAAGCAATTGGGTTGCGTAAGCACGGGGGACGACGTGTGTACGAGCGAGCAGTGCCAGTGCGGGTGCACAGTTGCTCGCTTTTTCACTTTTGACTCTTGACTTTTTAGCACTTTTAGGTGTTAAGCATGGAAGTGTTTGGTATTAACGCTAGGTGGTTGGGAGTATGAAGCTTGCACTACCCTCGGGGTCCGGCGTTACAACTTAGCCGTGAAACCGCTCAAAATGAAATGCCCATCCCACACCCACAGAGTTTGCTCTTCCGCATACTCTGTACCTAGTGCGTTGTGACTGTAAGTCTACGGCACACTATATTTTGCCGTGCTTCCACGTCCTCTCCGCAATATTCCGCCAAGTTTGGTATCCTCCAGAGCTTTGAAAAATATCGCCTCGGTCAACGGAGCTTCCACCCGTCCCAGCCAGACCCGCCGTTTAAAAACGGTTTGGGCAGAGGTCGCCAGCTCCTTTTCCCGTTATAGTCCCTGACGATTCAGTTTTCCAGGTTTCATCCGCTCCCACTGGATCTATCTCGGACACCCGGTCCAAACTGAAGCTGTTGCCAATTGCTCCCAATCACCGCGTGGATACCTCACCCGCCAGTACGGGTCTCTGTAGTCGTACACCTCGTCTACCAATACCTTTCTCCGGCCACGGATGTAGGCAAACTCCCTCCAGATTGGTGTTTCCATCGGATGCGCCTCAAGTGCCTCTTCGTTGGAAGCCATTTGCTTTTCCCCCCTTGTTGGCGTTCCCGATGGTCGAGCCTGGTGATTTGCTCGACGGTACTGCTCCAATGAAGCGTGAAACACGACTGGCTGTGGGGGCGTGAAGCTTTATCGTGATTTTTGCTCGTTCAGCCAGTTAGATTCGGCCCCGTTCTGGTGCCTGCCCTTACATTCCCAGACTCACGTGCCTTTCCTGGCCTCCGAGGCGTTGCGGTCGATTAGAGTATGCAACAGTGCGGCCGCAGTGGAAGCCTCGGCAAGTCCAACGTCCGGCCTCCAGGCTAAGTGCGCGAACCCGTCTTCAAATGCATGGAAAATTCTACGGGCGCTCGTGAAAGATTTTGATGCCCGCCGCAGATACTGCTCTCCTCCTTAAACTGCGGTCCTTAAGGTGTACACAGCGTAACAGAGAAGCCTGGATATACCATACGGGTTACCCGTCATAGTCCCGCTCAGTACCCGTTCGCTTACTTCAAGTGAGCCATTTCCCAGAAATTCAAACCCATCCCCAGGGAGGTGCTCGCCCCACCTCTCCTGTTCAGCGACAGGAAGACCAGGGCTCACATAAACTGTTTAGATGTTACCACCGAACCTACGGTACAGGCACCTCCGGGACTCCGTGAGCCGCTTTCCCGCAACGTCCCGTTCAGCAGCGGTTGTAGCACGTGCTCACCTTCACGCCTGAACCCAATACTGCTGACGAATAAAAAAATAAAATAAAAAAGAGGAGCGACGAGCGCTCAACACACCTCGACCCATCTATTGAACGATAGCCTGACATATCCTTACCTTCACTGCGTAGATGCTACCACCAAACCTATTTAAACGCCCACGGGAGCTGCTTGCATGATGAGCTTCTCGTGCTCAACAGCGATTATCACGCATGCTTACCTTCACGGTCCAACCGGATATTGCTGAGGTGTACTCTATAGGTACATTCGCATACATCTTCTACGCATCAGGCCAGGTTGCTTTTGACGACCTCTATATTCCACACAATCGACGACGGGCGTAATTGAGTCTAACTTCGGGCGAGAATCTCGGTCAAATAGTAGACGGAATGGTGTCGGAGGGTCTGGTGTGACGCGTTGGATCCAGCGTGCGGGAAGCACATATCGGTCCCATGTCCTTTGCCAAGACCTACAGAGTTCGGATAACACTCTCTGGAACCACCCCCCCCACCCTTTCAACCGCTCCCTGAGCACGTGGGTGATCAATGGGACCGTAGGCTATCGACACTTTCAGCCACTGGCACTTACTAGTATGTTTCACCACTTGCACTGTGAATCCCCCCAACATCGCTCCGGATCGATGGTGGCACCCTGAAGGTCAAGAGCAGTTCCAACCGCTTGAGACGAACCCGACGACCTCCTTCGACGGCAATGGGCACACAAGCAGGAACTTACTGTCTCTATCCGACACAACCAACAGATACCTATTTTTGTTTTGCGACTGTTGTTTGACGTCTTGGATGTCCATCTCGAGAACTTCATAAGACCGCAGAAACCTGGCGGGCGTCATGGCTACTCGCTGACTATTCGCTCGTTTTCTTCTTCTGCAGCCACACGAGAGCACATACTCGCGTACATCATTGAACAACATCAGACAGTGGTACTTGCCCTAAACGAGAAAAGTCGTGCGTCCTACACCTGGATGGCCAAACGTGCTGTTAACGAGCGACAAGCGCCAAGACCCCAGGTATCATCACCCTCGCCATTGCTAACTTAGTGTCCTCGCCTTTAGGGGCAGAATACCTTCGTCGTCCAACATATACTTTCCTCCCCTCTCCCTTGACGTTGCCTGCCACGCCCTCCGGGGTGATCGCTACCCCCACCACAGCAACCATGTAGGCTCGTCCACCTAATTTACACCAAGCTCCGTGAGGGGAACGCTGTCTAATCAGTACAGGTCCCTCTGGTCGCCGATACGCTCGGCGAGTCGATGTATCGTCCAGGAAAGCCTTGTTAATGTTCTCACCGCAATAGGCCTAGGTTTTCTTCCCACCTTCGGGTGTAGATGGTATTGTTGTTCAACCAGTTGTGGGCTCCCTTCCCTTTCAGAAGACCAAGGGCTCCAACAACAAAGGCTGCGAAGCCTACAGGCAACGTCTTCAGTCCAAATCGACCTCGGTGACGTTCCTATGGTGTACCGTCGGCATCGCAAATAGCAATTTTTTCTTTCTCTTCGGCTATCTCTAATTGTGCCTGGAGACTGTCGTCGCTGTTTAGTCGTACACGGTGTGTAGTCCTCTCTGGTCAGGGGCAATCGAAACTCAGTCCCGTGACACCACCTTGGGGTTGGCAGGGAACAGTCCGCGGTCACTTCACACAACAGCACCAACAAATCTGATTTCCACCCCTGACTTACCTGCCCTATGTTTGCCTCGTCTATGCCATCTGCAACTTTTTTTATATGCCTTGTCGACCTCTGCACTCCTGCTTTTCCTCCTTGACAGCTGGAACTGGCTCTTCTGCCGTCGACCGGTCCAATAGTAACCGCATCCTCTCAGTATCGCTAGGGTCGGTTGACAACACTTTCGCCACCACAACACCTTGCTATATGGTCATCGATGTTTCCGTTCGATTGACAATCTTATATTGTAGAGGGTTGCCCGGTTACCACCACTATACTCTCTTGGCTATCCCAAATTCAGCTTCCAGGTCCATGTCATATAGATGCGTCGGTAAAACCAGCACTAGCTGTCGATCCTGGGGTTAGGGGCTCTTGACGAACGCTTCAATTCACACGTTATCGTCCTATAATAACTCGGTCTTCCGTTATGAACACCAGCGGAATGTCGCACGACCCAACGATGTTTAGTGGAGGGGTGTCCACTTTGGTTTCGATTTGCCGCCCTTAGCAATCCCTTACCCTTGGCGTTGATTGTGCTCTGCCCCCATTCTTGTATTTCGAGCGAACGAAAGATTCTGGTGCATAGTTTCCTCCCCTGAGCTCCTGTGTCTATTAGTACATCCACAGGCCATCGAAAATTACTTTTGGGTGGGCGCCAAGTGGTGGCTTTGACCCATGCCTGTCGTGTCCTTCTTCCACTTCCACTCCTTACAGGCGACGACATAGTCCTTTTGGCTTCCTCAATCATTGCCAATAGCAATAACAGTAATACTGCAATGAAGAGCAGCGAATGACAAAGGATCAGCGCTGCAGATAACATCACGAGTTAAAGCAGTAGCACTCTAGATAGCACGACAAGATCTGCTTCGCCAGTCCATATTAAACTCTCACAGCAGCAAGGATACCTTGCGAGTTGACATAGCGTCAATGCATGTATGGGTATCTCACGACCGAAACCTAGAAAGACCCAAGTGTAGCCTGCGCGTGTGGTGTGCACAATTTTCGGATTGATGATTTGCCTCATCTAGGTACTGCGTTGTTGTTTTGTGGGCATCAACTACCGTCAGAAAGGATGGCTACATAATAAAACAGTATATTCAACCCGTGTTTCCAGAAAAAATGCTCGACTAGCATGTGCGCATATTTGGTATGTTCAACAAGCAGTTCTAGAAAATAGAAAACATTACCTCATACGAACTACACCGACTCGGCAGTAAGGCTAGCAGCACTCCCCTTTGCGTTCGAAATCTGTCGTTGACCCTTGCTACGTAATAGACACCTAGCTTGTCATACCTACATGAGATGCTTACCTCTGCCTAGGCCAGCAGCTTTCGGTGCTCTTACCTTTGAGCTTCATGCTCCACGCTGTTTACTCTCACACCTTCAAGATATGAACACAAAAGCTCCAGCTGGAATAAAACTTTGATTTTTCTGTTGTACATTCCGATTTTTCAATATTATCAGATCCCATGCCTTCAACATGCAAAGTGTAGAACACACTCAGAGTTCCTGTTGCAACCTGTACTTCTGACATCGTGTTTTGGCCAATCAATCCCACATATAACCTTCTCTTGGCCCTGCTCACCATCCTCCATCTCCCGGGGCACCAGCCTGTATCTCCCTGGGTTTACCATATTACGGCAGCGGGTCGAACTTCTGTCATTCTACTTCACCTCCATGGATATATTTCTCGCCTTTCTGCCTTGAGAGTTCGAACGTAGAATCTGGCTCAGCGATGGATTGAGATTTCCACCCAGCTCAGCGATGGATTGTTCAAACTTCCAGGATACCAGCGGCGTGGTTAAGCATTTGGGCCTCGTAAGCACGGGAGACGACGTGTGTACGAGCGAGCAGTGCACGTGTGTACAGTTGTTTGCGTTTCACTTTTGACCTTTGACAATTTTGTACTCTTTGTTCTTTCACATGGGAATTGTTTAATATTAACACTAGGCGGTCGGGAGTATGAAGCATGCACTACCCCCTGGGTCCGGCGTTACATTTTAGCGAGGAAAGCGGTCTAAAAGAAACGCCCATCCCACACCCACAGGTTTTATTCTTCCGCATACTATGCGCCTACTGCGTTGTGACTGTAAGTCTGCGGCACACTATATTTTTTCGTGCTTCCACGTCCCCTCCGCAACGCAAACACCACCCAAGACTAGACATCGCATTGTGCATGCCCTACTAATAGAACACAGTGCTCCGGTGTGCAATGTTTTCACCTCGAAACGTCGCCTATTCTGCCAGCCACCATATAGCGAATTATGACACTGTGACAAGCCGCATTCTGCAGCTCATAATAACTGACATCATCCCAGGTCTTGTGTATAGCTTACACACTTACGTATATCACGCCATAATATTAGCCCACCCTGAATAGTCGTAGACGTAAATCACACGACCATCGGAGGATGTCTACGGAACATCCAGAATCGGAAAGGGGATCGAAGATACGGCTATTCAAAACTAACACAATCGAGGCTAGATATTCCCCCGCACCTCATCGGGAGACAAAGACGCCTTTTGCAAGAGTTACAACCTTGTGCGTTTCGGCGAAGTCGATTTAAGACGAGTGACTTTGCCATGCAGTCGGTATTGCTAGTTGTTGTGTTAAGCTAGCCCTTCTCTTCAGGGTCCCTTGTTACTTAGCCCCCTTTTCAGGCTACCATACGTCGCTATGGCACGGCTTGCCTACTTTATGCTGTCCGCTACTTTTTCAAATGGCCTCCCACGGTTGTTCCACGTTGTCGACCTCGCGCTTCCGACTTATATTGTCCAGCTATGGCTTTCTTCTCCTTTATTTTATCTTTTTCCTATCTTTTTCTGGAACCAAATACGTCCAGCGTTGCTCATCACGCCGTAACACCTGGTACCGTAGTAGTTCTCGGGACGATACAAACGTTGCTGGTCTGGTTTCTCCAAGTGGGATAGGTTTTAAGTAATTGTATTAGTATCCCAAACACAGGGTAGAGGCAAATCGAGAAGCTCGTGCGTGAGAGCTCACAGTCTACCACCAAGAACGCCAGTCAAGTACTAGGTACCCAATAATCGCCCAACAGCCCGAACCGGATCGAAACTGACAAGTAACTGTCATACTGAAAATCCCAAATCAACACCCTCCCGGGTTCTTCACAAAACAGCGACGAATCAACAATGGACTCAATTCCATCACCTAAAACAACGGAAATGGCAAAAGGAAACCCATGAGCGAAAACCTCTTCCATACTCCCACTTACAACAATTGTAATCACAAGAAGAAATTGCATAGCCGCGCCTTCAAGGCAAAAGATAATGCGACAGATAATATGCCAGAGATCGCGAGGTCACTCGGACAAAGGTCTTCCGTTGTCCCCTGCTACCGTCAAAGATACAAAGATCATATCGGCAAAACAAATATCGCATGCATTCTTTTTCGCAAACAAATAATTTGTCCGACGCGAAATTAGCCCGCGCCCTCCCTGACACGAAGAGTATCTGATCATCCTCTAGCCACCCCGTTTTTCTTTGCAAAACAAACGAAAAACATGCTTGTGAATTCAATAAAATCCTCAAAATATGTCATCCTTCGAAATTCCAAACAAGATTGCAACCATATATCAAGTTCGGAAAATAACATGGGTAATTCAATGACTAGCTTGACTTTGCATCCCCTCTCTCATTTTGAGACCCATATATCCTGTACGATCACAAGGATGCCCCATCCCATCTCGTCAACACACGTAGGCAACCAAAAAACAAGCAAAACTAGCAACCCTTATAAGCCAGTGTAACCAATTCTCGCGAACAAGCTTAATTACCTGAAATATTAATCGCTTGCAAACCATCATAAAACCGAAAATACTCCATGTTTGGCTTTTGTTCGCTAGCACCAAAGAAGCGAATAAAGGAGCAATGAAATGCCGCCACTGTCCACACGGACAGCCTAACTAAGCCCACCTAGCTCCGAAAACTATTCGATCATCGCAAAAACATTTCGTCTTTCACTTTCCTCCATTGCGAACAAATAGTTGCAAAATGATACTGTTAGGGGGGAGATTGGAGGCCTATTTTGACCCAAAAAGGCGGCAGGCTATTCGGATAGACTAGCAAAAAAGATTGAAAATTCTGAAAAAATAACCTACCGCCATACCCCTAACTACTTGGTTTTAGTGTAGGTGCACGGAGAACTTGTATGTGATATATCTCGGAGGCGGAGATGATTTCGATCTTGACGTCACACAGACACCTCACACAGGCACATGCCGTTCGGATAACTCGATTTTAGTAGCACAGGAGTACAAATTCACGTTTTTATAGACGGAAAGGTGCGGAGAAACATTCTTTTTCTGTGGTTTCTGCCTCTTGCTCTTATGACGTGCTTGAGTAGTGCGTAAACACATAGTCATACTCTGCATTGGGATGTGCAACATACATCAAAACAAACCTCGCTCGAATCGACGTAGTATCTCCATAGAGAACGATCTGGCGGAAAATCGCCCCTTCAGTCACTTTTTGGGGGACCACGTCAATCGCTTTTGTGAAGGGCAATTCGAAAAAACCAGAAGGAACCTCTACCAAGGGCAAACGGAAAAAAGTTGTCCAAGTGAACGGGGAGTGGTTGACAATGACTCGCATCATGCGAGTAAGAGTGCGCGAGTACAGACAAATACAAGCTTGGAGCCTGATCCCAGGCGCGTGCTGAGAAGAAGCTTGGCCAAGACTCAAGCCCAGCGGCACGTACAGCAACAACGTACACGTGGGCTCGAGGTGGGGCCCGCCGCCACGGAGGTATACGGGCGGCGCCGTATACCATGCGCGGTGCAGCACGGCCCAGGGGCTTACACAGCAGCAAGCAGCAGCAGCCAAGAAAAAAAGAGATCAGCCCCTACTGCTTGATCCCTTCGTATCCCATATGGGGCAGCACCGTCGTGCTGCCGGCCGCCGAGCCCAAGGGGCCGCTAACACTCGTGCGTCCATGTGTACGCTGCTGCTCTGCGCTCTGGGCCTGGGGCTGTACAGCAATACGCTTCGTACGAGAAGCAAAGGCACCCCGGTAGGCTGACTTTTTTTTAGGGCGATGGCGGCCTGTGGCAGCAGTGCTTTTTTTATGAATGCTACGCTCCAAACAGCCTTTTACCGTGACGTGGTTTTGTTTTCCCCATCGCCGATTGGTTGATTTCCTCAAGAGTTTTTTCCGTATAGAACGACCATGGGACATTTTCCCCCCACATTTTACGTCTAAAAATACTCCATTCCAAGGCCTAACTGTTGGTAGAACAACCAATCAATCATGTGCTCACCCTCCTTTATTTTGCAATCAATCAGAAGACTAGGGCAAAAAAAAAAGATACCCGCAAAATTCAATACAATCAGCGCCGCCATCAAACATCACACGCCAGCAGCACACTTTTCAAGGTATATTTACCGTTTCCTCCAAATCGTTATCGTATGAATATCAGCTCCACCAGGCCCCTTCTGGTCCTGTCTACACCAGAAAAACACTGCAAGTTTTTCGGATTTTCAAAGATTGTTTGATTTGAACATGAAAACACACTTCAAACTACCAGGCGAAAAAGGTTAGGCATACCACCCAGAACGAATCTTAGATTATATTATCTGCGGGTCTCCATCCTCACCGCAAATAAACGGTATACGGTATCGTCTACTTTTTACGGGTCTCTACACTTGCCGTCAATAAATAAACGTCACATTCCACCAAAAACAATATCGATCGACAGGTATATCCATCGTAAAAAATAATTCACCAGTTCGACCAGACCTGCCCCCCCCCGCCCCGCAATGTTGCCGAACCATTAAACTCCGGCTGACGAGATGATCAGATCTGCTCCCTCTATGACTTCTCCCGCCGCTCCTGTTGCTGCTGCATATCATGGAGTGCGTGCGGCCATGCCGCTCGAGTTGTTGCCCGGGCGAAACCCCATCGTTATTTGGCACTGCCGTAGACAGCCCGCGGTTATCCCACGCCCGTTCCTACCATTGTTACCCGCAGAAGGAAGCACGCGGTTATTATGCCGCGCGACTTTGCCCCACCAAACCACCCCCCAGGCAGGATGCACACGGCTGGCGACCGTGCGACTTTTCACGGAATGTGCAGATAACCCCATATCTGTTGCCTCCACAACCAACCTTGTGAAGTGGAGGGCGTACGACAAATATTAACAAGAACAAATGCCGTGCGACTTAAAATCCCCCGTTCGCAACACACGGCCGGGGTGCCTACGGTTGTAAACCCCCCTGGCCGCTGTATACGGTGGGGGTGTCCTAGGTTATGCTACCAACATAGGCACAAGCTGCTGCTCCTCCCTGCCTACGGTTACATTCCATCGTAGGGCGTTAGCTACTACTGCTATAGCAACTGCTCCCTAAAAACAACGTCGTCACCACAACATCATCTCTGGCTTAGAAGACAACTCGCCTATCTATCAAACTGCCCTCCCTGCTCCCTCTTCCACCATCGAAGAATCCCGACGATGGCGGTACAGCATCTCTCCCTGCCACACCAGCGGTGACCCTCTCCTTCTCATCACCGACTCCTCCTTGCGCCTTGCTGCTCGTCTCCGCTGGTCTCCCAAAAGGCTGGCTCCAACAACATGTCCCATCCCCACCAAGCCCTTATTTCGTTATTTCAGCTTCTTCGAGAGCATCGCTTTGTTCAAATACTGCTGACCCTTTTCCCCCCATGAGGCTAGACCGAATTGGTTTCCCTATTAATAGAGTGTTCGTTAGCTCCAGGCGGGATAGGTTTCAAGTCATTGTATTAGTCTCCCAAACACAGGGTAGAGGCAAGTCGAGAAGTGAGCTCGTGCGTAAGCGCTCACAGTCTACCATCAAGAACGCCAGCCAAGTACTAGGTACCCAATAATAGAACAATAGCCCGAACCGGCACGAAATTGCTAAGTAGCTGTCATACTGAAATTCCAAATCAACATGGTTGTTTGCGTGAGCGCGTCGTTTTTACTTTCGCACATAACGATAAGTTATACCAAGCATTTTATACCTGTGTCCAGTACCTGGTATATACTCGGAGTACAGTAGTAGTATGAACGATAATGCTGCCTCCGCATCCGATACCCGGCAACTCGCATGTTGTTATAGAACCCGATACGTAGAAGGACAAGATACTTATTTGATGTCAAACCCGATCGCAGTTGATGTGAAACGATGTCACAATTATCTGATGGGTTATAGAGACGTATTGATTGTCAAAGTCATCTGGCATAGTAAATCGTCATGATATAAGGTAATTATCGGAGCATACCATCATCCCGCATCGTCTCTGTTCCTTAGTGTGCGATGTTTCCTGCTTCTAGTATCCTATCTGAGCTATGAGCTTTCTGGAGATGAACGAACGAGAGACATCATGAACCATAAGGAGACAGCTACCAAGTGCCGACTGCCCCTGCGTCCCCATGGGACCCACATCATACTTACTGTCTACGGCAGCACTTGAACCTCTGCGTGCAACCACAATGAGTTTCGTCTACCCCTTACTTGTGCTTCGCATCCTTGCGCTCATTTGCCTAGCCCTTCGCGTTTTTTTAGCCCGATTGTTGTTGGCACATCGTAAGCACATGCCCGACCCGGACCCCCGACTTAATGAGCTCCATCACAGAGTTATAAACTCTTGGAAGAGGCGTCCTCACCTCGTTGCAAGGTGTGGGGGGATTTATAGCCTCATGTTACTTTGTTTCGAACAACCGCATCTTTGATCCCCTTTCCAAATTCTGGGTGTTTTGTGGGCATCGTTTTGATTGTCACGCGGTCTGCATCCACGGCGAGTGGCAGTTGCGTCGGGGGACAAGTCCCCCAACGCGGCATGTCCCCGCAAGCACCAACTATCTAAAAATCAGCAGCCATCCTAAACAGAACATCAAAACGCTTCCACGAGCGTAGCGTAGCGTTAGCAATGAATTGAAGAAGAGTAGAAAACAACTGGAAAAAAGACGGAAGGAGCATAAAACGACCCCTCAACAAAATCCTTGGTGCTGCACGCACGGCCGCAAGAGCCATCAGGACTCTGCCCGAAGGCGCACGTACGTACAGCGTAACGGCAACAACACAAATAGAAACAAACGAACAAAAAAGTCCTCAGCGAAAACGAAGGCGCGACGCTAGCAAAACCATACCATAAGACAGAAAAACCTACAGTAAACAAAAACATAGGCCATACCATAAGACAGAACACCTCGCGAAACGAAACATAGACCACAGACGCTGGGGGCGGGGCAGCTGGGGGATGGAGGAGGGGGCCGGACGGAGGAGCGCCGGGGGAGGAAGAGCTGAAGGGAGGCGAGCAAAGGTGGGGGCGGAGCTGGGGGGAGGAGAACCCAAACCTAGACCTTACGTCACTAGTAACGTGATCTCACCCGTTATACATACAGATAGATACTGGTATTAACCTCACCGCTTTCACCAACGGTAAAGATGGCTAGCGATAACACCCGCACGTATCAAAACTTACGTGCTCCAAATCCCGTACGCACCCACAGGTAGTTACCCCTAGCGGGTTGTTGTGCTGCACGCCTAATAACGTGCATCGCAAATGACCTGCCCCCACTCCTTGCCCTCTGCCGCGCCATTTTTCTTCCTCGGTTCTTCTTCTTCCATTCTGCTTTTGTTATTGTTTTAGTTGTTTCCCCCCTTGATTTCGGTGTCCTGTGCACTACGTACGTCGCCTGTCTTCCGATACCCTGTTTTTATCGCCGTACAGGAGCTACTCACAGCGCCGGCGGAGGAAAAGTCACTCAACCTTCACGTCTCATCCCGGTGCTCGCATCCGAGGCTGTACCTGGAGGGCCAACAAAAAGCTCCAAGAACCAAGGCGAGTGGCAGTTGCGTCGGGGGAGAAGTCCTCCAACGCGAAATGTCCTCGCAAGCACCATCTATCTCATCAGTAGCCATCCTAAAAGGCCACGAATCGCCTCCACGAGCGTAGCGTAGCGTTGGTAACGTAACGAATTAAGAGCAGAAAAAGAAGCAAAAAAAAAATGATGGAAGAGCAGAAGATGCCTCCACAACAAAATCCTTCGTGCTGCATGCACGACCACAAGAGTCATCCGGACTCTGCCCGAAGGCGCACGTACGTACACGCGCAACGGCAACAACACAAATAGAAACAAACGAGCAAAAAAGTCCTCAGCGAAAACGAAGGCGCGACGCTAGCAAGGCCATACCATAAGACAGAAAAACCTACAGTAAACAAAAACATAAGCCGTACCATAAGACAGAAAACCTCCCGAAACGAAACATAGACCACAGACGCTGGGGGCGGGGCAGCTGGGGGATGGAGGAGGGAGCCGGAGGGAGGAGCGCCGGGGGGGGGAGAGCTGGGGGGAGGAGAGCCAAGGAGGGGGGCGGAGCTGGGGGGAGGAGAACCCAAACCTAGACCTTACGCCACTAGTAACGTGATCTAACCCGTCGTACATACAGTGTTTCCTCTAAGTCCCGAAACTGGATAACTGCACCCACCCACGTCTCTTGGCCTGACAAACTGCTTGAAACTACTTTAACTAGCGTGAGATACGTTTTGAAAGAGTAACAAAAGGACAACGGTCAAAGGTACAAACCGCGTGCACAGCAAGGCTAAGTGCTTACGCAAGCATCTAACCATCGCTAAAGTAGTTACCCCCAACAGCCGGAAGCACAAGCCACTGCTTACCGCAAAGTGCCGCCACCATTCAAGATCTTGATGAAACAAAGAAGCATTGATAAGAAAGCATCGATAGTGTATTTCATTTGCATCCTTTAGCGGTGAAAATATCGACCGTTTATATAATTTTCATCCACTGGCGGTGTATCCCGCACGCCTGCACCCTGCATTGGTCGAACGAAAACCATAAAACAGTCAGCGAAGACCAATCTAATCGCTCCGTGGCCTCGGAACGCGCCATCAAAGACACGCTGGTGACAGGAGGGTAGAAGTAAAAGGTAAAGCGCAAACTAACGCTCCAAGATCG
>JABAKD010000009.1:4726723-4780912 GCA_012845835.1 Undaria pinnatifida | reverse complement strand
GCGCGTGTTTCCTGGCTTCATCGTGTATTGTGTATTTATATAAAGTTTGATATGCGCTTTGTGCGTGCCTCGCTCTGTTTTTCCTGCTCTATAGAAGGGCCGCGGTCGAAAGAGTGTTCACCCATCTCCTCCCCAGCGCGTGCCTATTCCTTTTTCGTGCTGTGGTTCCAGGTTCCCACTGCTTATGATCATTGTTGAATCCTACTAGCTTATTTTCTCGCGCTTTCGGCGCGACTGCACACAAAACACTGAACGTCCCATCTATATCACGAGTAGTCCATCGGATGATCCTGTCCGCAACCCCTTGAAATGGCTTGACAGGTCACCGCTGTACCGTTTGAAAGTCTACATCCACAAACGTGTTGCACCAAACACTGCTAAGAACGTTTTCCAGTGTTTTTCCAGTTCAACCCCGACTCCATCACGTGCGCACCTGAATGGCCCGCAACGCGTGTCCAACAGGGCCGGCCCCTCTCCGTTTTGGTTTTGGTCATATTTAGGGTACACCCCCGTTTCGAAAAAAAAAACCCTAATTTCGGGTATCACGCGAAGATTCTCCGCAACTGGCATTGTGGTTGGCTGAGAATAGTTCTTCGCTTTTCTTTTCCTTCGTTTTCAAAAGTTCCTGCTGCATATATCATAAAAAAACAAACACACTCTATCTGTGAGATCATATTTTGTCGAAACAAATAATTGCAAGCTGTGTGTGATACTCCGATCGCGCGTATTACTGCTTGTGTGTCCTCATTAATGCTATAGGTCAGATAGGTCGTCGACTCCCCTTACAACTACGGTATAGCTATCAGGGTCTACAGGGTGATGTTAGTGATTCTGTTGCGGAAACTGTAAAACCCGTTTTTGAGGCGCATAAGATCTGACAGCTGTTGAAGGAAATACATTAGTCTATCATGTGAATCCTGTAAGTCGGACGAATGGTGAGGGGGGCCAGAGTTTTGGGGACATGAGAACTTAGGTTTGATCAAGATTGACAGAGGGGGGGGTAGGGGGGGGACGGGCGGGGCGGCTCAATCTGTGCGTGGAAACTAAATCCTTCAAGGGATACATCTGGCGGTTTTGTTAAGGAATGCAATAGTTCATCATGGTGTATCCTGTAAGTCGTACAGCCCTTCGCGAGAGGGCGGAGCATTGGAGGGGGGTAGGGGGGGGAGGGGCGAGGGGGAGGGGGGGGGAGGGCGTAAGGGATTTTTAACAAACATCTTTAGGTTGCATACATGTAGGCGTTTGCTATACGCGTGGTGCTAGGTCTTGGCGATGATGCGGGTGGTGGGGGAAATGATAGGGGGGGTTTAGGGGGGGGGCAGGGGCGGGTGAAATTGCAGCAGCGGCATGGATGGCCCTAGAAATGTATATTGAGGTGATACCAAGTGCGTAGAAGTGTTTATAACTCTTGCGGGTTTCGATATTAGGTGGGGCGTTTGAGCAAGAGGGAGCGGCACATGGAAAAAAGTAACACGAGAGGGCGGGGGGGTGAGGGCTTTGAAGAGGTTTAGGTCATATATAATACCTCAACCTCTTGAAAACCCTCCCCCCCCCCCCCTCCCCCCATTTTTTTTTTTTTTCCCTCGCTTTATTTTGCTCAACACGCCACACCTACTAGTCGAAATCCGCTAGAGTAATAAACACTTCCACGCCTATGTATCGCCTCGTTATCGTTTCAGAGCCGTCCATGCCGCTGCTGCAATACCCACCCACCCCCGTCCCTAACGCCCCCTCCTTCGTTAGCCACCCGCACCATCGCTAGACCTAGGCACCACGCGTATAGCATAACCCCTAAATCTATGCGACCGCAAGACACCTTACCCCCAGCCATCGGCCCCCCTCGCCACATTTCCCCCCCTCCCGCACACGAAAATATTTTTAGTTTCCACGCACAAATAGACCTGCCCCACCAGTCCCTCCCCCTCCTGCCCCCCTTTTGATCAAATCAGGCCGCCCACGTCCTTAAAATTCCGCCCTCCCTCACCGGATGTTCGACTCAAGGGATTACTTGATAAACTCATGCATTTTCTTCCACAGCTGTCAGATTTTGTCCCCCTCAGAAACGGGTTTTAAAGTTTCCGGCGCACAGACTGCCTAACATCACCCTCTTGACCCTGATAGCTACAACTGTAGTTGCGAGCGGAGTCGCCGACCAATATCCCTAATGAGGACACACAACCCGTAATACGCGCGATCGGAGTATCACACACAGCTTGCAAAGATGAGTTTCGACAAAATATTCGATCTCACAGCTGGAGTGTATTTTTTTTTTATAATAGTATCAAACTACACTCGAGCTGTGAGATCAAAAATTCGGTTGAAACTCATCTTCGAAAGCTTGTGTGTGATATTCCGATCGCCCATAGTACGCATATATGTAAGGGCTTACTATATTCGTGGTTCTACGTATAGGCGATCGTGCGGGTAGTGTGCAAGGAAGGGGCGTTGGAGGGGCGGGGGGGGGGGTTAAATGAAAACCACGTCATGGATGGCTAGAAAGATAATGACATGATATAAAATGCGTAGAAGTTCTTCGAATCCCGAAGGAGACAAATTTGACTGTTGTAGCAAGAAGACATCCTGCACATGCATCTGCCTTGTATTGTTTAATATCTTAAAAGATTTTAGGTTAGATGTGGTATGCAACACAATCGTCAGGTGTGGTAAACAACGTGATAGTATTTTCATGATTTGTTCTTGTACATGAATCGCTGGTAGAATAGCTCAATCGATAGATACAACCGTGTAGTTACCATTCATTTTGGACATGGCAAATCATATGAAAGATACAGCATACATATTGTGAAATTCAACAGGCGAGGTAATGTGGTTATGCATTATGCAATGCCATCGCCATTGATCTCGATAGGGAGAAGTGCGAATCGTCAGTGTTTCAAAAGGACGCTTGGTGTACCCGCGCTCAATTACGTTACTTCGTTGGTCATCCTTCGTTTGCCATAGATAGGTTGCAAGGCGATCATGCAGACGCTATGTACGAGATACACCCTACGTAATAGGTTAGTAGTGTGGTCTACATCAATTTTATTATATATGTCTGTACTTGCTTTTCACAGTAATTTTGGCCCAAATGTACGATTTTTGTCCCGCCCATGACTTCAACCGTGCCGATGTGGGGCTCTGAGGTCACAAATTGTTGTAGGACAGAGATGCATTTTACAAACAAACTAAGCGAGGTAATGTGGGCATGTAATGTTACCATTATTGAACACGGGGGTGACTTTACTTCGTTAGGCGTATGATACTGCGTTTGGTAGACGTTGTCAGGCGATCATGCAGACGACGGTAGGCAAGAAATACCCTGCGTAATAGGTTGGTAGTAGTGTGGTTTACCTCATTGTTAACATATCGTGTGTACTTGGTTTTTCGCATTATTATTATCTAGTGTACGATTATACTCCCTGTTTTCTCCCCACTGTCGTCAAAGATGCTGTGGTTCTGTAGATGTCGCGTCCGTGTCTGGTGCTCTTGTGGTGTTCATGAAAACTTGCCATATCTTGTACTAGATTAATCGCTGAGTGGTGTTCTTTTCCTTTTACATCAGGCCAGCGAGTACTTCTTGTTTTTTTCGCACGCTTCTAGTTTCCAGAATCTGAACAAGCCGTGATCACAGGTAGGTGTTGCCCTTCTCCCTCCCCGTTCTTGATTTCCAATTCTTATCACGCCATAGGGTTCAGCAATCCCACTTGTCGACGATTCCCCATCGAGTGTTGCTAACTCACGCTCTCGCGTTTTCCGCAAGAATATGTTCCCAGAGTTTTTTTTTCACGGGTATGCACTCGGGGAGAGTCAAACTCGCGGAAAATCACCTATACCAGGCTCGAGGATAACCTGATACGCCACAGGGAGTATATGTCAACGCAACCGCTTGCTTGAAAACGACAAATAAAACTCCTCACAAATCTGATACAGATATGACGCCGCCCGAAGACTGTTCAGTATACCGACGGTCAGAAACAGGTTATTGAGCAGTGCACTTGATTTTTTACCACCGCTCCCTACCCCCCTAAGGTACTACGGGCATGCGTTGGACCCAGGTCGCTGATGACCAAAACCAATTGCAACGATAGTGATGTGGTGGGCAAATGCCTATACTGATTTGCGCCTCTGTGATTACCCCGTCTCTTGTTCGATTTTGTTCTTGTGTTCATGATGAACCTGTTATTCGCCAAGGAGCAGTTTTGACGCATTTTAGATTTGTGTTAACACTATATGTAGACTATGTATATTTCTGACTAGTAGGGACCTTAATTTTGTATCCCAGGGTTGTTGTTGATCTCACATTAACTCGCATCATCAAGTCCGTGGTCACAGAACAGGCTCCAGTCACTCTGGAGCTCAGGAATACCCTAGGCAAAAGCACAAACAACCCAAGGTGGTACACGTATATATCACAGCTGACGCAATTCATGCCTCCCACGAGAACGTGTAAAAGTGAAATCGGGAGTCAGTCTACGATGTGCAGGTCCAGACCGGTGCATACGTCTCATTACTCGCGCCTGGAAAAACCGACTATACTGCCTGCCACCAAAGAAAGACTGCCATGTATACAATATACGTACTATTTATTCACTACGCATACGCACAACAGACGCAAGTCAATCGGAAAAATGAAAGAAGCAACCATAAGAAAGGAAGGAAATGAATAAAAGGAGAAGAAAGAAAGAATATAAAACGAAAAAGGAAAGGAAAAATATGGAAAGAAGACAAGAAAAGAAAGAAAAGGAGAGACAAGAAGAGGAAGCTAGTGAAGAAAAAGAGAAAAAAATAGTGTCACTAGCGACCGTAGGAACTGACTAAAGACGGCATTGGGTTCATAGAGGGTATCAAGTGCATCATTGAATGACACTGGGGAGAGAACGCAACATGGCAAATAATCTAGGGCAGTCCTTACGCCATCTTGTGACGGCCATTGGAAGTCTTGTGACGGCCATTCGAAGGGTATATGGGTTTCCATGGTTTGGACTGGGTTTCGTATGTAAACGTATAAGACATAAGTTGGGATGGGCGTTTTGGGAATATATACGTTCCTCTTCGCGGCTTTTGTAAAGTATGATGAAAAGCATATTTATTCCTGAAGATCAACATGCAATAGGCAACCTTGACAACTACGGGTAATAGCGGTAGCGTATTACTTTTGCGATACCGTTACTGTTTTTAGTTTGACTATGTGTGTGTTCATTATTCGCTAAACGGTGTGGGTTGAATACAAATTCTGAGCGAACTTGGGGTACAAGCCTTAACAGGAAAGTTTTCAAAAATATTTTTTTATAATTAGTGCGCTTATATAATACATTGATGTGGAAGAAGTACAAGTGGTTTCATCAGTGCGACTGATGGATCTTGACATGTTAGCAGGTGGACATGTGATGAGCTGTGGGAGGTTTTAAACGCGACAGATGTGTATTAAACGATTGGAGGTAAAGCCGACGACTATTATAGCTCTGCTTGCATTTCGGCGTGATATTGACTCAGTAACGATGATTGTTGTTTCTGTTGCGCCCTGCCATGTTTTGGCATGATTGTCGCGTTGTTCATTTCTAAATACGTCTGTCCTAGGTTGCGAATTTGATGTGTATATCGTGAATACTGAGTATATGTTTTGGGTTGTTACAACTGAGTCTTAATAATTGTTTTAAATTTCATTCCTCAATCAACTTCGTCGAGGGGACGAAACAACCCATACATACAATGAAATTTATAGTGAACACTACCTATAATTGACATAGTTTTAATTGTCAGATGTATCGTAGCGTCTTTGGTCACGTATTGATAAAGACGTTGTAACCTACGTACGCAGCTCGAGCGCTCCATGAATATACAAGTATACACTCTCATTTAAACCAGCAAACACCCAGCAATCGACATGCACAGTTCATATACCCTTCCATGCTAGTATACACCCGCTTCCCAACCCACAAACATCCTTACGCAGCATAAGTAAGCTACACACATTTTTCCGGCTAACTTGAATCCACGAGTCCATGGCATCCCATTACACAAAGGTTACTCATATCTCAACATGCCCACACACATTGTTTTCCCAGGTACGAACGTGAATTACACTCTCATGTTCTATATATATAGCTATGCCTACGTGACTACGTTTCCACTTACCCAAGCAAGCACCCCCCCACACACTTTTGAATTTTTCCATAAACGGTGGCTGTATCTGACCCATTGTTACAAAACGAGTTTGAGGTACAGGCGAAGTGGCCATTCCCAACAATAAAGTAAACTTCATGTAACTCAACTGATCATTCTAAAATCATACAACGTACAAAGACGTACCCACTCATCACTCATCAGTCTATCATGCCACGGTGCTTGACCATCCCCTTCGATACATCTCCAAACTCCATCAGTGACCAACCACCAATACTTGTCATGTTCAACCTGGTCGTGCACTCTTTGTTCTTTGGGATAGATTCGAGGTTCGCAACCTTCTTACCCTCGTCATCTAGAATGTGTTCCGGATACATTCCACCATACATCCCCCGCTCCCCTCCTTCCGGCTTAATTTTGTTTCAACATTAGGACCTTTCATATTTTGATTTGGTAGGCTTGGTGCTACCGTAAGAATGTCATCTTTGAATCTCTAAGTGTTACTGCCGTACTTTTCAATAAACTTTAGAGGGCGAAGAGGTTAAATGTTGTTTCTCCTATGGAGCAAACACAAAATTTTCATAAATTCGAGGAAATTGAGTTCATGCACATGAACGCAAAATCGGTCGCTAAATATGCCTGAGGATAGATTACATACCACTCATCCACATTGTACAAACTCTTCGTCTAGTACGAAGATAATCCATTCACACAGTTTAGCTCGACCGGCTTTAATATTTTTCTTGTTGCTGGTCATTTTATTAGTACTTATAGGAGGGTTGAGAGATCAGTGTATTTCGTTGATCTTGGATTCCTTTTCGCTATTTTTGATAGTTGGAACGTGATGCACTAGATAGAGGTAACGCTTTCGAGCATAGCCATTCCCTGACGGACGGGCCTTTCCCAACCGCGAACTCGTTGAAGTGTCATTCTGGTAGGGCAGCACGAATACTACTAATACCGAGGCCATGGGGTTGGTGATCGGATTGAACAATTAGATGTGGTTTGGGTGAGGTACGACATATACTCCTCATGTAAGAAGATGTATAACACAAAATGTGCACCAGCTTGACAGACGTACTACATATAATATATTCCTCATGCAAGGAGATGTATAACACAAAAGGTGCACCAGCTAGACAGACGAATATGCGAGTAACGATATTTCTGTAACCCCCCGAGTTGGCCACGGTGGGCACTGACGCTGTAAAAGGTTTTTATGTTTATTGGGGACGGCGTTGGATAACAACGACCCTGTAAAACCTGTTTAATGACTGCGCCAGCTAGACAATCGGTGTGCCGGTATTTTTTTCCTTTTTCATTTTTGACGGTAACCACGATGGTTATCAAGTTAGATCAAATGGTGCTGGGTAAAAAACCTCAAATCCGCACAGGTGGAATGATCGCATTGCGTAGTGCAAATATGCCAAGGCACCAAGGAGGCATTTGAAACGGAATCCCCGTCGCTGTCTTCAATGTCCACACAAGAAATCACTTGGCGTTGCCACCCACAAGCAAGATCGTGTGTACAAGGAGCCGAAGTCCGTCTTACGAGAAATTCTTGGAAGGATATCGTTCACAGGACATGCGACTGGCCTAATACGTCACGGGGGATCGCGTTAGGAGCAAGCTATGCCTGACTGGTTGGTGTAACCGTGACGTTCTCCTTCTCGGCATGGTAGGCATGCGAGGATGAATTGTAATATGACTAAGACGGTGCATGACCGGAGTACCCCCCCCCCCCCCCCCCCTGCCAGCCCTGCATGTGCCATATCCGTTTCTTTTAGCTGCTCTAATGATGGCGACCGAAAAATACCTTTTGGGCCAACAACGTCTAATATAAAAAAGCCATCCTCACGTGTGTCGTCGACAATGTCACACATTATTGTTGAGGCTGGGTATACTGTACCGGCGATGGTACAGTACAAAACTGTGATAATCTCTCGTTTTCGCCACTGGCTTTGGGCCGTTAAAACCAGTAACAATGTATATCCTTGTGGTTGCAGCGTATGAAAGGGTGAGACGCGTGCGTGTCGCCAAACCGCTTCTACTACCGTTATTGGTGTGGTTATTTGCGCGATGGGGCTTTGACAAGCTCAAAACCCATAATATAAGAGCGCCAACCTCCACCACAGCCGTCGTCCGATAACCAATGCCTTTTGGGTTACCAGCAACAGCTACGGCCGCGGGTTGGTTTAAACGCTACAACGAATGACAACAAGATCACATCACATTATTTTTTCATCGAGTGTGTTTTGTGGTTGATGTATCAAACAGAGTAGAACGAGGCCGCCAAGCCGCAGTTTCGACTGCGTACATAACGTGTGGTGTGTTTTGTGCCTGAAGCACGCATTGAAACCTCGTCGGACGTCCCCGGTGCTCATTGTACATATATCAAGAACGATTTGACGTCCGTCAGAGAACTGGCAAACGTTACACGCGAAAAGATGTTAGTGTGTGGTTCGGTAGCAACGTCAAACGGTTTCCACCACGAACAGGTTAAAGAAATAGGCGACGCACGGATTCTAGTGCGTCCCGTCTGTGCACCAGATGTTAATGAGGGCCGTTGTTTAGGTCCAGCACATTCTATTGCGGCACGTATTCGTAATGCGCCCATTGGTCACTCCGAGAAACAACAGCCCGCTTGTGGACATTGGTTGCATGGAAGAAATATATAGGGTGTGGATTATGCGCTGGAGGTCATTGGAGAGAGATGTGATGAGAGTATTTCAGTAGTGTCCCCACGGTGGTGCCTGCATGTGCCAGCCGTACACACCGGCCGTATAGCGGCAACCTGCACTACTCAAACTGTTGACACTACTTCATGCTTCCATGTATGCCACTCGAGCCCACAAGTACTGGAGCGGGCAACCGACACGTTTTATCCTGCACCGCTGGGGGACATCAATGATGGGAAAACTGGAAATTGACGAGACACAGAGCCTGCCAACTGCGCGCATCGGAGAGTAGGCGGGGAACACTCAGACCGCCTGTATTCACTAATGCCTATCTGCAATTCCCATTTGTTCACGCGTATTTCGCACCATTGACGGCTTCATCTCGTCGGTCGAAAGCCCGAAGGAACATTTGTTTGGCGTCAGCCTCCAAGCCACCTACTTGTGTATCGTTGTGGTCGCATCATTAAATATATTCCCGCACATTGCAGTGTTTGGATATAATGTTTTAGGGAGTACCATGTTCCCTCACTGTTTCTAGTGACTCTTGAGAGATGGACTGGCAAGTCCATGGCCGATGGTATGCCATTTACCCATGTGATAACTAACGAACTTTTGCATGGTGGACAAACGCACTGCCAGTCTAGGAGCAGAGGTCCTTGGACCTGGCACCACCGGGCCCGCTTTCACGAGTCGATGCACTTCAACTAAATGTTTGTAAGAGACCCTACAGAAGCAAGAAGAGAATGATCGCAGGGCGATGGCTGGTTACATTCTGAATGTTGGGGTAACCACAGAGGTGGAGGCCAACCCCGTGGCCGACTGACACCGGAGGTCTATGTAACGATTGGGGGAGACAGACCGCTTAAGGTATTTAGTGGTGTTTTTGCATTCGGGGATAACCGCGAAAATATTTTTGCCTGCTCCGGATTTCGAGCAGCAGATGCGTATCACATACGAATATGGAAGAGGGCAGGTGCTGGCGGAAAGGCGAGAGCTCATAGACTCGGACACTCATGTGAATGTGGCTGATGAGGTCTACGATGACAAGGCTACCGACGATCTCTCGGCGGACGAGCTAACGAAAGTGCTTCAACCGTTCTCTGCCGTTGATGTTTTGCTAACGAGTGATGAGGTATTTTGCCGCTAGGTACTCCATGTGCTGAACGAATGGATGCGATCTGTCTACATTACGCTACAGGGTGCTGATGAGAAACATTGACTTTTTTCTGCAAAAGGGTTCACGAGGGTGGTGGTTTCCAAAGGTGGACAGGACAGGCTAAACTGATCTACTGAAGTTGCGCCCCCGCGATGGAAATGAGGATGCTATTTGATGTCGAATCGCATGACGATGGCGCACTGTTTAGCATTATCACCAAGCAGCAACGGGGCCTAGTTGTAACTGAGGCCTACGGTGCTGCACGCTGGCAAACGGCACAGCGTCGTGACGCTAGGTCAATGTCTGCTCCGGAGACGAAGCCGCGAAGAAGTGCTGCTAGCTAGCACGACTAACCCGAGAGTTCCAAGGCCGTTCTCGGAGATTTTTTTTGGTCGAAAACGAGTGTTTCGTATGTGACATGCAATGTCAAAAGCAGAGGGAGATTGCCACTAACACTAGCAGGGTAACAAGCAGAAAGACGTCCATGGCAAAGACCACGGCCGGACCGCCGAGAAGCAGCAGCAGTCCACGAGTGGCCCCACTCGGCATGCCCAGAGCTAGATGACCGGGATGACCCCTGCATGTGCCACTAATGGAGCTAGTGGGAACAAGACCGCCCTTGTGGACAGTGGTTACCACGAAGAGCGAACCTGGTGTGCCTAAAGCAACTGCAGAAGCATGCCGGCTACGTGTACGTTTGGGCGTGCTCCGGGAGAGAGTGCCGTCGCAGGATGACTGGATCACCAACGTGGTGCAGCACCAGGCCTCTAAGCAGTCCTGGCCACAGGGTGCAACGCCTGTTTTTCATACTGTTCCGGTGCAGCCACAGGCACCCGCGTCGCCGCAGTAGTGTGGAGATTTCAAACCCATTTCTCCTTCGCGTCTCCCGGTCGTGTAGTCTGTCGGAACAGGTGACACAAGGTTTGACTCGATTGAGAACGAACCGCATTCAGAGGCCGGGACGAGGCATCTCCCGTTGGCCTCTTATGGATCCTGTCATTTTCGCAGCTGCTGAGGTCAAGGGGTATGGATTCTGGTTCAGGTATTACTACATGGGAGGAGGAAAAGGTAGAGGGTGTGCGGGGACAGCTGAGAGTAACGCAATCCGCGTCAACAAAGGCGTTTGTTGAGCAAGCGCCTATGGTGACGTGGTTGATCCAGGAAGGTGATTTTTGGACCCAATCGTGTCCACTCTATAGTTCACGATCGACACCTCATTGGGACTGTACCGGTTTACAGTGCTAAGAATCGCGTTCGCTCAAGGGTGCATGTGGTATATATCAGGGAGAAGCCTCTGGGAGAGAACCGCGACATCTACGTTGAGACGCAGTTCGAGGCCTCGGTAGGGAAGGCGTGTAGAGGTCAAGGTCGAGTTGGGGTAGACGTTACAGCTCATGCTATGGGTGAGCCCAACGTTGGGGCTTGGCGGTAGTTGGCGATTGCTATCATGTCGTTCGGCCCAGGCGTTGATGCGCCAGGTGAGGTACACGATGCCGTCACGCTGACACTGCCGTCTCAACGACCCATGAACTTACAGGATCCCGGCGTTGGGGCGCGGGGTGATGTGAACGTGTTTGAGGCGTTGATCGATGACGCGGTCGACCATGGTTTCCCAGCGACATGTGCCAAGATGTTGCGCGATATTGTTTTTCGCAAGAAACATAAAGTATTCCGTCATGCGATACAGGGGTACCCACCCGCACGCGTGGAGCACATAATCGTGAGGCTACAACGAGGTGAAAGGATGGTGTGGTTGAAGCTATATATCAGACCGTAATTGCCTAACATGGAATGCGAAAGTCTTGTAGCGAACGCCACCCGCTGACGAAGACGATCGGCGTCGAGCTGGCGTGGGAAGCATTGGAAGAGGCGGTGATCACCTGCGGCAAGTGTCCGACGTGGACCCATACGCAAAAAGGCGTATTGCGAAATAGATAAAGGCGTTGCGGTCAAAAACGGATCGAAGAAGCCCGGATTCATACATCGATATGTTTTTGCCGTTTGTGATCATGCTGTGGGTTTGTGGGGTCCGGGATTTTGAGCTACATATTTTCAGGCTTTCTAGGTTCTGAACTAGCAGTCTTTCTGTCTTAGAAATTCTGCGCAGGACGAAAAAAAACTCTGACGTAGCCACAGCTGGCGTTTTGTCCCCGATCCCGTGTTTGGGCGGAGTTTCTCTGGAGTTAATGCTCGCGTTCACTGGTGGCGATTGTAATGAAATACACATTCCGTGAGTGGTCTAGGCTTCTGCAGTTGTGCATTTTCAATCGATCGCGTAGCGCTCGGTGTGTGGTTAGGTTGAGCATACGTAGGTCAAGATGCGGCTGCTGCAAATGTTCATGGTTGACAGGTCGATACACGCAGTAGATCGTGTCGAACCCAACCACAATTTTGTTGGGCTTTATCATTGTCTAACGCACGTCATGTTATGTCAGTCAAAGTGCACGGTATGAGCGAATTTGTGTTTGGAAACTCAATATGAGATTTTCGAAGGTGTTGTACCGCTGTGGTCGCATCATCATTTTTTTGGCACACGAAGCGGTTGAATACAACTTGATAGGGAGTTCCAGTTTCCCTTTTTGCGCTTCAAGAAGATATTGCGTTTAGCGATTGATGGGGAGTTCCATCTCCAGTAACCATACAACAAACAACTACATGGCGCTGTCATGTTTAGTTGTAAATCTCGCGTGTCAACCTAACAGCACCACCATCCGGGTTATGCTTAAGCTTCCGGCCAGTGGTGCGGCCTTGCACTACGCACCGGGTCCAAAGTTTGGATACTATATACAAAAATAGTGCGGAAATGTTCTCAGCATGCTCGGCTTACTCTTCCAAATTCCCCTCTCGTTGTAGGGGGGCATCCGGTCATATTCGGTGAAGACAAACGCTATAACGTACTGGTTCGACGTCTAGGAGGTGCGAAGACAGCTAAAAGAAGGATAACCGCAACTATGACGAAATCTTCACCCAATGGGCAATGGTCGTTGACGAAGACTTAGATTCTGGCGGGCACCATAGCATCCAAGCGTCTTTATCCGTTAGACATAAATGAGAGAATCGCAGTTGAGGTAATAATACGTCGCGACAGGCTCCAGGCGTCAGAGTCAACACAACAGCAAGACTGACACGCTTTGCGCGGTGTTTTACAACACCAGTACCACCAGTTTGTTACACCCCCGAGGATCCCAACTCCATTACCCTAAGTTTGAGCCCGGGCTATACCTCAATGGGTGATGACTGGTTGGACTTTGCAGTCGCCGTGGTGGGCAATTTGTGGGAAACACGGTTCTATACGAAATACAACTGATGCGACAAAGACGTTTCATCATGCAATTGAACGGTTGAAAAGAATCGTGCGTCAGAAAACAGCCTAAACAAAAAATAATCGATGATAATACGGTCCAATATAAAATTCGGCTCCGGCGAAACTGACGCTACAAATCCAATTGCGAATGGATGAAAAACCTCTTGACTACGAGTACGGCGAAACAACCACGATCGTTTCCTCCTCTGGAGTAAAAGGTGCGGCTCAGAGAAACGGGGCTGCAGCAAGCCGTACATTTACTCCGGGTGTGATGCGTATAGAGGAATTTGCGAAAAGCGTGCGCCAGCCCATCGCCGCACGTCCCAAGTATAACCCCGATCACGGATATACTTTGTTTAGTACCACTACATCCACCAGTGTTCATTTGTCGTACTACCTGTACTCGTAAATACATTTTGTGTGCGTACTTACATATACCTTTATAATTGCTGGTCATCTACATCTTGCATGCAGTTGATAATAATTTATCGTATCCACCTAACCCCCCAGCCTAAAAATAGCAACCCCTTCAGCCCCCCCATGTCCCCTCTCCCTCTCTCTCCGCCCCACGAAAGTTGAAAACGGCCAGCGTTACAACCTCTACCCGACAAGTGATTTTCCTTTTTCACCTTATTAACCATCCATGCAGCCGCTCTATATCCTTTATGTTGTCGTCAAGTTGCTATTAACTCCCCCCGGTGCCGCCCACACCATCGCCTGCTAGTACTACGTACGCAGTAACCTCATCTTAATTTATGCGACTAATCCACCTTTGAATCTTGCGACCCCAGAAACACCCTGAGAATTGCAAAAACGGATGGAAAAATCACCAGAGTACACGAGGAAAGACTCAGTGAGAGCGAGCGTAAATCCGTGTGCAGTAAGTATATTCAGCAAAGACAAGCTGAATAAGGAAATTTTCAAAATGGAACTCTGAGGAGAAGATTACCTGCTAATCGTAGACCAGCATGCGCACGTTTGCGTAATTACTTCGAAAGATGGGTCATGGGCCACAAAAGAAACGAAAGTATTACCAAAGGAAAAGTCACAAGTAGAGAAGATTGATGCGTTCGTAGCAGACTCGCACCTTGACACTAGGACAACAATATGTATTCTGATGAATGTGATTGTACCAAGGCGAGAGTATGCACAGGAAACATATGGGAAGCGGACGCGGAGTTTGTGAAACAAGTGGAGAGAGTGCAGATGGTAGCAGCTGAAAATACAGTACAGTAGGTTTTCAAAGTACAAGAGTAATACAGTACTATAGGCAGAACTCTGAATAGACCCATTAAAACAAAAAGAGGGAAAGAAGAGTCGTTCTAAGGTTGCCCCCTTAACTTCTTTTGAACGAAGTCGCCGGTTTTGACACCACCAGCTCACGGTCGTATCTCCTAAAATACTTTGTCCCTTGATACCCCGACGTCATCGTTCGACAGGCCTTTGCACACAACGAAATACGAGGTATATGGATACATTTTGTTAATAGCACCCTTCCTCGCGTCGAGCAGGCAAGGAACGTTCGCTATACAAAATCGCTGGTTTTGACGGAGGACTATCGTAGACTCAGTCGCAGGTTGAAGTATCGATAAAAAAAACGAAATGGACAAGAAAAGAGGTTACCAGCCACAGCTGATAGGGCGGTATAGGGGAAAGCAACGAAAAACGCGAGCTGGAAATAAGATGGGATGATGTGGCCAAGAAAAAAAACTGCACTTAAGAGGAGACCACAAAGAGGTACCGTCCAAAGATAAGTTTGGCGGCTAAAAACCATAATTAGGAGAAAATATTGTATAATGGGAAATGCTATTGTATACTATTAATGTGAAGAAAGAGAATCATTTAAAGACCTACGGGGGGGTTATGTCAATATTTTGTACTGAAAACGTCCACGGCCCAATGGCAAATGTGAAAAAGCTGACACTTGTATTTCGTGTGGGGGACTTTGACCCACCAAAAACAAGAAACTGCTATACCGGTGGTCGGTAGGTGAGGGACGTTTGATGCGCATATTGTGTTTTCGCTCGTGTGGCACAACAATAGGGGGTAGGACTCACACAGTAGGAACATGTAAAAGGATTGGAGATAACCAGGATGTGTTGGTGGAGAATATGACGAATTTTGACGAATGTGACATGGGAGAGTTCGGTGGCTATCGGTAGAGTGCATCGAGGAATTGATCTTAATATTAGGCGATAGATTGTTGCCTCAGACGGACAAACGGGAAGGGGATAGGATAATCAAACAGTGTTTGCGTAGACTATGCAAAAAGCGTAATGAGCGCCCAACTGTTGGTGGTGTCGCTGTTAGTTGTGAGAACGGTGCTAATTGTTATATGGTTTGCGTGTTCAATGGGTCAAATGACTAATATAAGAAACAAACGACAAGTCCCCACTTTTGAGTAAAGCTCCGAAATTGTGCATTTCCCAAGCCCGAAACGGAAAAAAATATTTGGAAGATGACGGAAACGAATCCCGATAAATTAGCCCATGGCCTTGTGGCTGTGTAACGAATTGTCAAAAAAAAGCTATACCAACTACGGTGCATAGTTCCTTGCACTTCGAGCCCCCCCAACCAGAACAGTATTCGACTAAAGCGTGTCACCCATTATGGTGACATGCGCAGTACTCAAAACTCGGTATACAATAGCTCTTGAGGGATGGTACCGTTGAAGGAATACCGTGGCAGACATACACCCATTATTGCCGATGCTTTTTGCTTGAACAGTTCTAGACCACAAACAACCGGGTTTGGAGAACTCAACTAAAACCACTTTATATAATCCTGAGGGGCGGCCACACATTGCTTAGATAATGCCAAGGCAAAATATGAGATTCGTAAGACAGTGGTCAAATTTGACCGTGCGACAACGTATCTTGCAGTTTAAAATACTGTCTTCAGGAAGTGGTGTTCTCTTCTATCGCATGTAGTAGCATTTCTCAAGGTTTGAGCAACGTACGGACCATCCTCTCGCTATTGGTTTGTGTGTTGAGCACAAATCCTATGGAGTCATCTATATCCAAGTTTGTTTCGGTTCACCAATCCTTACCTTTAATAGAAGCAATTTGAATTTGCACACGGAATTGCGGAGGAGGCATGTCAGTTAATATGTACATTATTATGTACCCTTGTTTGTACGATTCAATTATCTGACTTTGATTTCGAAGTCGATTTGTTGATATTGAAAATTTACGTTTGTTTTACGATATAGAGACAAAGTACATTTTTTTGTACGGCAGGGCTTGCCTTGATTAAAGTGAGACCCTTACAAATCTCCGTTGGCTGTCCGCAGGTGGTGAGTCCGTGGCCCTTCTGTTATGTTACCGCCTCCAGGGTCACGTAGTTTGAGGACCACCTGTTGGCAGTCAAAGAGGGCGTGGTTGAGGTGTTACAAAAAGATAGGGAGACTACGGTATTTTCTAATCGTACACTCACTTAAACTGTCAAACCTAGACCACTCAAACACCGGCAAAATATGACCGTTAAGGTTGTCGTACGAGCGGCTGACGCGGTTATGAAACTTTGACGAAACGAATATATTTCTTGTCGACGCAGCATTACAGGCATTCTCCATTGTTTGTGAGAAAGCGTTTCTTGAAACCAGGAAGCGCTCAAACATTGCACGGATGTAGCTTCGTTGGAAGGTCTCAAAGTCATAGGAACACGTGGACTTAAGAGGGATCCCCGTTGCTGTCTCTGCAAGTGCTGACAAAATACAATTAGTCAACCCAATCTAAAACCTCTTTCACGTATGCAGGAGAGGTCGCACAAGGGTGGGAAGTCCGCGTCACAAGTGTTCCTCAGTAGCATGCGGCTCACCCTTTTCGCGGCCTGCTGAACAGCGATTTGCGGTGAACTCACACGATGTTCATGTGATTAGTGAATCCTGCACGCGTGCTCTGTCGTGCCATCTCGGGGATGCGGGGGGTCATAGGTCCTACAGGACTACAATGCCTCGAAATTATTCGCCTCCCCCACGGCCAGCAAAGGGTGTGCATTGTCAAAAATATTTAGCCTTGATCGAATGCCACAGTCCAGTTGCACCCCTTTTAATCCTGGTGTCCTCATGATAAGTGGGTATCTCGACCACACCAAGAAACTCTTGCGTGCAATAATACAGTTCTACCCGTTGAGCAAACCCACGTCGCAAATAGCCACAGAAACGAACGGATTCCACATGAATAAAAAATGAAATTTCGACGATTTTCGGACCACCCAGAGTTTCAGTCGCAAAACGTCTCAGCCTAGAAGTTACGGTGCCAGTGCCGAACTGTGGGTGTTTGCACATTTCCTTGAAACAAAGCGAGGTCGACCATCATCATGGAGGCAAGACTAAACTCATCCCAATACCAAAGGGGCGACAAATCGTCGAAGTGGCTCCAATGACAGCAATGCCCAAAATCCCGACTGCGAGTACGCATGGCATGTATGCATCGTTCTTTGTAAGCTATGATATCAGTATTAGTGTTCTCGTGTACTTGTGTCTTCAGATTGTTATAGGTGTGCTTTCATTCAGCTCGTATAATACCAGGTATACTGCTATGGCGGGGCGGGACTACTGTTGGTCTTAGCTACGGTCATAGGATCATATAGTCCCCTACCTTTTAAACCCAGGGATGGAGCGCGTCGGGTTATCTGTAGCAAAGCCGATATCGCGTTCATCAAGTGCGAAGCTCAGTGAGATGTTCGGTGAACCGCATGATGGGTGGGCTCCGTCCTACTAACAGCCACTCTTCAGGCGGACTTGGGCACACAGTGTGAACCTTGTTGGGTACGGATACCACTTTCAAATCATTCCATTCATCTTGTGATGGGACCACTTCCACCATGCATTTGGATAGCATTTATCTTACTCGCGAGTGGTTTACCCTTTGCACACTTCGTGATACCAATCCTCCTGCGCCGCACTAAGGTTATTCACGCCGCACTCGATGAAACTCGATCCTCATCTCGGTTATCGCAAAGATATTACGTCGAGAAACAACAACAGTACGCTTGTTGTCTAGCTCACGTAGTTCGAGGCGTGATTTTTAGCGTCGTTGCCAACCGAGTCCAGTCTCACAGAAGGGGCGAAACCCACCATGGCGCGCGGGGGCGTACGTATTTGTTGCCTGCCTAGTCGTTCAACCGTTGGCCATTCATCCCCGTCCTCCCACATTTCCTATAACGACACCTCCAAACGTTTTGCGCTTATTGCGATTTTGTAAGTACACATGGACTGTTTGCCTATCCCATCTTGATCCTGTTTCGCTGTCTGCGGCGACAATCTATCTCTGAGGATAGCGATCGTTTCCCGCCACACTCTTGTCCACGAAACTCTTGAATGTCACATACGTGCAATTTCGTGATGCCTCCGTCTAACACATTCCTTTGTTTTTTGTATATTTCACATCCCCTTACTATGTGAGTCCTACTATCTAGTTGTGGGCCACACTGGGACATCATCGTAGGCACGTCCTCCTCCTCCCGACGACTGGAATACCTCATTCTTCTTTCTGCTCAGATCCAGGTCGTCTACGCGAAATCCAAGTTTCAGCTTTTTCGCGTAGTCCATTTGGCCGTGCCGATACTTTTGCTTTCAAATATCTTCCCTCGACGCCCCGTATATCTCTATGTTCTTCTCTTCTTCCACCGCATTTTCTAGCGCCAGCCTTTTTATTTTCTTTTCTCTGTTGAACTTCAGTCGTGTACCCGCCAACCTTGTTTATACATAGTACATCTTCTTAGTCTTCTCCCTAATCCTTTGTATCTTATTTACTACGTTATCCAGCCTTGTTCGAGCCGGACCTTTTGCTACTTTCTCACATAATGCTCTAAATCGCATGGCGGGTAACCTCGTTTCTGGAATATATCGTCCGTTCAAATAATATTGAACATTCTCACGTCACCATTTAAATAAGTGGGTACATTCCAAGTTATGGTCTTGATACTATATTTTTCGTCGTACTTGATCATTCTTCGTAGCATTTTTTTTTGCTGGTATCATCTGCACGGCTTTAGGTTGTATTGGGATCTTCGCGTTCCCTTCCCATACTTCCCCTGCATGTTTTCCAAATTTTGTACGATCACACTCATCAGAATGCATACTTCGAACCTAGTGTTTACGTGCGGGTCTGTTATGATCGCATCCGTCTTGCCTACTTGTGATTAACCGTTTCCGATTATTTTTGCAATGTGTGTATACCAACGGCAATCCTTCAAGATCTCTACGCTAAGGTACATGTACTGGTGTACGATCGACAATATCCCAAGCTTCAATTTGAAATGTGTCATATTCACCTGATCTTCGTTACGTACAATCACTGCGCATTTTTTCACTTTGGCTGTCACTCCCTATTTCTTCGTGGACGCTAGTGCCTCCTCAATCCGTTTCTGCAATCCTTCCGATGTTCAATACCAGACACATATTGAACCCCAATTGGACGTGTACGCTATAACATCACAGATACCACGAATAGTAGTAATGCGTAAAATACCGGAAGTAAGTACATGATACCAATGTACGTTTCTTTATTATAGAGATAGATATATCACATCGGCTTGCAAAGATGAGTTTCGACCAAATGTTCGATTTCACAGCTGGAGTATATTTGTATTTTTATACTTGGAATAATATACTAATCACACTCTGACTGTTGTTATTCTGTGCTTTGTAACTAATCCTTTCTTCCTACATATCCCTGTACTTGGATTATAGCAGTATACTACTGTAGGCAGGCCGAGTGACTGTGCAATAAAACACCTACAACGACAATTGCAACCCGCCTATCGGTCGTATCAAGTGATAGTATCATACTTGCGCTTCTACCGCATCAGAGAAGCCCGCAAATACTATCCGGTCGGGATGCGTTGGGCTTGGGGGGGGAGAGGGGAGTGTAACCCCTGCCCCGTATACTGACCATCTTATATAACAACTCCCCCACTCCCCCACATGACGGATTTATAATTTCCGTGCACCAATTGACCTGCCCCACCCGTCCCCTCCCACCCCTCCCTCCCTCACGCTTCCCTTTAGATCAAACCCAGGCACTCACGTCCTTACAAACTCCGCCCTCCCCTCACCGGGTATTCTACCTACAGGATTTACATGATAAACGGATGCATTTCATTCCACAGCTGTCAGATTTTGTCCCCCTCAGAAACGGGTTTTGTAGTTTCCGCGCACAGACTGCTTAACATCACCCTGTTGACCCTGGTAGCTACACTGTAGTTGTAAGAGGAGTCGCCGACCTATATCCTTAATGAGGACACACAACCTGTAATACGCGCGATCAGAGTATCACACACAGCTTGCAAAGATGAGTTTCGACAAAGTTTTTGATCTCACGGCTGTTTTTGTTCTGTATTATATTTTTTTTTCAAAACATGACATGATGCTTACTGTACTATCAGTGCACATAATTAAAATTGTAGAAAATCGTCCTGTTGACACCGACCTGTATCCTTCGCGAGGATCAAGTATATATCACGCGCGAACGTCTTTACGTAGTTTTTTATGCAACTGCTGTATGTTAGCGAAACATGGGGACACCACGCAGCTTGCCAAGTTGAGCTTTCATTCAATCGGTCGAACTCACAGCTGACGTTTTTCAATTAATATATAATCCTCTCGGTGTTTCTGACATCCCCACGAGATCATTTTCAATCATGAACCTCTACGCCGTATTATTTATATCGTGACTCATTTCGTCTTCTTTGACGGCGACAATAATCTCTTGAATATATAACGTAAATAAAATGGGTGATAGGGTACATCCTTGTGCAGCTCTTCGGAAGATATCGACAAACTGTCTTTAGATATTTCCCCGTCAGCATCACAGCACTCCTCACACACTTCATCACATTTTCCATCATTTCCCACCTCTTTCCTCTGGTCCCAATTTCCCACATTTTTTTCTACGACACATCTCGTCATACTGTGTTATAACCGTCTGTACATCAAACAAGCAGTATATCGTTTGCGCGGGTCTTTCCTACCATTAATTATCTTACTTAGTGTGTGCATATGCCCCACACAATATTCGTTTGGCCTAAATCCTGCTTGCCCTTGGCTTGGATTCGTCCTTCTCCCGGAATGTTTCTATTCTATGTTCCAGAAACTCTTGAAGAATATTTTGTCTACGGAATGGCGTTAACTATCAGAAGTTTCCCTGGTCAGC
This sequence comes from Undaria pinnatifida, assembly GCA_012845835.1. Lineage (NCBI taxonomy): Eukaryota > Phaeophyceae > Laminariales > Alariaceae > Undaria > Undaria pinnatifida. Next base: position 4,759,492 of record JABAKD010000009.1, on the reverse strand, counting down.
CTTGCCTCTTTCTTGAATGAGTTAACTATTTGTACGACTTTTTTTTTTTTTTTCTCCACCTCAAGGAACGTACTCCTTTGTCCATATCCAATTATACAACGTAACCATCATGGTAATTATACATTTTCTCCCGTACTTAATTGTTCCACATACATTTTATGTTTCTGCTGCCTTCTATATTCTCATGTTTTGGCTACACTGTTCTTCACTTGCACTCTTGCGACCTCTCTGCAATCCGTGTGAACGAAAGTCTTCACTTTCTGGCGTACGTACGTTTGCCTATGCTTTGCGCGTAGATTTTGTTCGAGAATTGTGCGACGAATCTTTTGTTGGCTGTGGGTGCTCCTAGCTTGCTGTAGTAATCTCCAACTATTTCGCTTTCACCCTCCGAGCTCTTAACCATGTACCGTGGCTGTGCTGTTAATGTAGCTTTTTTCGAGTCTGACTTCACTGCTTGTTGACAAAGTAACCATTTTATCCCTACACCCATCCGCTTCATCTCGTCATCAAAGTCTCCAGTTGTTATGTATTATTTCGTTTTTCCATAGTTCCTTTCTACTTGTTCCTCCCTCTCCTTTCACCTCAACAGTTGGTAATCGAAATCCGAAAGAAATCAGTTCCTATCGAATGGACCACCTCCATGGTCTTTGAAGACCTCGCCACTTTCCATATAAACAATGCCGGGGACGTAAGAGGTGCATGGTGAACTGTTCTCAGATTGATTGCACGATTTCCATGTAGCCAACTGCAATGTTGTATAGCGCCCCACCAACGTTTGCGCGTTGAAATGTCTATGTAGCATGTGCCTGCTGATATGATTCACGCAATGAGAGCAAATCCACCTGATCTACTTCGACCCCTCTAACGATGCACGAGACAATCGTATCGACCATAACGGCGCGTTTTGCGATGGACATATCGCTTCATGGGAAAACGATTTTTGAATGGCGGAGGTTACTAAAACCCCATGGTAGTCGGAACGCCGTTTCCAAAGAAAAGATTCATCGTGCTTCTATCAAGACCGTTGGTCTCTCTGTTTATTCGGCTGTATTCTCTGGTTTGTCGATTAGCTTTTTTGGGTTGAGGTATAGAGCTCAACTCACGTGACAAGACTCGGAAAAACAATTTATCATGGGTCGAACACGCGTACTATACGTAGCTACCGTAAGAGTTGTACACATTGGCGTTCTCGATGGAGGGGCTTTGAGGCTGAGGAACTTCCGAACGACTTCGGACCCGATGTAGACTACAGCAGGGCTACGGCAGGGGGATTCCATCTTTCATTCTTCTGTCAGACTCATGATTAACTGATGCATTTTTTCCAAAACCGTCACATTTATCCCCTCAAAATAATGTATAGTTTCCACGCACATATTGAGCTGCCCCACACGCCCCACCCCCGCCCCAACCAATAATAAACTGGTGCCAAAACCGTCAGATTTATCCCCTTGAAAGGATTATAACTTTAATGCACAAGTTCCCCCCCCCCTTTCCCCCCCCCCCTCTCCAAACCCGCTCGCTTGTGATCAAAACCAGGCCCCCACGTCCTTTAAAACTCCGCCCTTCCCCCTCAGCGGTTTGTCGACTTACAAGATTCACTTGATAAAAGGATACATTTCCCTCCACAGCTGTCAGATTTTGTCCGCCTCAGAAACAGGTTCTATAGTTTCAGCGCACAGACTGACTAAAATCACCCTGTTGACCCTGATAGCTACACTGTAGTTGTAAGGGGAGTCGCCGACCTATATCCTTAATGAGGACACACAACTCGTAATGCGCGCGATCGAAGTGTCACACACAGCTTGCAAAGATGAGTTTTGACGAAATCTTCGATCTCACAGGTGGAGTGTATTTTCATTTTCTATATTATATTATGAAATGAATATACACTCTAGCTGTGAAATCGAATATTTTGCCGAAACTCGTCTTTGCAAGCAGTATGTGATGCTCTGATCGCTCGTATCACGGGTTGTGTGTCCTCATTAAGGATATAGGTCGTCGACTCCCCTTGCAACTACAACGTAGACGTCAGGGTCAACAGGGTGATGTTAGGCAGTCTGTGCGCGGAAACTATAAAACCCGTTTTTGAAGAGGAAAAAATATGACAGCTGTGGAAGGAAATGCATCAGTTTATCACGTGAATGCTGTAAGTCGAATAACAGGTGGGGGGGGCGGAGTTTTTAGGGACGTGGGGGCTTGTGATTTTAATCAAAAGGGGGGCAGGAGGGGGGAAGGGGGAGGAGGGGACAGGTGAGGCAGGTCAACTTGTGCGTGGAAACAATGAATCCTTTTTGTGGCGGAGGGGGGGGGAAATGTGCTGGGAGGGGCGGGGGGGGGGGCGTTAGGTGGCATAGATTTAGAGGTTTGCTATACGCGTGGTGCTAGGTCTAGGGGATGGTGCGGGTAGTGGGGAAGGAGGGGCGTTAGGGGCGGAGGTGGGTGGGAATTGCAGCAGCGGCATGTACGGCTCTAAAACGATAACGAGGCGATATCTAGGGCGTGGAAATGTTTATTCCTCTGGCTGATTTCGATATTAGATGGGGCGTCTAAGCAAGAGAAAGCGAGAACAAAATATATAATTTGTGATTTGTCACTCTTTACTTCAAGAGCTTCACACCATATATATACCTGAAGAAAAAAAAAACTACATTTAAAGATAAACAACCCTCATGGCCCCTAGCTATACAACGAACCCTACCTACTGCAAAACAAGAAGAAACATGCAGACAAGTTGTTAGCCAAGGAACCAGGTCATACTTCGTTGTCAGCACGTGGCACATCTACCGCTTCGCGTGTTTCATATTGTAGCACGCGTACGAAGCGATATTAACTAGTAGTAGCGGACGTGCCAACGTCGTGGCACATTCAGTGGTAGACGGGCAGAGGAGGCGTGCTGCGGTACCGGTAGCACATTTTGCCTCATACGGCCGCTGGATGACAGCGGTCCTTCGCCCTTAAATGGTCGCCAAGCGAGGTACTGTGGGCATGCATTGTCAGCTCTATTGAACACAGGGGTTACTTTAGACCAAGGCTACGGTAGAGGGAGTACCCCCCTTTTATTTGGTGTGTTTGAGCTGAGCCAGTCGCACGAGTGACTCTGTACCTCACGGATGAAAATGGTTTAGGCACATGTTTTTGGGGCAGCTTATATTACCTTTGCATCGCGGATTGATTTCGTCAATATAAAACATTAAGAAAACGTAAGATTGCAACAGAACAAAAGGGTTAAAATCGCGCGAGTGACCCCTAGCTACTGATATTCAAGGCCCAAAAAGGGACCCCCCTACCGTAGCCTTAGTGTTTCCTTCGTGAGGCATATGCTACAGCGTTTGGTAGAGGTTGTCAGGCGATCATGCAAACGGTCGGACGCACAAAAACCCTGCGTAATAGGTTCGTGGTGTGGTCTACCGCAGTGTTAACATACCTGTCTGTAGTTCGTTTCGACGTTATTATTATGTAGTGTACGATTAGTCGCCCTGTTTTCTCCCACTGTCGTCGAAGGTGTTGTGGTCCTGTAGATGTCGCATCCATGCCCGCCGGTGCTCTTGTTTGTGGTGCTCATCAAAACATGCCCTATCGTGTAGTAGATGATCGCTGAGTGGTGTTTCATTCCTTTACATCAGGCCATTGAGTGTATGTCAACGCAACCGCTTTCTTGAAAACGACGAATATAACGCCTTACACACCCGATACAGAGGAGATGATGCCCGAAGATTGTTGTGTATACCGACGGTCTGTGACAGGTTATCGAACAGCGCGCTTGACTTTTACCTCCCCTCCTCACTCCATCTAAGACACTACGGGCATCCGTTGGACCCAGTTTGCGGATGTCCAAAACCATTTGCAAAATATGTGATGTGCTGAGCGAATGCTTTAATGATATGTGCTGCTGTGATTACCCCGTCTCTCGTTCGCTTTGTTGTTGATGAACCTGATATTTGTCAACGAGCAGTTTTGACTCATTTTTGTTTCGTGTAAAAACTATATGTAGACTATGTGACGTTTCTTACTCCTACGGACCTATTTTCGGATCCCAGGTTTGATAGCTACCATCTTTCGACTGGGTTTCGTAGGTGACCGTACATACATGTGGTTTTAGTGTTCGGACATGCTTTGGATTTGAAATTTTTCGTGTCCGCGTAGTTGGTGCTACACGTAAAGTACATGTTTTGGCTGACGTTCTAGCCTTCGTCATGGTGTTGTTTCAGAGTTGTGATTTCGAATACACATTGGTTTACAGTTGATGGGCGGGGGGGAAGGGGGCTGTTGTGCATGTCTGCAAACTCATTGTGTACGAGAAGAAAACAAACATCGTTTGGCGGCTAAGAACAAAGTTTCGAGGGTCGTTTGGGGATATCAACGTTTCCCAACGCGGCTTTTTGCAAGTATGGTTAAATACATGTATTTATATCTGACGATCAACATGCAGCAACTAACCTTGACAACCATGGGTTATACCGGTATCATAATACACTTTTACTACCGTTACTGCTGTTCATAGTTTGACTATGTGTGCAATTAATTATTGTTTTGCTAAACGGTGTGGGTTGAATCCAGATACTGAGCGAGGGTGGAGTTGAATCCTCCTAACATGGATGTTTTCAAGGATATAAATACATATAATTAAGTTGCTTATTGAATGCATTGATGTGGACGGAGTAGTAGGTGTTTCATCAGGGCGATCGCTGGATCCCGACATGTTTGCGGGTGACATGTGATGAGGTCACAGGGAGGTTTTAACGCGACATATAGGGATAAAATTATTCGGGGTAAAGCCGACGACTAGCTCGCGCATGTCGGCGTGATCTTGACTCGGTAACGTTCGTTGTTTCTTTTGACCTACTATGTACGGCAGGATTTGTCGGCGTTGTTCGTTTCTTGAAATTCGTCGGTCCTAGGTAGCGTGTTTTATGCTCATATCGTGAATGTTTTGGGTTTTTCTAACTGAGAGTGTTGACTATAACTTTCATTGCTCAGTCGACCTCGTCGAGAAGACAAAATAACCGATATATTACAGGATTGAAGCCGAACATGTCATTTAGTCTAATGAACATTGTTATTATTATCGGATGTATCGTAACGTCTTTATTCGGTACTTACTAAAGACGTTGTAACCTTCGTACGTAGCGTGAGAGTTCCATGCTCATATGCACCCTCCTTAACCCCTTTAGAGCCCCCAAATCCCTCCCTGTACTAACTTCAAGTAAATATGTCCCCAAAACGGGTTTCCAGTTGTAAAGGCGTTAACTACCCCAAACACCCAGTTATTGACATGCACAGTCTATATACATATTGATACTCATACACACCTACTTCCCAACGCACAAACAAATAAACGTAGCGTACGTTTTTTACACACCTTTATTGTTTAGGTAGACATTCGGTATTTCTTACCTATTTGGCTTGTCACCTGCAGGACCAGGGCGCTGTATACTATCTGCGTAATAATATTTTTCAGCCCACTCCTTTCGGTTTGTCCCTGGGATGTGACCGACAACCAAAACCAGATTCTCGTCAAGCACGTCCGGAGAAATAGACAAAAACGACAGAAATTTCACGAGAGCCAAAATATCACGAGAGCCGACCTAATGCTGGGTCGCTGGCCGGCTACTAACACTTGCCTCTTCTCTGGTCGCACAGTACACACCGTACCGTCCCTTGCCTTTCAACGTGCGGGCTTACCTAGCTGCGCCAGTCAACCGAAGAGTGATGGCCACCAACTACCGTGTGGTTGACCGCTACCAGAGCATGGAACAACAACCCTAAATTTTTTCGCGTCCAAACAAACCACGGGTTACGCCGCTTTCGGTTGCTGAAGGTCATAACCTTCTCCTTTATCGTTTAACTCGAATCCACGAGTCCATGGCATCACATTACACACACGTACCGCCTATCTCAACAGGCCCACACACATTGTTTACTCGGGTACGACGGTGAATTGCACTCCCATACTATTATGTCTACAGCTATGCCTACGTGACTACGTTTCCACTTATCCACGCAAATACCCCCCCACACACTCTAGTATCTGTCTATTCCCATAGAAGGCGGTTGTTTATTTGTCTATATGACACTTTGTAACAATACAAGTTTGAGGGACACGCGAAATGGCCATTGCCATACGTGAAGTAAAACTTCTGAAATTCAATCGATCATTCTCGAAAATCAGGTGACGTACAACGACGTACCCACTCATCAACCAGCAGTCTCTCATGCCAGGGTGCTTGACCTTCCCTTTCGATACATCTCCAACCTCCATCAGTGACCAACCACCAATACTTGTCACGTGCAACTGGGCCATGTACGCTATATCTATTTATAGTCGGCTTCATCGGTGAGTTGAAAAAAAAAAAACACGAAATTTTGAGGTTGTGTTAAATTAAAGGTGGGGGACACAGAGTGCCCCCTGCAGGTCTGCCAATTGAGCAGGTCCTCGGAGAACACTCACTTTCGTTCCTTCGTAGAGATGTAACTTTATTCGTTTCCACCAAAGCCCGGGATAGCTTCTGAGATCAGAGGCGCGTGCCTCCGATCTAATTCCTATCCTCCCCTAATATAAACCACCAACCTTATTATACGAAACCCATCCAAATGATCTCAAATTCGGATACCTACAGGCCTTTCGAGGCCGTATCTTAACACTAGCTCACCCTGATGAGGCGCATATGCAGAAATATGGGAGATTCGGGGAAACTCCGATTCTACGAACTAGACCATGAGTCGAAGATCCTGCCGTCGACGCCACATGTTAAATTAAAGGTAGGGGATACAGAGGGCCCCCTGCAGGTCTGCCAATTGAGCAGGTCTTCGGAGAGTACTCACTTTCGTTCCTTCGTAGAGATGTAGCTTTAATTGTTTCCACCAAAGCCCGGGATAGCTTCTGAGATCGGAGGCGCGTGCCTCCGATCTAGTTCCTAACTTCGCCTAATATAAACCGCCAACCTTATCATGCGAAACCCATCCAAATGATCTCAAATTCGGATACCTACAGGCCTTTCCAGGCCGTACCTTATCAGTTGTCTCCGCACACGATCTTTGGCATAACCATGTCGAATTATGTCCATCATCAACTTAGCTGCTGCTACCAGGAAGAAATGAATTTCCGAGCACCTAATTGGAAATCGACAAAGTTGGCAATGGCGGGTCGCATACAAATACTTTTTGATAATCGTGTTTCACTGTTGGGGATATCTACGGTACTGCTTCAGTGTCTCCATGTGGTCCCGTTTATCATGCATTCGGAATCGCGACACTCCAGGCGTTCTTTGAAGAATCTCCATATCCAGAAAATGCACTGTTTGCACTCTTTGTTCTTTTTTGAGAGATACAGCGTTCGCAACCTGCTCACCCTGGTCATCTAGGATGTTTTCCGGATACATTCCGCCATACATCCCCCCCTCCCTTCACTTCCGCTTATAGTTTGTTCAAAGTAGGACCTATCATATTTGGTAGGCCTGGTGCTACCGTTAATATATTATCTTTGAATCTTTCAGTGTTACTGCCGTACTACTGTTCAATGAACTTTGAGGGTAAAAAGGTTAAATGCTGTTTCTCGTATAGAGCAAATACATATTTATCATAAGTTTTAGGAAATTGAGTTCATGCATGAACGCACAACCGTTCACTAAATCGGGTGCGGGTGCAGTGCCCATTAATATGCCGGATGATTGATTATATACCACTCCTCGGAATTGTGCAAACCCTTTGTCTAGCATGATGTGTATATATTCACACAGTTTAGCTCGACCGACATGAAATCATTTTTGTTATTGGTCATTTCATTAGTGTTTGCAGGAGGGGTAAAAAAATTATCAGTGAGCTTTGTTGATCTTCGGTTCCTTTTCATCATTGTTGTTAGTTGGAATATAAAGCATATTGATTGTATTAGACCTGTGATACGCTAGAGGTAACGCTTTGAGCAAAGCTATTCTCTAAACGACGGGCCTCCTCAAACCCCAAACTCGTTGAAGTGTGGTATTCTAGTAGAGCTGTGCGAATACTATTAACACAGAGGCCATGAGGTCGATGATCGGAGTGTACCATAGCTTTTGTGAGGTACAACATATAATGCTGTTGCAAGGAGGTGTAAAAGACAAAAGGTCTACCTGCTTGACAGACGAATGTGTGAGAAGCAATATTTCTGTAACCCCTCGCGCTGGCCACGGTGGGCACTGACGCTGTTAACAGGAAAATGTGTATTGAGACGGCGTTGGTTGCCAACGACGCTGTAGAACATGCCAACCACTGCGTAAGCTAAACAGAACTTGTACCGGTATATTTTCGTTTTTCATTTTGAACGGTAACCATGATGGTCATCGAGTTAGAGCAAATATGCGGGGCGGAAACCCTATATCCCCACGGATGGAATGATCTCATTGCGTAGTGCAAATATGGCAAGGCACCAAAGAGGCATATGCAACGGAATCCACGTTGCTGTCTCTTGAATGGATAAACAAGCAAACATTTGGCGCTGTCGTCCATTAGCAAGATCGTAGATACAAGCAGCTGAAGTCCATTTTACGAGCAGTTCTAGGAAGGATACGGTTCACACGACATGCGACTGGCCTAACACGTCACGGGGTTTCGCGTTCGGAGCTAGCTATGCCTGGTTGGTTGGTAAAACCCCGACGCGCTCTGTCTCAGCATAGTAGGCATGCGAGGGTGTAATGTGATATGACTAAGACGGTGCACAACCTGAGTACCCCCCCCCTACCTGCCTAGCATGTGCCATATCCGTTTCTTTCAGCCGTCCTATTTATGGCGACTGAAAAAAATCCTTTTTGACCAAAATCGTCAAGTACGACGGAGGCAAAATTAACGTGCGCCCTCTAGAAGATCACACATTATCGTTGAGGCTGGGTGTTCTATAACGGCGATGGTACAGTATTAAAATTGGATATTCTGGGCAAGGCTACGGTAGGGGGGTCCCCTTTTGGGCCTTGAATTTCAGTGGCTAGGGGTCACTTGCGCGAGTAACCCCTTTGTTATTTTGCTATCGTACGTTTTCTTCATGTTTTATATTTTCGGAATCAATCCGCGATGCAAAGGTAATCTAAGCTGCTCAAAAACAACTGCCTAAACCATTTTCATCCGTGAGGTACAGAGCCACTCGTGCGAGTGGCTCAAACACACTAGTGAAAACGGGGGTACCCCCTACCGTAGCCTTGGTCTTCTCTCGTTTCCACCCCTGCCTTTGCACCGTCAAAACGACTAACAATATTGACTATACTTTTTGGCCCAGCAGCGTATGAATGCGTGAGACGCGTGTGTGTGTCGCGAAACCGCTTCTAATACAGTTATTGTTGTAGTTATTCGCGTTAATGGCTCCGGCAAGCTTCCGAAATCGAAATACAAGAACGCCCACGTCCACCACAGCCGTCGTCCGGTAACCAACGCATGTTGGGTGACCATCCATAGTAGCTAGGGTTGCGGATAGGTTTGGACGCTACAACGACAGACAAAAATATCACAGCAGTATAGTTTTTTATCGAATGTGTATTTTTGAGGTATATTACAAAATAGAACGCGGCCGCCAAACCGTAGCTTCGACTGCGTAGATAACGTGTGGTGTGTTTAGTGCTTAAAGCACGCCTTGGAACCTCATCGGACGTCCCCGGTACTCGTAGTAAAAAAAATCAAAAGCGATTTGACGTCCGCCCGAGAACTGGGAAGCGTTACACGCAAATATATGCCAGGGTATGGTTCGGCAGCAACGCCAAACGGTTTTCACCACGAACAGGTTGAAGGAACAAGCGACGCACGGATATAGTGCGTCACTTCTAAGCGCCAGATTTTAAAGAGGGCCGTGGTTTAGGTCCAGCACATTCTATTGCGACATGTATTGGCAATGCGCTCATTGGTCACCTCGAGAAAAAAAAGCACCCCTGTGCACATTGTTTGCATGGGAAACAAATTTAGGACGTAAATTATGCGCTGGATGTTATTAGAGAGAGATGTCATGGGCGTATCGCCGTAGTGTCCCCTCGGTAGTGCCAGCATGTGCCAGCCAAAAATGCTGGCGTATACCGGCCACCTGCGCTACTCAGACTGTTGGCACTACTCGATGCTTCCATGTATGCCGATCGACTTCACATGTACTGGGGCGGGCAACCGACACGTTTTAACCTGTACTACTGAGGGACCTCTACTGGTTATCAATGATAGGAAAACTAGATGTTAGCGAGACATACAGCCTGCTACATGCGCGTATCAGAGAGTGGACGGAGAACACTCAGACCGCCTATATTTTGCTAATGCATATCTACAATTCCCATTTAATCACGAGGATTTCGCACTACTCACGGCAACATGTCGTCGAATAATAGCACGCAGAATTGCTTGTTTGGCGCTGGCCTCCAAGCCTCTCACACTTGTTAATCGATGTGGCCACATAATGCCGATCGTAGACAAGTTTGGATGCAATGTGTGAGGGAGTGCAAATTCCTCTCAGTGTTTCTAGTGACTTTTGAGAGATGGACGGGGAGGTCAGTTGGCCGACGGTGTGGCATTTCCCCATGTGATGACTAACGAACTTTTGCGTGGTGGACAAACGCACTCCCAGCCTACGAGGAGAATCTATCGGATCTGGCACCACCGGGCCCGCATTCACGAGTCGATGCAGTTTAAAAAAATATTCGCAAGAGACTCTACAACAGCAATAGGAGCATGATCGCAGGGCGCTGGCGGGGTCTATTCTGAGTGTTGGAGTAACCACAGAGGTGGAGGCCAATCCCGTTGCCGATCGACACCGGAGGTCAATGTAACGATTGGGGGAGATAGACCGCCCAAGGTGTTTTGTGGTGTTATTGCCTTTCAGTAATATCAAGAAAATATTCTTGCCTCTCCTGGATTACGAGCAGCAGATGGGTATCATTTTGGAATATGGAGGAGACATGATGCTGGCGAGAAAGCGAGAGCTCTTAGACTCGGAGACTCATGTGATGGTGGCTGATGAGGTCTACGATGACAAGGCTACCGTCGATCTCTCAGGCGAGGAGCTGACGAAAGCGCTTAAACCGTTCGCTGCTGTTGATGCCTTGCTGACGAGTGATGAGGTATTTTGCCGCTAGGTACTCCATGTGCTAAAATAATGGATGCGAGCGGTCTACCTTACACGTCAGGGTGCTGATTAAAAACATTGCGTTGCGGAAATACCTTGCTGAAAACGAGCCTAGAGAAATGGTATATCACGAAGGTCGACAGTACAGGCTGAACTGAGCCACTGACGTTGCGCCCCCACGACGGAAATGAAGATGCAATTTGATGTCGAAACGCATGATCATGGAGCACTGTTCAGCATGATTGCCAAACAGCAACGGGGCCAGGTTGTAACTGAGGCCAACGATGCGACTCGGCGGCAAGCCGCAAAGCGTCGTGACGCTAAGTCAGTGGCCGCTCCGGAAACGAAGCCGCAGGGAAGTGCTGCTAGATGTCATGACTAAGTCGAGAGTGCCAAGGACGCTGGCGTAAAAGCAGAGCGGAAACGTTAATAAGTCAAAAACGAGTGTTTCGTTTGTGGCATGCAAGTTAAAAAGCAAAAGGGAATCGCCACTAATGCCGGCAGGGTAAGCGAAACAATGACGTCTATGGCCAGGGCCACGGCCAGACGACCAAGGAGCAGCAGCAGTATACAAGCAGCCCCACTAAGCATGCCCAGAGCTAGATGACCGGGATGAGCCCTGTATATACCATAAATAGAGCTAGTTGGAACAAGACGGCCGTCTGCAGCGGTGGTTACCACGAAGACCGAATGTGGCGCGCCTGAAGCAATCACAGAAGCATGCCAACTCCGCGTACATTCGTACGTCCTGCTGGAGAGAGGGGCGCGGCTTGATACCTGGATCACCAACATGGTGCAGCACCAGGCTTTCAAACGGTCCTGGCCACAGAATTCGACGCCAGTTCTTCATATCGTTCCGGTTCAGCCACAGGGAACCGCGTGGCAGGTGTGGAGATTTCAACACCATTCCTCCTGCGCGTGTCTAGGTCGTATAACCTGTCGGATCTGGTGACACAAAGTTGGATGTGATGGAGAACGAACAGCATTTGGACTAACGGACGCAGCATATCCCGTTGGTCTCGCACGGATCCTGGTACTTCCGCGGCTGCTGAGGTCATCGGGTATGGATTCTGGTTCAAGTATTACAACATTGGCCGAGGAAAGGGTAGAGGGTGTGCGGGGTCAGCTGAGAGTGACGCAATCTGCGGTAACAAAGGCGTCTGTGGGGCAAGCGTGTGTGGTGACGCCATTGATCCAGGAGGGTGATATTCAGACGCAATCGTGTCCACTCTACGGTATCAATGATACCCCATGGGGACCGTAACCGTTTACCGTGCTCTGGATCACCTCCGCCCGGGGAGGCGATGTGGTAATCATCAGGTAGTAGAGGCATATGGGAGAAGAAACGCGACATCGACGTCGTGACGCAGCTCGAGGCATCTTTACGGAGAGCGTGTAGACGTCAAGTTGGAGTTGGGGTGGACGTTACAGCTCAGTCTATGGGTGAGGCCAACGATGGTGCTGTGCTGCAAGTGGCGGTTGCTATCCCGACGTTCGGCCCGGGCGTCGATTCGACTGGTGCGGTGGATGATGACGTCACGCTGACGTTGTGGTCTCAACCACCCATGAGCTTACAAGATCGTGTGGGCGTGTTTGAGGTGTTGATCGATGACGCTGTCGACCATGGTTTCCCAGCGAAATGTTCCAAGATGTCGCGCGATATTGTTTGTCGCAAGGAACATGAAGTATTCAGTCTCGCGATTCAGCACGACCCATCTGCACGCGTGGAGCACATGGTCGTTTGGCTACATCGCGATGCAAGGGTGGTGCGGGGAAATCCCTCATCCGACACTACTCGCCTACCGTGGAATGCGGCAGTGTTGCCGAAACCCCTGCCCGGTGACGACGACGATCGTCGTCGAACCTGGCCTGGGAAAAGTTGGAAGAGACGGCGAGCAACTGGGAACCGGTGTCGGGCGTGTTCCTGTACCCAGGTGGGCGAATATCGAAAGAATTCAAGGCGCTGCGGTTGAAGATCGGGCGAGGAAAGGCGGATTCATGCAGTGGTATGTTTACGTTTGAGATCATGTCTTGGTTTGGAGGGAGTCCAGGATATTGAGATACATATTTTCAGTTTTTTTCTTGTAGTTCTGAATTTGTAGCCTTTCTGACCTGGAAATTCGGCGTAGGTCGTTGATAGGGTATGACGGAGCCACAGCTTGCGGTTTGAAGTTACTCTTTAGAGATGGATGGGGAGTCCCCTTGCCAGTAACCATACAAACAGATTCTGCCTACCGATTTCCTTCTTTTTTGTATATATCTCGCGGGAAAAAATGATATCACCAACACTAGGATTAAACTTACGCTCCCGGTAAGTTTTTTGGCCTTGCATTACGCAACCAGTCCAACACTTGTTACTATATGCGTAAATAGTGCCCAAAAATACTTAAAATGATGATATTACTCGTTCATTTTGCCTTCTGGTTGTAGGCGGACATCTGGGTGTTTTTTGTGTATAGAAACGCTTTAATTCGTTGTCGAAAAATATGTGAGGTACGAAGACAACTACAAAACGGATAACGGCAAATGAAAGAAAAACTTTCCCCAAAGTGAAATGGTCGTGGATGAGGACATGGGTCCGGGCGAGCATAGCTCAAGCAGCCAATCGTATTTATCCGATACCCAAGAAAAAGACAAGCGCAGCTCTCTTAAGAGAAACGTTGAGAGAGAGTCAAGATGACAGAGTCATAACAAGAGAAATGCTGACACGCTTTGCGCGGTGTTAAGCAACAACAGTGCCAGCAGTTTGTGGCACCCTCGAAGCATCCACTTCCCATACCCCATGTTTGACCCTTTCCTATACCTAATGAATGATGACTGGTTAAACTTTGCAGTCGGCGTGGCAAGCGCCGGGAATATATATATATATATATATATGGTAAACGCGGTGCTTTACGAGATTCAACTGCCATGACAAAGACGATACGTCATGCTATTCTACGGTTAAAAATGCTCCCGCATCGAAAACCAGCGTGAAACTATTTTTGCCGATAAGAAAACAGCCCAAGAAAGAACTCGGCTACGGCAAAACGAACCATAAATATCCTCACATATCGCGAATGGAGGAAAGAAACTTTCGACTACGAGTACGCCAAAACAAAAATGATGTCTACGGCGAAAAGGGAGCGTCATGAGCGTATTTTTCTATAAATCGGAAGAAGGTGCCGCACAGAGAAACCAGGGGTGCCGCAAGCCGTACATTGACTCCGGATGTGATGCGCGAAGAGGAATGAGCGAAACGCGTGCGCTAGCGCACCGCCGCACGTCCCAAGTATAATCCTGGCCACAGTCACATTGTGTTTAGTACGACTACACCCACCCGTGTTTACTGCCGTACTACTTGTAGTCGTGGAATATACTATGTGTACGTACGCACATGTGCCTTCGATAATATTGGGCATCTGCATTTTGATTGCAGGTAAAATCATTTATCGTTTCCACACACACCCTCCCCCCTATTAATAACAACCTATGGAGCACATTACCCTCCATTGAAATATATCGATCGGAACATCAAAATATCACCCCCCCTAAAATACCGGGTCACCCGTCTTTGACAAAATCGCCCCTCTGTGGAAAATTTCGTTCCTTAAAAATTTACCCCCCTCCCCACATCCACTCAAACAGGGGCCATATTACGTAGGGTTCGAAGGTGGTTTTGGTCCCCCTTGTATGTTGTCAGCAATGTTTTTTTTTTTTTTTTCTCACTCTCTTCACTTTCTAGCTTCTTGACAAGCCGTGGTCACAGGTGTCGACCCTTCTCCCCCTTGGTTCTTGCCTTCCATTATTTTCCGCGCATAGGGTTCAGCAATCCCACTGCTCGTCGATTTTTCATCGACTGTTGCTAACTCACGCTCTCGCGCTTTCCGCAAGTCTACTTGTGCACAAGCAAAAGTCCCAATGAATTTAGACGAGCATGCACTCGGCGGGGCTCGAACTCACGAAACTGACCTATACTAGGCTCAAGGATAACCTGATACGCCACCGGGGCGACGGGCTAGAATGATATACACCCCCCATCTTTCCGGCGATACACTGTGCAAAGGTTGAAATAGCTCCCCCGCTTATAATTTTGCATTTTAGATATAGCCCCTATCCTGATACACTTTTTTACTTCTTAAAAGGCCACCCCCCCCCCTTTCCCGATACACTGAAAAAAGGGCGACACTGTATCACGGGTTATACCCCAATTCCAATTACCATCTCTTCCAAAATTTATTTATTAACTTGAAAAAATATAATTCCCCCCGATGATATATATGATATGGTACCCTTGAAGCATATCAACCCTCTCTAAAATATATCGCCCCCACCTTCAAAGTACCAACCACCCTACAATATCCGAACCATCTAGAAAAATAGTACCCCCCCCTTTCTTTGCAAAATAAGCCCCTATGAAATTTTTTCGTCCGCAAACTTCAACGGCCAGATGATCGCGTGTTTCAAACGCGAAATATATCCCTTTTTTTTGTTGTCAACGGTCCTTATACACCGTACAAGGGATGAGGTAGCCTCCACACAACCCCGGTATCAAGAGTGATGCAACCCACCGCCCCCCCCCACCCGATACACCGTATCATGTCGACCCCTTGACGCTAACTCTTACGAGGATTTCCCTTGACTGCTTGATTATCACGTAGGTACCACTCAACGGATTATGCAGGTAGTATAACGAGGGTAATATAGCAGATACTACATGAAGATTGTGATGCCCCTCCCTGCAGCACTTGAGACCAACTACTACGGGAAACGTTTTGAGCGATAGTCAATGATGTACATGCGTATGATACGGACGGAATGATAGGTACTACATCAAGGTTGATACAATTTTCAACAACAGAGGAAAATTCACTACATCGAGGGTTATACCCCCCCTGAAGTATTGTTATCTTCCCCTCCCTGAAACGTTTGCCCATTCAACCCACCCAACGTAAAAATCTACATAATATACCGCTTCACATTTGCTCGTTGATATACCAAATATATACATCAAGGGTGATGAAACCAAATGGGTAATAAACGTTTGTCGAGTGATACAACCGAAAGGAACGCACGACGATATCCCGTTGATATACCACATAAATATGGCGAGGGTAACATGGCTTGCCCAAACACTTGAATCAAATCCAAAAAAAACCCGACTGTTTCGAAAACCACAATTTGAACGTCATTTTCAAATGTAATAATAGCCGCCATCGAAAGGGTGCCATATCCTCAACCCCGCCACACTACTCCACCCCCACCCCTCCATAAAACGCTTGGTTGTTCGAACTACCTACTAGCTCTTTTTACGATAGCCCCGCTGATCTGCCATATATCTATTCCAAGGGTGCTATAACACTTCCTAAAACGCTTGACACCAGCTATTAAGGAAAGGAACATACCATGAGTGACATAGGTACATACATCAAGGAAGGGTCCCGCCCCCCCTCCCGAAATACTTGTTTACCTTTAAATGCTTGACGATTAATGATTATCATTCCCTTAAACTCTTGAACTATAGCCAGCTCATGTACCATGTACATATCAAGGGTGATATAGCCCCTCCCGTGAAACGTTAGACAATTGAAATCAGGACACTCTCAAGATTGAAGCTGATGGTGAATAATGAATCACACCTTTAGGTTTAGAAACAGGGGTGATGTAGCCCTGTTGAAGCCAGGATCTGCCGTCCTTTGCGAGTGATGTACGTACGGTTATCCTGGAAAATCTGACATTGAAGCACAACATTCTCGATCAAAATTTCCACCCTCTCTTTCAAAACATCACCCCCGCTGAGATACTTCACCCCATCAATCGCAACGCAGGGGTGAGTAGTTTGAGGACCATATATAAATATAGTCAAAGAGGAAGTAGTGAAGGTATTACCAAAAGATAGGGAGAGAATACGTGCAGTATTTTTGAATCGGACCGTCACTTGAACTGCCAAACTTAGACCACTCATACTCCGGCATAATATGACTGTTAAGGTTATCGTACGAACGGCGGACGCGTTTGTAGAAGTTCGACCGAACCGTATTGTTTACTTTCTGACGTAACATCACAAGCATTTTCCATCTTTCGTGAAAAAGCTTTTCCTGAAACCAAGAAGCGCTCAAGCAATGCGGATGTAGCTTTGTTGGAACGTCTTAAAGTTGTAGAAACACGTGGGCCTAAAAGAGATCCTCGTTGCTGTCTCTGCACGTGTTGACAAAGTATCACGAGTCACCCCAATCAAAACACTTCCTTCGCGTATGCAAGAGAGATCGATCGCACAAGGTGCGGAAGTTCGCCTCACGAGTGGTCCTCAGTAGCATGCGGTTCTTCCTTTCCGCGGTTTGCCGAACAGCGCTTGGCGCTGGGTGCACACGATGTTCAAGTGATCAGGGAAACCTCCTCACGTGCTCTGTCGCGCCATGCTAAAGATGCGGGGGGTCATAGGTACCTACAAATCTAAACGGCTATGCCTCAAATGTGTGCACCTCTCCCACGGCCAGCAAAAAGTCTGCATTGACAAAAATATTTAGCCTCTGGTGAGGACCACAGTACGGTTGCACCGCTTTTTTTACCCCATCTCCTCACTAGTGGGTATCTCGACCACACCAAGAAACTCCAGTGTAAACTAATACAGTTCTACCCGATAAGCAAACCCACGTCGAAAAATAGCTATATATAGAAACAAACGGATTCTACATAAAAAAATGGGAATTCCGATGAATTTGGGACCAACCACAGCGTCAGTCGCAAAACGCCTCAGCCTAGTAGTTCTACCTCTATGGTAGCGCGCGTCTTCTGCCAGTAGGTACCGTGCCAGTGCTGAACCCGGGATGTTTGCCCGTTTCCTTGAAACTAACTGAGGTCGACCGTAATTATGGAAGCAAGACGAACCCCATCGAGATACGAAAGGGGCGAATAACGTCGAAGTATTTCCATCGACAGCAATGCTCAAAAAACCGATTGCGAGAACGCATGTACGCATCGTTCTTCGCATACTATGATACCAATTTTTGTGTGCTCTGATACTACTGTCTTCAGATTGTTATAGGTGTCCACTTATTCAGCTCGTATTATACCCGGTATATTTGGGCACTATTTCCGTTCCTAGCCACGGCCATATGATCATATAGCCCGGTACCCCTTAAACGCTGGGGTGGAGCTCACTGAGTTATCTCTAACAAAGCCGACATCGCGTTCACCAAGCGCGAAAACCTCAGTGAGATGTTCGGTGAACCGCATGAAGGGTGGGCTCCGTCCTACTAACAGCCACTCTTCAGGCGGACTAGGGCATCCTGTGTGAACCTTCCTTTCCTGTGTGAACCTTCCTTTGTAAGGATACTACTTTCTAATATTTCCAACCGTCTTGTGATGTTACTTTTTTTACCAGGCAATCGAATAGCATTTATTTGCCTTTCGAGTGGTTTACCCCATGCACATTTCCCGATACCCACGCTCCTGCGCCGCGCCAAGGTTGTCCACGTCATACTCGATGAAACTCGATCGCAATTTCGGTTACCGCAAAGATAATAAGTCGACAATCATAGACAGTTCGCTGATTGTCTAGCTCACGTAGTGCGAAACGAAACTTTCATCGTCGTTGACAAACGGCACCAACCCCAGAGAATAGGAAAAAACCCAGTACGGGGCGCGGGGGCGTGCTTATTTGATACTTGCCTAGTCGGTTAACCATTGACCACGCACCCCTTTCTTCCTATATTCTTTATAGCAATACCTCTAAATTTTGGGCGCTCATTACGATTCCTTCGTAAACTACACAACCTGTTTGTCTATCCTATACTCGTCCTGTTTCGCCGTCCGCGTCCACAACATATCTCTAAGGATAGCGATCGCTTCCTTGCTTCTCTCTGGTCTTCGAAACTTTTCAAATGTCACATACGTCCAATTTCGTCATGCCTTCGATTAAAACATTCCGTTCTTCTTTGTATATTTTACATCCCCTTACTATGTGAGTCCTACTATCTAGTTGTGGGCCACACGGGCACATTATCGTAGGCATGTTCTCCTCCTCCCGACGACTAGAATGTTTAATTCTTCGTTCTGGCAAGTCCAAGTCCATTACAGAAAATCGCATTTTCAGCTTTTTCGCTGTGACCCTTGGGCAGTGCCGATACTTTCGCACTCAAAGTTCTTCCCTCAACGGCCTGAAAATATCTATGTGCTGCTCTTCTTCCACCGCCTTTATTAGCGTCAGCGTTTCTTTTACTATTATCGTTTGTAGTTCAGTTGTGTACCCGTCACCCTTGTTTATACATAGTACATCTTCCTAGTCTCTTCCCTAAACTTTCTGTATCTCCATTACCACGTTATCCAGCTTTGTTCGTGCCGACCCTTTTGGTACTTACTTCTACAAAGCTCTATCAATCATGGCGGATAACCTTGTTTCTGGCATATTCCATACTTTCAAAAAAAATATCAACATTCTCACATCTCCATTTTTTCTTTAAAATATGTACATTCCTTGGTATGGTCCTAATAGTATATCACTCGTCGTACTTGATCATCCTAGCATATGTTTTTGCTGGTGCCATCTGCTCTGTCTCCAGTTGTCAACGAATTTCGAGTTCCCTTCCCATACTTGTTCTGCATGCTCTCAGTTCTGGTACGATCACAATCAATCGAATGCATATTTCAAACTGGGTGGTATCGTCCGGGTCTGTTAGCATCGCATCCATCTTGCCTATTTGTGATTAACCGTTTTCGATTGCATTCTTTTTGGGTGTATACCAAGGGCAATCCTTCAAGATCTCTACGCTAAGGTACATACTACTGGTCTACGATCGGCAATTCATCTTCTCCCAAACTTCCATTCGAAATGTGTCACATTAACCTTATCTTCGTTACGAACAAATACTGCGCATTTTTTCACTTTGGCTGCCACTCTCCATTTATTTCTTCGTGGATTCTAGTGCCTCCTCAATCCGTTTCTGCAGTCCTTCCGATGTTTTATACCAGACACATAATCAACCCCAATTATACGTGTACGTCATGACAACAACAAAACCCTATCACAGATTCCATGAATAGTAGTAGTTCCTAAACTACTGGGTGTAAGTATATAATACCAATGGGTATCACTTAACCATAGAGATATATTTATATATATCACACGCCCCACATAGTTTAGAAATCCGCCAGGGTAATAAACACTTCCACGCCCTGGATATCACCTCATTATTTTCTCAGAGCCATCCATGCCGCTGCTGCAATTACCACCACACCCCCGCCCCCAACGCCCCCTCCTTCCCCACCACCTGCGCCATAGCATAGATCCAGCACCACGCGTATAGCAAACCCCTACGTCTATGTGACTTAAACCCCTCCCTCCTCAACCCCATCACCTCCCCACTTACCCACCCCACCCCCACCCCCTCGAACACTCCTCCCTCTTCACACTGTTTACTCGACTTACAGGATACACGTGATAAACTGGTGCATTTTTTCCGGAACCGTCACATCTATCCCCATAGCGGATGAATAGTTTCCACGCATAAAATAAGCTGCCACGCCCGTCCAGCCCCTCTCCCCATGATAATCTTGTGCATTCTTTCCAAAACGGTCAGATTTATCCCTTAAAATTTACGCGCAAATTGAGCTGCCCCACCCGTCTCCCCCCCCCCTTTCTCCTGCCCCCGCCCCTTTTGGTCAAATTCAGGGCCCCACGTCATTAAAAACTCCGCCCTCCCCTCATAGGGTTTTCAAATTACAGAGTTCACTTGTTAAACTGATGCATTTACTTCCACAGCTGTCAGAGTTTGTCCCTCAGTGAAACGGGTTTAGTAGTTTCCGCGCGCAGACTGCCTAACATCACCCTGTTGACCCTGCTAGCTACACTGTATGTAGTTGCAAGGGGAGTCGCCGGTCTATATCTTTAAAGAGGACACACAACCCGTAATACGCGTGGTTGGAGTATCACACGCAGCTGGCAAAGGTGAATTTCGACAAAACATTCGATCTCCCAGCTAAAGGGTATTTTTATGCATTTGATATATCACACGCATCTGGCAAAGTGAATTTCAACAAAATCTTCAATCGCACTGATGGGGTGTATTTTTATTTTTGTACCTGTACTTGAAAGAAATAGAAGATAATCGCACTCTGACTGTCGTTATTCTGTGCTTTAAAACAATTTTTTTTTTCCTACATGTCCCCCTCTACTTGGATCATAACAGTATACTGTAGGTAGGCAGAGTGGCTGTACAATAATACACCTTCAAAGACACTCGCAACCCGCCCATCATTCATAACAAGTGATTGTATAACACTTATTGTAACCCTCGCCCTCTATACTGACCATATCATATATAAAAAATTGATAATTACTGTATTGTCAGTGCACATATTGATTTTCAAATGTAATGGTCCGTTTGACGCTAACAACATCCAGGGGAGTCACCGACCCGTACCTTGCTTTTTCTCCTTTGACTTAAGCCTATCGTGCCTATGCGTAGTGAGAGATACTACGTGTAATACATACGAGGTAGTTTTCCTTGGGTGGCAATCGAAATAGTTGGTTTCTCAAGGCGTGAGTATTGAGACGTATGCACCGGCCTGGACCTGGCACATCGTAGTCTGACTCCCGACTTCACTTTAACATGTTTCTGGTGGAGACATGAAT
Source organism: Undaria pinnatifida (assembly GCA_012845835.1). NCBI lineage: Eukaryota > Phaeophyceae > Laminariales > Alariaceae > Undaria > Undaria pinnatifida. Next base: position 4,737,821 of record JABAKD010000009.1, on the reverse strand, counting down.
TGCGTCAGCTGTGATATATGCGTGTACCACCTTGGGTTGTGTGTGTTTTTCCCTGGGGTATTCCTCAGCTCCAGAGTGACTGGAGCCTGTCCTGTGACCACAGACTTGATTATGCGAGTTAATGTGAGAAAAACAACAACAACAACATTTCATGAGGATCAAGTACATAACACGCGCGAACGACCTTACGAAATATTTTGTGCACCTCAGAGGAATCTTTGTCTGAACTTTCGTCGGATTCGGGAATTCAAGCGCTACCGGCGTTGCGGTTCTACAAAGGCGGGAAGGAAGTCATGGAGCCTGTCATTGATTACGAGAAGAAACATATTCAAAGCGCCGTAGAAAAGCTGCAGAAAGCGTAATGCTTGGCCGAAGACGTAACGGGCAATTCACTTAAGAGACTTGAGATTTCTGTGATAAATGGATCAGGCTGTTTCAGTTGTGGGTACATAATCGTCATGTAGGGAACCTCAAGATCAAAAACGCGAACCTATTCCGTAGCATGTGCCATATAGCGATAGTTCAAGCCACTAACGGAGGTCCATGTTGCGGGTAAACGATGTTGTAGACGGTAGGTGAGCATGCGTGTGACCAAAAACAAATGTGGAGAGAACGTGGCCGCTGAAATATATAGAGCAGATTGTAACCGGAATCAGGGAGAAGAAGGAGGGAGACATGGTGCGTACTTCTCAAGTCTCTCCCATTTTTAATGATTATCTATGGGTTTGTTTTGCTCTCTGTGGCAACGTTTATTCTTGGTGAAACGCTGACGCTCACGATGCACATTATCCGACGGTAAACGCAACAATATCGCCACCCGGCCGAAATGTGTGACGTTTCCCATTGCCTGACTCCAATTACCTCATCTATGGAATGGACCAACTCCATGGCCGTCGAAATCCTTGCCTCTTTCCATGTCAAAAATACCGGCGACGTAGGAGATGCATAGTGACATGATTGCAGATGGCATGGTCTCCATGTAGCCATCTTCAATGTTCTGTAGCGCCCCACAAACGTTTGCGCGTTGAAACGTCTATCTAGCATGCGTCTACTGATATGATTCACGCAATGGGAGCCAATCCACCTGATGTGCTTCGATACATATGAAGATATACGTGACAATCGTATCGGGTAAAACGGCGCGTTCTGACATGAGCATATCACTTCATATGGAATATCGATTTCTGAGTGGCGGAGCTTACCAAAACCCCATTTTAGTCGGAAATCTTATTCTAAAGAATTTTTTTGCCGTGCTTCAATATAGCCCATTGGCTCTCTGTTGATTGGCTTGTACTCTCAGCTTTGCCGATATTCAATTTTGGGTTGAGGTATAGGGCTGGTCACGTGACAAGACCCGGAAAAACAAATGGTCGTGGGTCGAACACGCGTACTCCACTGCAGGAGTTGCACGCAGTAGCGTTTTCGATGTCGGGGATCCGCGGCTGAGGAAATACCTAATGACGTCGGACCCGATGCGGACTACGTTAGGGCTACGGACGGGTATTCTATATGATATTATGCTGTCAGGGACTCATGAACCAAGGCGTGCGTTTTCTCAGCGGCAACAAAAACAAGTTTGAAGCCCTTTTCGAGTTAGGTATCATTCGTAACTCGGTAGTAAACTCGTGGGTAACCCTCCCACCTTCGCTTGGGTATGTGCAGTCCACTGTGCCATTACTTCTGACAACCAGCCCACGAGAACTTCTCTGGGTCATGGCCTGTGTTTTGCTTTGGAGGGGGTTGGTGGATGAAGGTCCTACAGCTCGTCGGTGGTTACGAGCCTCAAAACGTTACGGACGCATGCTAGGTAACACGGTGGATGTGTACCATACATACATGTGTGTGTTTTGTAACTCTCTACTTGAAGAGCTTTACGCCTAACCCAACAATCGACCTGGACAAAACAGACTCTTCGCAGATGAGCAACCTCCATGCCCCCTAGCTATACAGCGAACCCTACCTACTGCAAAACAAGAAACCCATGCACACGAGTTGTGGGCTAAGAAACCACGTAACTCAGAGCCCGTTTCGGTGAAAACGTGACACGTCGATCGTGGCGCGTGCTCATACAGTATCACGCGCTTGGAGCGGTATCAACAGTAGTAGCGGACGTGCCAACGTCGTGGCACTTTTGGTGGTAGGTGGGCTGAGGATGCGTGAATTGGGAAGGGTGGCGCACCTTTTGCCTGAAACGGCTTCTGGATGACAGGGCTCCTTAGCCCTAAAGTGGTCGTAGCTCCACCTTGTTGTTCGAGCCTTTTATCTCTATATGCCCAGGCAAAGGGGTAAACAAATCAAGTGGCACATTTGGACTTCTCCAAATGTCACGTTGTTCGTCAGGCATTGTTCTCCTCATGTTAGGAACCGTAGAATACATGTTATACACCTTCATGGTAGACTTCATCTGCGAACGCTTACTTAAGCTTCCGTCGGCGCTGCGCAGGTGCTGTCGCGGCGTGGGATAATTCTGCTATAGACGTCCAGGGCAACACATACTTCAATGACAACACCGCAGGATTTGACGGAGGTAAGCTATTTGGGTTTTTTTTTTTTCCCGAGCCGGGGTTCTTGTTGAGGGCAGTCGTCAGCTCGAGCATATTCAGTAGATGTCGTTTCATGGTCGTCATTCCACATCTTAGACCAACAACAAACGATGGCGACTCCCGTTAAATAGAGTTCGGTACGAAATTAGATGTCCAGGCATAGACGGAAAAACTGGGCATCCGAAGGAAAGGTCCCGTGTCAACGCTTGATTCGATGAGGGTAGACGCACATTGGGGCTAAGCAACACGTGGTCGACGGTGGTTTTCTGAACAAAGCAAGTACTACCGGGTCAATCGGTTCAGTTTCTTTCATGGTTAAGAAGCCCAATGTGCATTTTTCTGCAGGAACCCATTGAAGCAAAGATTTTTGGAATTAGCCAAAAGCAATTCCGATATTTTTATGGTTGTTAGTTGACAAAGACCCTCGTCAGTGAGGAGCACCTCATAGGGCAAACATGCTACCCCTATCGTGCAGCCCCTACTATAGAACTAGTCCCAAATAACGATACATGAAAAGAAGAAATCTTGATGAGATATTCCGCGCAATTAACGACTGCTAGGCGTCCCGCGCATTGACACCAACCATGCACGATCTCTGTGTCTGTGTCTACATCTCGGTGTATGTTTTTTTTTGTCGTGGCTGGTATTTCGTCGCGCGGTGGACGGCGCAATGTACTCTTTTTTCGCTCTTTCCCAGTCGAAAGCCCGACACAAACCCTGCATGCCCCGAAGTGCATTCACACGTTATATGCGTCTGTCCCCGGATGTGACATATCCTTGGCCGCTCTTTATTAACGGCCGGATTTTGCAAGGCATGCATATCCAGGTCGTGCCTGGGTCATCGTCGTGCCTCATCCTGCCATGCCTCACCCTCATTGCCCATCGTGTCGGCTCATAAATCGAGGTGCCAATGGGTTATCATGCAGTCAAGCCACCAGCTGTCACACAGTTTTTTGTCCTCTCCATTTACGAGGTCTAACCCCTGGCCCTGAGTCAAGACATAACCCTACCCCCGACGCCTCCCGCGACATCTGTGTTCTGAGCGACGGGCTATCCGTGACGACCGTAACGCGAAATCGACGGAAAATATCCATCCTCATTTTGCGATAATCCTTGGTGCATGTCAAGGCCATGGAATACTTTATCGGGGTGCAAATTTTGTTCTTCCTCTGAATCAGGTTTTGAAGGTAGGTTATGGAGCTTCACTTGTGAGAAGCCCTAAAAACGTTTTGGCTTGCCTGTACCGTTTGCATAGGTCCACCCTGGTCCCAACACTAACCCAGACATTTTTTTTTCAGTAGCACTTACCTCTACGGGTCGCTCATCGTAAACCTTACCTAATCAGCCACGGCGGTCGTCGGGGGTTTACTGGTTTGGTCGGGTCCGGTCGGGTCTCAAGAGGCAAAGGGTCAAGGTGTCGATTATCCATCCCGGCAACGTCCTACGGTAGAGGCGCATCTTTATGTTTGGAAGGCCCCTCGTATGACCAACCACCTTTAACCCTGGGCTACAAACCGGTTGGAAAAAAAAAAATATCCTACATACCGCAAGAATGTGGGTAAACATTCCCTCGCAATATGCGCCCCAGGGCGCTATCTTTATACCGACAACCGGGAAGATACGGAGTAAACGCCCGCTGTCATAACGAAAATGCGGAAAACGCCCCGACCTCACAGTAAATGGCACCCCCTATCTTTCATTTAGGGAAACGCCCCGTTGCCGAGCTTGCATGCCATTCGAGTGTGAGAGATTGAGCTGTTTATGAAGCAGGGAAATGCGTGGTTTTCATAGGGAACTAACCTCATGCCTGGGATGTGGGTTGGTAATTTTTTGCGCAACAACAGCAACACAGACAAAGGCAGACGCGAACAGAGGACCAAAGCATGTTTTGGACGTTTCGACATTAACACATATTTGTCGCCCAGCCAGTTGAACGGCTATCGTGCTGGCATGCATTGGGTTGTGGTGTTTTTATACAGCTCGTGCTGATGTGTATTGGATGACGATGAGCTCCCCTCTTGATGACGTGGAATGACAACCCTGATAACCGGTGCACAGGGGAGGCAATCATTCAGTGTTTGTAACAGCTCGTGCTGGTGTGTACAGGACGATGATGGGCTCGCCTCTTAATGAATAGGAAAGACACAGCCCTGTTTACCGGTGCACCGGTGAGGCAACCGTTTAGTCATGAATCAAACGTTTTACGAAAAAATCAAAATGGCTACAACATGATATCATTTCGATCTCTCGGTGCTGCGGCCCGAGATCAAAGGCCCACATCGCTTTTAGCGCGCAAGCCATGAACATTCCCACCCCTCACCACCACCCCTGTATCTCAAACATAAATCATTTGCGCCGCAAACGCACATCGCGACAGCTTGATGGCTTCATCGCTGGCACCGCCACCAGCCCCTACGTCATCCTCTCGGTCGCGGGTGTTATCATATTTCGAGTTCACGTTACCATCAGTCGCGATTAGTTCCCTATGACCAACGCCTGCTGCGGCCCCGCTATAGCTGTGTGCGTGTGTGATGAGTGGGCTTTTCCCTATGTTTGTTTTCGCTCCGCGTGTGAGAGGTGTGTGTGTTTTGAATTTCTTTTTCGTGCTGCCCTGGGTGGCCAAAAGCCTTGAAATAATGTTTCAGAAACCGCTCCGGTGTCGCAGTCAACGCTCCCGGCTGTATTTTCACCTGCAATATCCCAGCTCCAAAGATGGGGGGGGGGGGGGGGCGGGGGCATTGGTACGGTGTCCGACGATTAATCGTATGGCCCAGGTTATACCACAAGACCTTTTTCAAAACAAGGCATGATTCTGACGGTCAAGAGTTGAGTGTTCAGAAATCTCGTCATTCATAAGACTGTACCTGGTACATACTGGCGACAAACAGCCACCCCGATCGTACGTAGCACGCGCTCTCGACCTGTGACTCTGGAAGAAATACCTGACCCGACCCCCGGGCTGAGGCATGCATGACCCATCGAGATCCCTGGAGATGTTCCCCTCTGTCTCCTAATTATTTTGCATCTACCGCCTTTTCCTCAAAAATGCAATAGAAAATGGTAAGCTTCACCCGAACTACATCACGACCCCCGTTGACGGTTGGAGAATTTCCTTTTTGTTTTGTTCTTCTTGGACTGTTGCTGCGATAATCCTACCCAAAAACCAGCGATACGTATTAACGAACGTTCTATGGTCCGCTCGACACAAGGGAGGTTACTATTGAATGAGAAGTATCCATGTACCAGGTATTTTCTTGAGTGCAAAGGTCTATCGATCGATGAGGTCGGGGTGTTCAGGGACACTGTATTTCAAGAGATGCGACAAGGAGCTAGTTTTGAAACCGTTTTTTGCTATGGAAAGGTTAGGGGGGTGCTTCCTTCTTCATGTTATCTATGTTCTTCGCACTACTCGCGATCCCTCCCAGCAGTGTCTCGAATCCCGGTTACGTAGCATGCCCTCCTCCCTCACTCTTTCTAGGCAATTGATAGATGCAACCGCAAATGGGCTATACGCACATTGTATTCGATTTACGATCGGGGATTTCGCGCTTCTTTAGATGTATGTGTCCCTATCAGGGTAGACCGTGAGCAGCCAGAGCAAAGCACAAACCGTTGGCTTTATGCCTACGGCATGGGTTTGTTCGGCAAATTGCACAATCAAAATCTATTAAAAACATTGTTTCTGCCGTGAGTGAGATGTACGGAGGTCCCCAAGTGACGAATATCAAACCGCCACACAGTTGGCAAGCCTATAGTCTATAGCCTATAAAAACCACGACGCATGCTAAGGTGGGGGCGGCATCTGTCCATACATTTTCTCATTCGCTTCATTTCGAGTTCAGGAACTTTAAAGACTGAGTGAAATCCTAGGCTGTAAACCCGTACGCATAAACTTGCGATACATTTGTTTAAGCCACATAAGGAGCGAATGATGCCACAAAGTTAGCACTTTATTCGTGTGTTATGATTTGACGCGAGGGGCGCCTCAGCCCAAAGTAGTCGAGAGGCCTTATACCGACGTTAGTATACACCGCCCTCCCTAAACAAAGTAGTTGCCGGTACAGCCGTCAACAGCGCCCCACAAAATACAAAGTAAAAGGGAAGCCAGGTTACTGATGTCAGAGAATCGGAAAATTGAGAGCCTGTGTACTTTTTTCTATATATTGCGCACCGTCCTCTCCCGCAAAAGAAGCGTAGCCCGCGGGTCAGGCTTTTTGTTTGTTCTTAGGTGTCTTTTTCCCCCTTTCGTCATTCATTTTTTGGTACGGATATATTCAACTTCGTGATGACTGGCTGCCGTGACACATTGTAGCGTTGGTGATGAGCCCCAAGCAAACCATTTCATTAATCAAGGATTTCATGTTTAAATACCTTGCGGTAGCTGTTAACAGCGTCGGTGGTGGGCACGATAATCGACTATTACCGCCTTGGAACTGGGACACGTGCTACGTTCAAAGGAGTAGCATACATGGCCAAATTTCCTTTCTCAATAACTGGTTTCTTTCTTCAACCCCAATCGTCCGAAGGTTTTATTTCTTCACATTATTTCGCTTTTTTCATATCCTGCGCCTTGGCGAGTTTCATCGGGCTGCACTATCTTTTTTTATTTCTATCCTCCGGCGGATGGGGAAAAATAAAGGTTTAGCTCACCACAGTTATACGTATTTGCATACGCGTCGTGTGTCAATGTAACTCAGTTGCTGTCGCAGCCCAACGCTAGCTGGTGCACGATTCGGATCCCACTACCACTTTGATGTAAGTCCGTTTCTGGGTGCGGGACAGACCTCCTCCAGTGAGGATCCTCCAGGTAACACGTGTTGACCTCCACGGTGATGTTGGAGTAATCAATGCACGGGGTATAGCTGAAAAACTGCTCGATTCCGTTATGATGCCGTGCTTGGTACTGACCTGCAGTAGTTGTCCGTTGGATTGTTGATAAGGATGCACTTTCGTGTTTCTAGTGATCAGTGGTTCGATGTTGTTCGATAGCGAAGATGTGCAATATTAGCACCCGAAAGTCATAAAATGGATGAGATATACGCGTAGAGGTCCTTATGTGAAGGTGTATGTGCTACTCACCCATGTTGAAGCGCGTGCTACATGGCTTCATCGTGTATTGTGCATTGTCGTGGATGTGTGAAACATTTGATATGCGCTTCGTGCGTCCCTCGCCCTTTTTCCCCTGTATTGTAGACAAGCCGTGGTCGCACGCGTGTCGACCCATCTCCTCCCCAGAACTTTCCCACTCTATTTACGTGCTGTGGTTCCAGGTTTCCCGCTGCTCATCGATCATTGTTGAATTTAACTACCTGGTAGCTCATTTTCTCGCGGTCTTGGCGACGTCACACAAAACCCTGAACGTCCCCATCCATATCACGAGTGAGTAGTCCATCGGATATTCGCAACCGCTTGAAATGGCTTGACAGTTTACCGCTGACAGTTGAAAGTCGACCATCCACAAAAGTATTGCGTCAAACACTGCTAGGGACGTCGGCGGTGTTTTTCCAGCCCAATGCCGACTCTTTCGCGTGCGCACCTGAATGCCCCGCAACGCATGTCAAACGTGGGCCGGCCCTTCTCTTTTGGCTTAGGTAATATTTAGGGTACACCCGTTTCGGAAAAATAGCTATCTTCGGGTACCACGCGAAGTTTCTCCGCGACGGCATTACTTGACTGAGAATAGTTCTTCACTTTGGTTTCCTATGTTTTTAACGTTTGTGCTGCATTTTCTATCAATAATATAGATACACTCCAGCTGTGAGATAGAATATTCTGTCGAAATTCAACTTTGCAAGCTGTGTATGATACTCCGACCGCGCATATTACGGGTTGGGTGTCCTCATTAATTGCATAAGTCGTTGACTCTTTTTGAACCAACGGTATAATTATCAGTGTCAACAGGGTGATGTTGTTCAGTCTGTGCGCGGAAACAATAAACCCCGTTTTATAGGGGGACAAAATCTGACAGCCGTGGAAGGAAATGCATCCGTTTATCAAGTGACTTCTGTAAGTCGAATAACCGGTGAGGGGAGGGCAAATCTTTGAAGGACGTGGGAGGCTTGGTTTGGTCAAGACGGGGCGGAGGGGTGGGGGGGGAGGGTGAAACGGGCGTGGCGGCTAAATCTGTGCGTAAACACTATAAATCTATCAGGGGATAAATCTGACGTTTCTGGGATGACTGCACTAGTTTATCATGTGTGTATCCTGTAAGTCGTACAAACGATGAGGAGAGGGCGGAGCTTTCGAGGGGGTGGGGGAGAGAAGGGGGGGGGGCGCAAAGGATTTTTGGACATCTATAGATCGCATAGATAGGGGCTCACTATACGCGTGGTGCTAGGTCTAGGCGATGATGTGGGTGGTGGCGAAGGAGGGGGCGTTGGAAGTGGGGGCGAGGAGTGAATTGCAGCAGCGGCATGGATGGCTCTAGAGAGATGATGAGGTGATGTAAAGTGCGTGGAAGTGTTTATTACTTTGGCGGATTTCAATATTAGGTGGAGCGTTTGAGCAAGAGGGAGCCGGACGACAAAATGAAAGAACAGGAGTGCGGGGGGTGGAGGGTTCTGAAGAGGTTTAGGTCATATATATTTTTAAAAAACATTCTCCACCTGTGAGATCGAGAATTTGGTCGAAACTCGTCTTTGCAAGCTTGTGTGTGATACCCCGATCGCCCGTATTTCGCATATATTTACGAGCTGGTCTGGCTTAGAGCCAGTCAGGACAGTTGAATGGATTCGCGCATCGCAGTTTTGCCATTTTAGACGTGAAATTTCGACCCGTGCTTCGAAGCGCATGTGTCGAGGCTTTCAAGCTGGAACCCAGGAAAAAAAAGTCGATGAGGTAAAATTATGACCGTTTGAGTGAAACGCCCACCTAGAAATTGACCGAAATATACGTTGAAAATACTTTTTTTGGGGGGTCCCGCTTGAAGGCTTGGACAAATACATTCGAATCACGTGTCAAAATTTCAGGTCAAAAATCGCAAAACTGCGCTGCGCAAAACATATTTTGTATCTCGCATCGTAGTTCTTGAAATTGGATTGGGATATTTTGCGCGCCATATCTCTTGACAGAGAAGGAAATAACACGATAAGACGGGTATCGATCGTTTCCGTTGCCTCAAACAAACACTTACACCCAGCTTCAGCGGCATACATACGCAACGTACAACATTTTACAGGATTCTCCGCATAGACTTCAGTATCGATATACCTTCAGGGGTGACGGGGATTTATTCGATTTGTAATTTCTCGACGAAAAACTTGGATTGAAAGAATCCAACGCCATCAAACGCGGTACCGACCCAGACGCACAGCTGCAAAATCTGGCGTCGAAATACTTTTTTAAACGATAGGAAAACGGCCATGAAGTGAAAACGAGTTTTAAAGGCTGGTCCAGCTCATAGCGGCTTGCTATATTCGTGTGTTATAATGTCTAGCCGCTCGTGCAGGTGGATAGGGAAGGAGGGAAGGTTGAGGGAGCGGGGGGGTGGAATGAATGAAACCCACGCCATGGATGGCTAAAAAGATAATGACGTGACATAAAAGGCGAAGAGCTGTTATTACTCTGGCCAATTTCGATTGTAGGTGGAGCGTTTGAACAATAAGGTGCGAAAAACAAAAGTGGACGGGAGGGGGGCGGAAATGAGTTGGACTTACGGCATGGATGGCTACAAAGATAATGAGGTGCTATCAACTGGTTTGGTAGTGTAAACTGCTCTGGCAGATTTCGACCTTGGTGGGGCGTTTGAAACAAGGGAGATCCGGCGGGGATGGCGTGAGCGCGAGACACTTCATATGTGCGCAGAAACTATTAATCTTAAAATGGGACAAATCTGGACTGTTGTAGCAGACGACATGCCTTTTTATTATCAGCCTGGTAATATTTTTTTTTCTAGAAGTTTGACTTTACATGTAGTATACAACTTAGTTTTAGGTGTAGTAAACACGTGTTAACAGCTTCATAATTTCTCATTGTACATTGGTCGAAAAAAAGAATATCTGAATCGATAGGTACAACCGTGTAGTTACCATTAGTTTTTGACATGGCTAATATTATAAAAATGAAAATACACTCCAGCTGTGAGATCGAAGATTTCGTCGAAACTCATCTTTGGAAGCTGTGTGTGATACTCCGATCGCGCGCATTACGAGTTGTGTGTCCTCATTAAGGATATAGGTCGGCGACTCCCCTTACAACTACAGTGTAGCTATCAGGGTCAACAGGGTGATTATGTCAGTCTGTGCGATGAAACTATAGAACCCGTTTCTGAGGGGGACAAAATCTGACAGCTGTGAAGGAAATGTATCTTTTATCAAGTGAATCTTGTAAGTCGAATAACCGGTGAGGGGGGTGGGGCGGAGTTTTGAAGGACGTGGGGGCCTGATTTTGATCTAAAGCGAGCGGGTTTGGAGGGGGGGGGGGGGGGGGGGAGGGGCAATTTGTGCATGTAAGCTATAATCCTTTCGAGGGGATAAATCTGACGGTTTTGGCACCAGTTTATTATTGGGGGGGGGGGGGGGGGGGGGTTGGGGCGGGGGGGGGGCGGGGGGCGGGGG